>CM076579.1:982555455-982914687 GCA_034641835.2 Pinus albicaulis | reverse complement strand
GCACTACAAGAAAAAAGCACATTGGTGAGGGTCATGCTTGTGACGGACCTTTAAGGTCCGTCACCAATGTCACATATGGTGATGGTCATTAAAAAACCGTCACTGTAAGTGTATATAGTGATGGTCCTTTATGTTCTGTCACCAAAGAAATTTTCAATGACACTTTTGGTGAGGGTCGTTAAAGGCCCATCACTAATTCTCTCTTTGGTGACACTTCTAGTGACGAACTTTTAATGACCCTCACCAATGCTCTTTTTGTTACTTTTGGTGATGGTCAAAAAATGTCTGTCATCATTTATCACTAAAAACCGTCACTGTAAGTGTATATAGTGATGGTCCTTTATGGTCCGTCACCAAAGACATTTCACTTTTGGTGAGGGTTGTTAAAGGCCCATCACCAATTCTCTTTGGTGACACTGCTAGTGACAAAATTTTAATGATCCTCACCAATGCTCTTTTTGTTACTTTTGGTGACGGTCAAAAAATTTCCATCATTATTGATCACTAAAAACCGTCACTGTAAGTGTATATAGTGATGGTCCTTTATGGTCCGTTTCCAAAGACATTTCACTTTTGGTGAGGGTCGTTAAAGGCCCATCACTAATTCTCTCTTTGGTGACACTTCTAGTGACGAACTTTTAATGACCCTCACCAATGCTCTTTCTGTTACTTTTGGTGACGATCAAAAAATGTACGTCATCATTGATCATTCCAATGAGTTTTTGATGATGCTATTTGCCTGTTAATATTTTTTTGTCAAAAGATAACGATTTAATACCATTATTGTGGAGAATTTTTTATAATATTTCCAAGGCCATAGTGGTTAGGGTCAGTCAATTCTTTAAGAATTAATAAGCGTGTATCATTTCCCTCAAGTAATGACTAGTCGAATAGAGATTTCCTATGAGTCAACACATGATTCAGATCTATTAAGTTTATTATCTAGAAAATTCCATTTAGATAAATTTCCACTGTTGTGTGTAGGAAATATATTATTTAATACATAATCGAGCTCTAAAAATTCTATTAATGAGAAAGACCTAACAATCCTCAACAATCTGGGCACACCTTAAATTAATGCTTTGGCACACGCTAACATTTCTTAGCACCCCACATGTCTTCGAACATCTTTGTACCTAGCACATCTTGTGATGACATTGACGCCCAAGCACATGGTGGCATGCGCTAGCACAACATGGAACTCTCCTAGCATGTGTTGGCATGCTGCATATAGTCCCTAGCATGCCCTGGAACACCTTGGTTGAATGCATTGACATACATTAGCACTTGGCACACAATGCCACTTGGCATGTATTGGGACCTATTATTAGTGTGCCTAGAATGCCCCTTTTCAAAAAGATAAATTCCTGACTTATTAACCCTCTTATTGGTTCTTCCTTTTGTTGCCTTGACACATATTGATATACCCTAGCACCCTGTGCCACATCCTTAGCACCTAGCATGTATTGGCATATCTTGGCACTATTAATTGGCACATGATATAATTAGCACACCCTAGAACTCCCAAGCACACTTTGGGAATTCTTAACATGCCTTGATATTCCCTAGCATGCCTTCCCAATGCTTAGCATACCTTGTCACTCCCACCTTGGCATGACAACTAACACTGACCATTAACACTAGTCTCTGGCAGTACACGTTCCTCATATTCATTAACTTCCATGAATTTTACCTAGTGCTCCCTTAATGTTTTTTCCTAGTACTCCTTAACACTCATCAACATGCATTATCACTCTCTAGCACACATTAGCACTCTTCAACATTCCCTTCCACTTCATAACATGCATAACACTAGTCCCTGACACATATTGGCGCTTGGCACGTGTTGGCGCTTGGAAAGTCTTAGCATGTATGGAATACGTTGAAATGATTGGTATGATTTAGCATGGTTTAATATTAAATTTATTTGTGATGATCAATTGTTGGAAAGTAGATGAGAAGCAACAAAGGAATACTTGGCACTTAGAATGCACTAAGATTTTTCACTTGGCACCTATTGCCGCCTAGTGTTAGTGTGCCTAGCATGCCCCTCTTGGAAAAGGTAAATTGATGATTTATTAACCCTATTATTTGTTCATTTCCTTGTAGTTTAACTTTTTTCTCCCTTTTGTTGTCTTGAAAGTCCCTGACACGCATTGACACACCCTTGCACATCTTGGCGTGCCTTATCACTTGGCACATCTTAGCATGTTTGACATGTATTCCCACTATCTGGTACATCAAGGGGGTGAAGAGAGATGCATTCCTAAAGTAAGTCGAGTACGAGGGCCGAGTAAGGGTTGCTAAAGGGAAGTCATGATCATCCTCCAAGAGCAAGATCATCATGTGAGGGTTCAGAAGAATGTTGCATACCTTAATGGTTGGTTTGCGCTAGGAAGTAGGATGGCATATTGTTGATTCTCTTCTGGCATATCAAGCTTAAGAGAGGTTTCTCATGAGAATCTGGGCATGTTATTTCAATGGTGTCTTTGTGTGAAGGCCACATCAAATTCTGAAATGTTGAAATTTGCAACAAGAAACAGTGAGATTGGAAACCAGAAAGGACAAAAAAAAATGCACCCACACTAGTGAGGAATTTTGATGCACCGTGAGTGAGGAATGTGGGGCGTCTAATTTATTTTTCCCTTAAATAAATTGGACAATAAATTGTAATTTCATCTCATAACAACTTGTGTCAGTTAATTAAGTGATGATGACTGAGTTAGCTCAATAAATTCGAGTTGAGGGTATAATATGAGGCATCTAGAGGGATTCTAATATTTTTGGGGTCCAGTTGAAGTTGATGCATTAGTGGAGTGCAAGTGTAATTAACTCAATTAAATGAGTTAAAATCAGTTTAACTAATTCTAACTGAGTGATGAGCTAGTGAGAGGTCCAGTGAATTAAATTAGATTTAATTCACAATGAGTGATCAATCAAATAACTGATAATTCACTATTAATAGTTGCATGCATGTCAGTTTCAAGAAATACCCAGTTGAGAGAGAGGTTAAAGGGAACATAAATATCAGTTTTATTCAGAGAAAGTTTCCCATGTGCAATTATAAAGTCATTGGGATGCCATGATGGATTGAACAATCTAGGAAAACTAATTTTCCTAATTAATAAGGAGTTAATTCCCTAGGAATTGCATGAGCAAGGCAGGTTGAAGTAAGGATGAGAATTGGCCAAGTACTAGACCGATTTTTCCTAGATCAACAGGAGACAATTGACAGAGTGCTGGAGAATCTCATGAGAGATTAAGCATTGTATTGTTTCATGATTCCTTGACTTAATATACAATAGAGATAGAGGGGTTTTGATTAGTTGCTTTCCCCAAATACATCATGTTGTTGTGCGATTGATAATTTATTTCTCTTACTTATATATGATTGTGTGATCATTTTTTGTTTATGTAAATTGTAGGAAGGATTCAGTGTCTTGTTTTAGTAGATTACAAGATCATATTGAATCTCGTTGGTTAGATTTTCTACATGGTATTAGAGCAGGAATTTTTTGGGCAGCGAGTTTGTAGAGAATATTTGGATATTTTGGTGTAAAATTTTTGAAAAAAAAATAGAATATTTGGATTCCTTGCGAAAATCTACCCAAATGGAAAAAAAAAATGGGTCAAATTGGAGCTCGGATGAGGGAGATATCATCGATTTAAAATCAACTCTTTTTTAGAAAATTTTTGTAACTTCGGGACAATTACACTGTGCGTGAGTCAAGAACCTATATGCACTTGAGGTACCAGACGCATGAAAATATTTGAGGAGAAAGGCAGAAGTTAAACACTTGGAGGTTTAGAGGGAGCATAAATTTCCTCTCAACATGCATCCTCATGAGAATCAGTCTCAAAAGGCTGTGGAGTAGCTGCCACAATTGGAGAAGCAGAGAGGAGGTCGAGTGGAAGCATCCACTCAAGAAGAGACCTCCGTGAGGGGAAAATTTCAAGCTAGATGGGAAGAGGGAGCAGCCATACCTCGAGGTGTAAGGTGGGGTTATGTGTAGACATAATCCCAAGATAAGAAATTTGGGCAAGGTCCATTGAGATGGCATGTCTCATGGATTGAACCTGGCTACGAGGATCCCACAGTACAACAGTAGTAGGAAGGATCAGTTAGATTGATGTAGTCAGATGTCAGCAAGACAGAAATAATAGTGATAGATGTAAAATAGTAGAGCAAAAATAGAGTTAGCAATAGTTAAAAGGGCATGGATGCAGCTGTCAGAAGCAGTGTATAGAATCCAGTACTAGATAGGTGCAGTAAATAGCAGCAGTCAGAAGACTTTGATGACAGATGCATTACACTGATTCAGTTTTTCAGAGGCTATTCAGTTTCAAGATTTGCAGGTGCAAACAACACTAGAGAAGAGTAGCATGCAGAACATTCCAAAGGTACCAGATGGGGATAGATTGAATTCCTTTCTTGTTGAGAGGGAGTGTTGAAATTTGCAACAAGAAACAGTGAAATTGGCGACTAGAAAGGAAAAAAAAAAATGCACCCACACTGGTGAGGAATTTTGATGTACCAGGAGTGAGGAATGTGAGGTGTCTAATTTATTTTTCCCTTAAATAAATTGGACAATAAATTGTAATTTCATCTCATAACAACTTGTGTCAACCAACTAAGTCATGATGATTGAGTTAGCTCAAGAAATTCGATTTAAGGTGATCGAGGTGGATATTGGTGGCCACCCGCCTATTCCACTTGGGCCCTCGCCATTGTCTCTTTCAGTTTTTTAGTTTCCTTAATTATAGCACAATTTACTATTTTTGTCAGTTTTTCGGGTCCTGAACTTTTGAAGCCATTTTGAGGCCCCAAACGATGTTTTTTTGGCATTAAAGGTTTGGAAATTTCATAGAAATCACATAAGTATTTGTAGTCCTCAGAGAGATCTTTCTAATGAGGTATCATGTGCATTAAACGAAGATCATATGACCAAGTTACGACCCCGGGAAGTTGGCTGCCCAACTATCCCCAACGGGGCCCATAAACTCTTGGTGTTACATCTCCTCAGGATAGGTTTTTGGTTGTTTAGGGTTTTATCTTATTTTAAATAATAAAAAGACCCTTGATCCTTATTGTAACACAGTTCAGAGGAACATAACTATCAGTTGTATTTATAGAAAATTTCCCATGTGCAATAATAAAGTCATTGGGATGCCATGATGGATTGCGCAATCAAGGAAGGTTGATTTTCCTAATTAATATGGAGATAATTCCATAGGAATTGCATGTGCAAGGCAGGCTGAAGGAAGGCTGAGAATTGGCTAAGTACTAGATCGATTTTTCCTAGATCAGCAGGAGACAATTGGCAAAGTGCTGGAGAATCTCAAGAGAGATTAAGAATTGTGTTGTTTCATGATTCCTTGACTTAATAAAAAATAGAGATAGAGGGTTTTGAGCAGTTACTTCCCCAGATACATCTTGTGTTGTGCGATTGATAACTTGTTTCTCTTACTTATATGTGATTGTGCGATTGTGTTTTCTTTCCACAAATTGTAGGAAGGATTCGGTATCTTGTTTAAGTACATGATTACAAGAACAGATTGAATCCCATTGGTTAGATTTTCTACATGAAATAGAAGAGAGGGTTGATACCATCTAATTGCCTTGTGGTGGTTAGTAGGTCGCAAGGTCTGTGATAAATACCAACATAAATGGAGGAGGGCTTGCACTGTAATTTAGAGCCATAACAGAAGTCGACGTAGGCGTAATATTGACTGAGTTAACCCTAGTTTGAGGGTTGACATTGAGATATAAAGTTCATGTCAAGATTCAGTCAAATAAATGCCCAAAATCTATGGATCCATATGAGCTAGGTCGAGTCTCTTATGGAGGCAAGAGTCGTGTTTTTTCTATGTGTGGATAGGGTTTGTTCTACAACAATTAGAAGTACATAAGTAAAATGCCCTAGTTAGGACAGTTTTCTAGCATGTTTAGTTCATAAGGTATGACCTTAAGAATGTGACAAATTTGCGTAGAAGAAGATGGGTTGTGACCCTTAGAGCGAGGTTTATTTCTGCAATAAATACTGCATATCTAGAAGATGGTTTGCAGATTCAGTATGTGTGGAGATAG
Organism: Pinus albicaulis; assembly: GCA_034641835.2. Lineage (NCBI taxonomy): Eukaryota > Viridiplantae > Streptophyta > Pinopsida > Pinales > Pinaceae > Pinus > Pinus albicaulis. The sequence goes on along the minus strand of CM076579.1, from coordinate 982,908,599 downwards.
CAGATCCAAAGGAGGGTGGAACCTGAGCAGAAGATTGAGCATGCAGAAGAAATGTTCCATATGAAGAATGGATTGACATTCAGAGGAGTTGATTTTGGTGGAATTTCCATAGAGTTTTAGACAAAGATCTGAAGAAACCTATAAAAAATTAGTAAATGGACTATTAGTGGCTGATTTGTGACCCTAGTTTAGTCATCTACAGATTTTTAGAAGTATGATAAGAGGAGTAGTTCATATTTGTTCATAGATTGGACAACAAAGATCAAATTTTCGATACACAAGAATAATGATCTTGAGAGGACTCAAACCATTGTTATGTGGCAGATTTGAAGAGCCCTAGATGAAGACAATATTGTGGGCCCTAGATCAGTAAAAATAATTGACTGTGGTTGGGTAGATTGATGGTAGGCCAAGTACAATTCTAGGGTTGTTAGGTTACTGTCAAAGAAGAGCCCTGACTCTTCTTCTGGTGAAGGAAAACAAAATTGGTAGAAGGGAAGGTGTATAGGGCCTAAGGATGTGTAGAATTTGAAGGACTAAAGTAACATTCAAGTGGGCCAACCAACTAGCCCTAGTTCACTATATTATAGAGAATTGATTTAGTGAGAAGAAGGGCAACCTCCATAGCCCTGGACTTCTCATCTTGGAGCTGTAGTATGGAAAAATTGGGCATACCAAAGAGTTGTTCACAAATGGAATTGTGAACAACTTGTTACCACTCAAACTAGTAGTGGATCTAAAAGGGTTCCTAAGAGGGCAAATACTAGGACAATGGAAACGATGGAGGCTTAGCCCATTAAACACCTACCAAATAAGGATGACATTTCAAATGGGGCAAGAAACAATAGAGAGATAGACATCAAAAAATTTAAAATGCTAGGGAAACAGGAAAGCAACTAGGTAGCATGGTAGAAAGCACAACAAAGAAAATTATAAAAATGGAAAACCCTACAAATTAGCACCCATCCAAATATCAACACAATTTTTTCTTCAACTCTAAATCTCCAAATTGATCAAATTATATCTTGTATTCAAACCTGATCCTCTCTGTTAGCCATTCTGAAGATAAGGCTAAGAACTTACTACAGAACCATCACCTACATGTAGTGATCTTATTCTGTGACCAGACAACCTACTTTCGTGAAGACATGTAGTTTTACTATTCATTTTTACCATTACGTAGTTACCGTTTGAATTTTGGATCTCTGAACCTGATTTTTCCCCTGAACTTCAGTCATTGATTGCGGTCATTTCTGTGGACCGATTTCGTCGCCGTTTCTTCCAGGTTAGTGCCATGAACCTTCTCTTTATATTGGTAATCATTTCATTTCCATTTATTGTAATTTTTCAAGGTTTTAAGACCCCCTAGGTTAAATTTTCCCCAAAAAGAGGGCAACGCGCCCTTAAGCATTGAAACCTACGTTGCATAACAGGTATAGCGAAAGGTACCTGCATGTGCAATGCACTGTCTCAAGCCTAAGCCTGCATTGGGCGCATTTCAAATTTTTTGTTTTGATGTTTAGCTCAAAATTGACCTAGTTTTTTTGCAATGGATGGTTTCTAATGGATCTCTTACTTATGTTTCAGGTTTCCATCAGATAAAAATGATGATTACATGGTGAGAAAGAGAACATGAAGAACAAGACATGATTGCCCTAAATGACCCAGGTACTGTAAGAGCCCTGAGGGATTGTGGAATTTTAAAGTACTTCAAGTTATCCGGAATGAGGAAACAGATTGAGCTTCTTGATTTCTTGGTTCGTGCATGGGATCCAGCAATAGAGGCATTTCACATTAAGAACCAAGTGGTTCCTATCACTGTTGAGGACGTGTAATTTCTCACAGGTTTGTTGAGGAGGGGTTTTCCCATTTCTCTTTCAGGGTCTACCGTTGGAGGAGAGACGGTGAGAGATTATATTTTGCAGTATTGTTATGCAGGGGGAGAACAGAGAAAATATGGGAAGATTAACATCCATACAGTGAGAGATTTTCCTTTGAGAACCATCTTGTTCACAATCACAAGAATTGATGGCATAGTGACACTACATGTGGCTAATAGATCTTATATGCAGTATGCACTAGTGTCTCAAGCCAACAGTCTTCAACTGGTCTGAAGCTGTTCTTTCTCAGATAAAGGAACAACTAAATAAAGCAAAAGGAGGAAGGAAAAATAATTTCAGTTATGGTTCGATCCTCATATCTTTTGCTTTGGAACGGATTCCATTGATGCAGCCACAACATGTGACGCTGGATATCGCTAGTCCTAGAGAGCCTCAGATGTAGATATGGGTGGAACTTATGGGTCGACATGTAGGGCAGTCAACAGTTGTATTTTCTACTGCATTCTTCTCCTGGTTCCGGCGACAGATCGTCGCCATCGATGATTATGCATATGCATCGAGGGTGCCCATATCAGTTTTGCTAAGTTGTGACCACCAGGGTGCCTTGTGCACGTTCGGGTGGCCCGTTTGCCGTTTGATCCATTGTGGCATCGTTCGTTTGGGCACGTTGTGTCGTGCCATGTGAGGTCATCCGACCGGGTGCATTCAGGTCGGGCCATTTCGTTCTAGGGCACCCGTATCAGTTTTTCTAAGTTGTGACCACCCGGGTGCCTTGTGCATGTTCGGGTGGCTCGTTTGCCGTTTGATCCCTTGTGGCATCATTCATTTAGGCATGTCGTGTCGTGCCGTGTGAGGTCGCCCTACCAGGCGAGTTTGGTTCGGGTCGTTTCATTCGAGGCCGCCCGTATAAGTTTTGCTAAGTTGTGACTGCCCAGGTGCCTTGTGCACATTCAGGCAGCCCGTTTTCCATTTGCTCCCTTATGGCATCGTTCGGTTGGGCGCATCGTGTCGCGCCATGTGAGGTCGCCTGACCTTGCGCGTTCAGGTTTGGTCGTTTCGTTCGAGGGTGCCCGTATCAGTTTTGCTAAGTTGTGACCGTCCGGATGCCTTCTGCACGTTCGGGCAGCCCGTTTGCCATTTTCTCCCTTGTGGCATCGTTTGGTTGGGCGCGCCGTGTTGCGTCGTGTGAGGTCACCCGACCGGGCATGTTCAGGTCGGGTCATTTTTTTCGAGGGCGCCCATATCAGTTTTGCTAAGTTGTGACTTCTTGGGTGCCTTCTACACGTTTGGGTGGCACATTTTCCATTTTCTCCCTTTTGGCATTATTCGTTGGGCGCGCTGTGTCGCGCTGTGTGAGGTCGCCCGACCAGGCGCATTCAGGTCGAGTTGTTTTGTTCGAGGGTGCCGATATCAGTTTTGCTATGTTGTGACCGCTCGGGTGCCTTGTGCACGTTCTAGTGGCCCGTTTTCCATTTGATCCCTTGTGGCATCGTTTGTTTGGGCGCGTCGTGTTGCACTGTGTGAGGTCGCCCGACTGGGCACATTTGGGTCGGGTCGTTTCGTTCGAGGGCGCTCGTATCAGTTTTGCTAAGTTGTGACCACCCGGGTGCCTTGTGCACATTTGGGTGGCCCATTTTCTGTTTGATCCCTTGTGGCATCGTTCGTTTGGGCGCGTTGTGTCGCGCCGTGTGAGGTCGCCCGACCGAGCGCGTTCGGGTCGAGTTGTTTCATTTCGAGGGCGCCCGTATCAATTTTTCTAAGTTGTGACCGCCGGGGTGCCTTGTGCACGTTCGGGCGGCCTGTTTTCCGTTTTCTCCCTTATGGCATCGTTTGGTCGGGCGCGGCGTGTTGCGGCGTGTGAGGTCGCCCGACTAGGCTCGTTCAGGTCGGGTCGTTTTGTTCGAGGGCGCCCGTATCAGTTTTGCTAAGTTGTGACCACTTGAGTGCCTTGTGCACGACGTTCGGGTGGCTCGTTTTTCGTTTTCTCCCTTGTGGCATCGTGATGCAAAGGCATTACGCTAAAACAATTTCCATGCATTTTTGTTAGACTTAAGGGTTTCTAGTTTTCAAAAGAGTTAGATTTTATGTAGTGAATTTAGTGGGTTTTTATTTATTTTAGTTAAATGCGGAGAATTGTAACTTCCTTTGAATTATTAGTGGGCATATGAAGAGATATTCAGTTTCAGTTTATCTGGGGATTAGGCTAAATTCAGAACCGTAGGAATTTCAGAGTTTTGTTGAGCGTTAAGGGAGGATGAAATGATTATTGTTAATTTGTATAAATAAGTCTCTATGGCATAGACCTGCATAGAACTACATAGAGTTAGAGAGCCGAAGAGGCTGAGTAGGAGAATAGAAGGCCATTAAATTAGAAGATCTGGCCGAGGACTAGAAGATTGTAAGTAATCTCATTTATATGAAGGAACATGTTTAGTCTTATATGTGCATTGATTAATTCATGAATGGTTAAATTACTGTGTTGAGGATCTTATATATATATGGTCTGCGTGAGAATGTTTTTGACCTCTGTAGTTAACTGTGTGAATGGAACTCTGATATCTAGGGGTAATGGTGTTTCTGCACGCCTTTGATGGATAACTGGAAAACTGTGGTTGAGTCTTGTGAATTTGACCCTGTGTGGTTAAATTCCTAATAGATAGAGGATATCTATTGTGTAAAGGGAGAAATCTATGATAGAGTTCGGAGATAAGGCCCTGAATGGGTGGAAGATTCGATGTTAATTATACTGACATTGTGGTTTGCGTTGGAAGCACCGAGGTGAATCAGGAGGGATGTTAACCTCTGTTCGTGATATTGGAAGCGATGGTGAGGTTTTATAATGAAACCTTAACACTATGCGATGAGTGGTTTAACTTGCAAGGACCCCGAATTGAATGAAATTGTAGTTAAGAGGTGGATGTAACCATGAGGGAGAAGGAAGCGGAACCAGGAGCGTAAATAGAGACAACGGTTTTTGGAACTAACACGGCGGTATTCTCAAAGTTTAAAAGTGGTATTCAGTTTTTGAAATAAAATGCGATACGTTTCTGTGCTCAACACATGGCATAAGGTTGTATTGCAAAACAGCCCATTTCTCACTTTTTTGGAGGGTTAAAGCTCGTTCAAAGGAAAGTGTGATACTCATCCGATCGGGCGGCAACAAGGATCGACGGTGGTCGCACTCTGAAGTTTCATGGATATTAACGAGCGAAGAGGGGCGTTAAAAAGCACACAAGTTGGTCGCACGATGATCATTTATTTGGCAAGGTAAAATGCGATAAGCCTCTGGCTGTCAGATGGGGAGGTAAGTTAAATTGTATTGTGGGACCCCATTGTTTGTCGGGTTTTGTTTTAAATCGACGTCGGAGTTGTGTTAATGGAGTATTAGGTGGTGAGACCAAGAATCCCTATTATATGGTTTAAACCATAGGCTTGATTAGATATCTCCCGCCCTCTGATTTGATTGTTGGACCTCTGTGTAATATGGGTTTTTATACAATTGCACATAGTATACAATGAGGGCCTTATAACCTTTTAAAAGAAGCTTCCACACAGTAATACTCTAAATTTCCAGATAAGAGGATTAAGCAGGTGTGTATATTTTGATGCACAGTAGAGGGTATGGTTTCATAACCATATAGTAAGGGTAAAGAGCTTCCGCACCTATGTTATTCAAATTGCCAGTTCAAAAGATAGAACATTGTGAGGTTGCCCAGATTGTTGAGATTTATTGGGGGTGAAAATTTTGAGATGCATTTATATGCACAGGAAAGAGGAAAATATGGGGCTATGTGAGGTAGCCCCGGCATCACATCGTTCGTTGGGCACGCCGTGTCGTGCCGTGTGAGGTCGCCCGACCGGGCGCGTTTGGGTCGGGCTATTTCGTTTGAGGGTGCCCGTATAAGTTTCGCTAAGTTGTGACTGCCCAGGTGCCTTGTGCACATTCGAGTGGCCCGTTTGCCATTTTCTCCCTTGTGGCATCATTAGGTCGAGTACAACATAGAAAATAAAGAAATTAGAGATACACAGAAACTCATATTAAAATTAAAATAACATTAAAAAAATTAGACATACGGAGAAACTCATATTAAAATTAAAATATTATAGAAAATAATGTGAAACTTAAATTAATATTAAAATAACATCAAAACAAGAAAATTAGAAATAAATTTAAATGATTGTGAAAACTTAAATTAAAATTAACATAATATAAAAATAATATAGAAATTAAAATTAATAAAAAAATTCAAATTACAACAATAATAATAAAAAACATAAGAATTAAAAACAACACCGAAATTAAAATTAAAACAATTTAAAAAATATGAAAGTTAATATGAGAGTTAAATCTTAAAAAAAAATTAAAAGCTTAAACTAAAATAATAACAGTTATAACAACAATAATGTGATGTGCTCTGCCAAAACTGACCAGGCCAAAGCAAGAAAGGGAGGCATTCATTAAAGGCCACATATATCGCACACACAAATATTTAGGCCGATAGGCCTTCTCTTATGAAAGAGAAGTTTAAAAAAATGATAGTGGGGTAACTAACCACCTCATGATCACACGCAAGCTCATAGCTTGCATACGCATTACCTGAAGATTGCCCGTTCATCCGCTCTTGGAGTCTTTCACATCGCACATCGCAAGGCTCCTTTTTCTCTGTGTCTGCGAGAAAACAGAGTTCCAGGAGAATTTGGAGAAATTGGTCATCTTTGAGTGGGTTTCTAGATACCAAGAAATTGATTAGATAGGTTTTCTAGGGTTTGTGAAAAATTGGGGGGAGAATCCGGGTTTTTATGTGATAGGGACTCGATACCAGGGTTTTAGCGGAAGCAAACATGTGGTTGGGTTCATCATGTCAGCAAAGCTTTCATGGTAGATGAAAAAGACAGAATCCGCTCTGTATGGTATATTTAACAAGGGCGAGGTCATGGCTTCCCCAGATGGCTGAAGCATCTACCGTTTCGAGGGACTATTGGATGTTGGATCAGAGCTGCACGGTTTGTTATGATTGCGAGTTGCAGTTTACGATCTTCAATCGGCGGCACGGTTTTGTTGGTCCCTACTTCCTGTGGTTGTTTTCTTTGTGATGTATTCTTTGAAAGCAATAACAGTAGACTGTAGTGGGGTAGCCCTTGTTAATATGACTACCACTACTGCATTATTAATCAATTTAGATTCCTGGTTCATGATTCATATCCCTTGAGACCGTCTAGCCCTATTTCTTATTCTGTTGGTTTCCTGTCTCATATCCTGTTTCCAATCTGGTAACGTATGTCAACTGCATGTAGTCTTCAAGTGACGATATCCGTGGCAATCCATTGATTGTTAAGTGCTGTGGAAATTATTAAAAAAGCAAATGTATGGAATCTTGATTATTGCAGAAATCGATGGCAGACATAATTTTTTGAATGATGATTGCCAAAAAGTGTTTGGATACTCCCTTGATGCATTTATGACATCCGTCTTTTGTAGGAGTGAAGATGAGGATGATGAGTATGGTAAGATTCTTGAAGATCTTGGGTGGAATATTTCTAGACAAACAGAAGAATACTTTGAAGGTAACTTTAACTTAGTTCATGATCCTGGATACAATTTCAATGGGATTCATCCTGCTGGTTATAGCTCCGAAAATTCCATGCACCAAGGGATCTTGGAAACAGGGCTGAGTAGTAAAACCAGAAACTATGATGAGCACGTTGAGGCAATGAATCTCCCTTCACAAACTAGTAAACAGGAAGAAAGTCAACACCCAAGGGTGCCAGAAAGGTCTGGAGAAGAATCAGAGGGAACAGACAATGCTGGTGAGTGCAATGATGAAGCATCTATGTTTGAGACACCGGGTCCAGATTTAGAGAAGCTGGTGGACATAGAGAAAATTTTTGATATATGGATTCCGCCTGAGCCAGAAGATGAACAATACAAATAGGAGTCTGGTGTGTCTGATGATGAAGATGATGATGATGGTGGTGGTTGGGGTTTTCCCGTTCTACTAGCAGATTTAGTGACAGTGAATACAAGAGTAAAGAGAGATCGAGTGAGGAGAATAGGAAGGCTATGAGCTCCGTAGTAGATGGGAATTTTAGGGCTCTTGTGGCACAACTTCTTAAGGGAGAAGATGTTCCTATAGGTGAAGAGAATCACAGGGAAAACTGGCTGGAAATAGTCACTTCATTGTCATGGCAAGCAGCGAGTCTCGTCAAGCCAGATACTAGCAAGGGAGGAGGGATGGATCCTGGGGGGTATGTCAAGGTCAAGTGCATTGCATGTGGTTGCCCTTATGAAAGGTAGACTTATATTCTATTATTTTTTATTGTTTGGAACAGCTACTAACATAATTTTCAGCTTAATTTTCTTGCGTTTAAGTCTTCTATAATCTTATGTGTTCCAAGCTGGCATTTCCATAATTAGTATTAAACTGCCATGATCCTCTTTAACAGTGAGGTGATTAAGGGAGTTTCTTGTAAGAAGAATGTGATTATGAATGTTGGTATTTACATTTTTCTGTTGTTGACAATATTTGCAACACTGGGACTGATGTGGCTTTGTGAAATTTTATGAATAGGTATTCCTACTGTTCTGTTGTAGACAGGATTTTCAATATTGGTTACTGGTTAATGATATGGTTGAGATAGGTATTCATGTAATTATTAATGCTGGTATTCACATGATTCTCTTGCTGACCAGATGTGCGAAATTGGGTCTGATGTGGGTTTCTGAAATTGTACGAGTAGGTATTCATACCATTGTGTTGTTGACAGGATTTTCAATATTTTTTGTCAGGACGATTGTATATGTTTGGGATTGCTTGCTCTGGTTACGCTGTTGATATGAATTTCATTATTGGCAGTGTCATAGTTATGAGGATGATACCCAAAAATCCACTTCCTATGTGATTTAATTGTCGATATTTATATGGTTTTGTTATTTGGATCTCTGTTTTCACTTCATTTTGTGTTTGCAAATGGTAATTGTTGCAAAAAGTGGAAGCAGAGGCAGGAGTTTGGCATAGCGTTTACCAGCCCTAGGCGTTGACTATGGAAAAACTAGAAACAATCTTCGTCCACCATCTGCAGTAGCAAAGCTGGTTCAGAGTACAAGTATTTCAAAGTTGAAACTATATGGAGCAGATCCTGCAATTCTTCAATTCTGCACTGCCAAGCCGGGCGCCGATGAGCAAACTTTGGAGGAAAATTTGAACTATTTTTATTGATAGGGCATTGATTGTAGGCCTATTCAACAATGAGGTCCTTGCTATTCACCAAATATAGTGGCAGGCCATGCTACTTATGCCATGAACGCATACTATCAGACTGCGGTTCGGAACAGTTGGAATTGTGATTTTGCGCAGACTGGAACTCTTACTTCCACAGATCCAAATACGCATGTGAAATCCTCTTTTCTATGGCCATTAATTCTTTGTTTGAAAACTTCATTAGAATTTACTACTCAGTCTACCAGTTCTATGCATAGGACACTTAGATTAAAAAAGGGGAAATTTCTAACTAATACAAGAATTGGTTTCAATTAAACCAAGAACGAGAAAATAAGATCACAGAATTTTGTTAAATCAATATTTGATTATTTTAAACCCCATCGGATCTTTTGCTAATCCATTTTAGTAAATTATTTCTAAACAGTTCCATTGGTGATTGATGTAGACTTCTCAACCCATGGTTAGTTAAAACTGTAGGTGCTTAAGCTGCATCTAAATCTCAACTTGACCAAACCAAAATCAAAATAAAAATTAATTGGATCTTTTGAAAAAACTCCCATTAAACACTCCTTAATATATCGTGTTTAATATACATAAATTCGGTTTGATGTCTTATATGCACCTTTACATTTGAGGAAAGATATTTTAAGCTTTAATCATTTATAGATTTTGTATAACATTGAACTTCATATCAATAGGAAAGAAGTGGTAAGAGGAAAGGGGGTGTTTTATGATTTTGAGAAAGTTAAAGTTGTAAATTATTTATGGGGTTTAGGATGTCTACATAGTATGTATAAATCTTAGATGATCAAAAGTAATACATATCACAGGTTTGATGGGTTCCCCCTCCCCGGGCATATAGTCTCAAGTCTCAGAGTTAGCTTTTGATGAGTTCTGCCGCCTTCAACAGAGGGTACTCACAGTTTCGAATTCACCTTTCTTGGTTGTGACCTAATGAAATCCCGTTGTGAACAAAATTATTAGGTGAACCTGTTTAGGTTGGAAATGGAATGGAACTTTATTGAAACCTAGTTTTCCCAGTGGCATTGCACATTATCATTTAGTATGACTTGAACTGTTGATCGTAGACATGGAGCAAGTACATGATGATCTTTAATCTGAACCCCTCATGCCCCTCTGCTAGAGCTCATAGAGTGACCTGAAGGAGCCCTTTTGATATCCTAAAAGAAGTCGTGAATGAATTAAAGAAAACGGTGGCTTTACTGATTAAAACATAATTGTGATTAAAACATAATTGTGAGTTGCAGAACTTATTAAAACTCATTTACATGGTTAAAAAATGATGTAATCAAATTCAAGTGGAAAAAACCAGAAAATCTTAAATAATATAAACAACAAAACAATGTAACGTAGATAAAAAAGAATGATATAACTAAATTCAACTGGAAAAAAAGCCTTGAAAATCTTGAATATCTGTTTGCTATCATAAAATCCAAATTACAAAAACTGGGGTGAATTTTAAAACATTATGTTCTATTTTCATTTTCAATATGTGCTTCAAAATGCAAGCAATGAAATACATGCATATAAATACATGCCTCATAGAACTTTTATATCCAAAAATATATCCTTTTTGAAACATTTGTCAGAGCCTCTCGTGAGATTGAATTCTATGAATTAATGATTAATCCATGAGATCATTGATATGCTCAGATAATAAATTGCCGAGATATTATTTTACAGTGTTATGAAACAATTCAGTTGTCTGTGTAGACGTCTGGGTATAACTCCTCTATTCTGTAGTAAAACATACCATTGAGATTGTTTGGGCTTACGTGCAGAAATCATAAATATGATATATAGTAGGTTATGATAATGGATTAAATTCTGTATTGAAGAAAATACATATTTTTTTAAGAATTTTTTTCTCATGGCTGCAGGTCAAAGGATTGTGTGAAAAGGCCAAGGAGATTCTCATGGAAGAAAGTAATGTTCAGGTATGTCCTTTGCTTCAGCTAACTTTGAAATACAAATTATAATTTTCTTTCATTTGTGCCTCAAGGTGTTCAGTTCTATTTTGCATGCATGTACACACCAGTAAAAAATATACGTTGTTGGAATACAAAAAGAATAAATAGAACAACAAACAAATGAAATACATTTTACCATTCAAAATTCTTTTAATCTGAAAATATAAAGAAAATTCAAGATTGAAATTGGAAAGTATTAATGTTATCACAAAAATTGGGACTCACGGTAACATAGTATTTACGAGGTACACCGAAGAAGGGAGTGCTTGATGCATCTCTTGAGGAAACTGATCTAGCCCATCTTCAAAACAATAACATAGAATGCAAAATAAGAGCTGGGGAAGATGGCTAAATTCTATCATTTCAAAACAGCCATTCCGCTTTTGAAGTATTCAGATGCAATATCCTTCTCATTTCTTGTTCTTGTTGCCACTTTGATTTTTTATGTTTTTTCATTGTTCTGGTACTGAGTTTTTTCAGGATTTAAATTGATTCACTTTGTCACTATTTCTGACCGGTCTATTTTTAATATTGTTATTGTTCAGTTTTATTGTTTTTCTGCACTTATCAACCAAGGTTTCACTGTGGTCTCGGTATTTGTTTTTTTAGTAAAACTTATTAAGTTTAGAGTTAAGGGTTCCAGCATCCATGTTTTCTAAAGACCCTGGATTTGTTATTTTCTAGGAGTCTTCAAAAACCTTGATGTGCCATTCTGATTGTTTTCACACCTCAGCATGGAGATTGACACATGGAATTGATCTTGACACCTCATTTTTTTTTATACCTCTGGCATAACCAATTATCAGTTATGATGGGCTTGTGTTACTTATTAACAATTTCATGAGTGTAAGATCAACAATCTTAGCCTAGACGTATACTTTAGAAGAATTATCATATACAAGAAATATGTCACCCCAACTGTCACAAACATATAAACACTTGAGCTGTGGAATGCAGCTCTTGGTGCAGTTAGATTGAACAGGTGTGTCATTGCTTGGAATTTGGAAGAAATGTTAATCTAGATGTCACTATATAGCAATTGTCGTGATTTTAATCACAGAGTAGTCAGATCCAGTTACCGACAATACTATATATGTCATGCCTGGATGTCATTGGCACAGCTAATCTATTTTTTTGTTGTGAAATTCCATGTAATGTGCTCCTCATTATTCTTTTGTTGTAGTTCTTGGGTATGGCAACTATAAATTTACATTGTGCTGAAGCATTTTTCATGCTTCTATGTGCAGGCTTTAAAGATGTGCTTGAAGAGGAGAAAAGAAGAATGGTTGGTGATGTTTTTAGTAGTGTTGCCTCAAAAAATGACATCATGAATGACATAATGAGTGTTGGTCTTCACTGGCTTTGGAAGGATAGGTTCATATATATTTGTTATAATTAAAACCATTGAATTTCAATTCCTCAAATCTCTGCTCAGTTTGTCTTTGGATGCATGAAAAAATTTATTTCTTCTTGTGTGATCTGGATTTTGTAGACTTGTCTCAAAATTGAGTCCATTTCCAGGAATGCAACATCTTGATGTAGCTGGTGGGACAGGTAGTCTAACCAAACTATATATATATATACACACACATATGTCATTTAGCAATATGTCATGTCATTTAAAGAATAAAGAAAATGCACTACAAGTGTAGCTACTAGCCACCACGAATAAAAGCAATGGACATTACAAGCCATTTAAATTATCAAAACTGCCTTAGATCATGCCTAGACCATGAAGTGTCAAGTTGGTGCACAAATGATAAATGCATTAATAACCCAAAATATAGGGGTCAGAAATGTCAGTGCATTGATGTTGGTGAGGGGGATTATCCTTAGGTGTGTTGAGAAATCTAGGGCATCAAGATTAGGTGATTTCTCTTGGTTAGATACCTGCTTGTGAATGCCTTTTTACTTTTTATGTTAGGATCTTCTTTTACTTAGGTTATTATAGTGTTCCTCATTAAACAACTACCAATGCATAAACCATAAAGAGAAAAAAGACACATAATATAGGCGATCAACCAGGGCCAAAACCTCTCCCACTTTAGAGGAAAACCCAAATGAATTATTCTTCTTATAGAGACTTCAATTGACGAATACCAAGACCAAGACCCTTGACCTATTTGACTCTCCAAGACCAAGACACAAGTTCCCTTTCACTAATTCTCTTTCGTGCCCAAGTCAACACTTGGTCCAACTGCTTGCTTGCCTTCCTTTGTACCTTGGTACCTTGGCTATACTTCAGATTTCAACTTCCTTTTTCTCTAATTTAGACCTGCAACTTCTCAGCTTCCTTCAGAAACCCTAGCACGTGTGAATAATCAACTTTGGAACCTTGATTCCCTTCGCTTTAGGTTGAGACTTCTTACTTGACAACTCGGATTGATATCTTCCATGTTCTTCACCCTAAGTACTCTCTTACAGTGATTGCAATATTTCAGCCTTCTTCTTGCCATATGCAGGTCTACAATCTTGCATGTGTGAAGTTTACTTGGACCCAAAACAATCCCAAAACTATGCCAAATACTTGACTCTTCGTTCTCTTCTCCTTGCTAGTTATAAGGCTTCTTCTTGATGAATTTCACACCACTTTCTAGTATCAAAACCGAAAATCTGTCTCTAAAATGAGGTTGAGCTTCCCTATTTATAGTCGTTGGATAGCATACAATGTCTATGCCATATGGGTGTCTAGATGTGTATAGATAGCATGAAATTTCTATGGGTGTCAAGATGTGTATAGAAAATAAGGTTTCAATACCTGCATGGAATGTGCAGAGTCTCTGCTTAAGAAAGCAGCATTATGTTTTTACCTTTTTCAGTGCTCTGTTTTGGGTTGTCATTGATAGTCATGACACTAATATAACATGCAAATCCATTTCCATATCAAATTTCCCTTCTACAGCAGATCTGTGTAAATTTTTCTGTTGAACTGCTTTTTTGTCATACGATGCCAATCCTGCTAGAGCTGAATCTATGGTGTTACAGTTCTAGAGACTTTTCCTTGCTCCAAGTGATGTGGCTAAATAGTTAAGGAGTTCTAGTTCATCCAACCTCAGTTTTATGATTGATGGAAACATTTGATGCATGCACTAATAAGTAATAACATGCAATATCTGTGGGTTTGTATATCTATGATTCTGTTTAGAAAGAGGGTTTCAGTGATCTTTTTCAATTCACACCTCAGTTTACCTTTTATCCCTCTTTAAAATTCGTCTTCTTGGCTTTGATCCTTCTTCCATCCATGCTTGAAAGTAGCCACGCTGACATGATAACATGTATATGTCAGTCTGCAAGAACTTAATGTTGGGTGCATTACATATGATATATGGGTAAGTCTGCCTACATGTACTTAATGTAGGATAGGGAGTTTTCGTTCGTTTGTCTAAATTTCCCCTATATATTCGGAACATTTACGGAAGCTAATTTTCATCATTATATTCAAGGCTTGATCAACCATATTCCCACATTACGTGAAAAGCTCATGTGACACTATTTTGTTAAGTATGATTAATACTTGTACTATTCAATTTCCTGTCCAGTTTTAAAGTTTCATTTTATTTTTTTTTCGTTTTTTTGTTAATTTAAATTTAACCAACACACGAGAATTTCTAATGTATATCCACTTTTTATCCTATTTCCATTTTAGTGACTTTAATTGAATGCAAATTTTGTTGTGAAGTGGTTCCGTAATCATGATTTTTTTTACCCTTCTCGTTTTGCAAGTTCTAATTGCTCTCTTGATGTTAATTGAGGACATATTATTGTAATCATGTACCAAGTATTAGTCTATTTCTCTCTTGATGCCTTGTGCACCAAATTACCAAGTATTAGTGGAGAGCATGGATTGCCAGCTTGCACATATTGGCCTGTATGCGAGTCGAGATGTATGTGGTTTCTTTTGGAGTTAGTTTTTTTTTTTTTTGGGTGTATGCATGAAATGTGGAGTCATACCTATGAAAGCGACGTGCAATTTCAACTTTTTAACTTTAGCAATTTTCGTTATTTTGTGATGGTATTTCTAATTTATTTAGCTTGGCCCGATATTTGTTTTCACCTTTCCTCGATCCCTTTGTTTCGTTGTTCAATATGAAATGCGGTGTCGATTTTCAAGCACTTGCATTTACATTAAATCATATCCAGGTTCCCTACTAGGGTAAATTTGTGGTTGAAATTCTGAATTATTCTGCTTTGGATTGCCATGTGTTTTATGATGTCAAGGTTCCCCACAAAATTTCAATTTTTCTTTCAGGTCTCAACACGCTAATTTGTTCAGGTCATGGGTCCCATATAACCAAGAAGTTTTGGTTTATTGAGGTTAGTCACAGGTTTGAGATCCACAGAGGCATTTGATGCATGTTCTGGATAGCATACAATGTCTATGCCATATGGGTGTCTATATGTGTATAGATAGCATGAAATTTCTATGAGTGTCTAGATGTGTATAGAAAATAAGGTTTCAATACCTGCATGGAATGTGCAGAGTCTCTGCTTAAGAAAGCAGCATTCTGTTTTTACCTTTTTTCAGTGCTCTATTTTTTGTTGTCATTGAATAGTCATGACACTAATATAACATGCACATACATTTCCATATCAAAGTTCCATTCTACAGCAGATCTCTGTAAATTTTTCTGCTGAACTGCTTTTTTGAATACGGTGCCAATCCTGCCAGAGCTGAATGTATGGTGTTACAGTTCTAGAGACTTTTCCTTGTTCCAAGTGATGTGGCTAAATAGTTAAGGAGTTTTAGTTCATCCAACCTCAGTTTTATGATTGATGGAGACATTTGATGCATGCACTAATAAGTAATAACATGCAATATCTGTGGGTTTGTATATCTATGATTCTGTTTAGAAAGAGAGTTTCAGTGATGTTTTTCAGTTCACACCTCGGCTTACCTTTTATCCTTCTTTAAAATTCATCTTCTAGGCTTTGATCCTTCTTCCATCCATGCTTGAAAGTAGCCATGCTGACATGATAACATGTATATGTCAGTCTGCAGGTACTTAGTGTTGGCTGCATTACATATGATATATGGGTAAGTCTGCCTGCATGTACTTAATGTAGGATAGGGAGTTTTCGTTCGTTTGTCTAAATTTCCCCTATGTATTCAGAACATTTACGGAAGCTAATTTTCATCATTATAGTTAAGGCTTGATCAACCATATTCCCACATTACGTGAAAAGCTCACGTGACACTATTTTGTTAAGTATTATTAATACTTGTACTATTCAATTTCCTGTCCAGTTTTAAAGTTTCATTTTTTTTTTTTTTTACATTTAACCAACACACGAGAATTTCTAATGTATATCCACTTTTTATCCTATTGCCATTTCAGTGACTTTAATTGAATGCAAATGTTGTTGTGAATTTGTTTCGTAATCATGATTTTTTTTACCCTTCTCGTTTTGCAAGTTCTAATTGTTCTCTTGATGCTAATTGAGAAAATATTATTGTAATCATGTACCAAGTATTAGTCTATTGCTCTCTTGATGCCTTCTGCAATAAATTACCAAGTATTAATGGAGAGCACGGATTGCCAGCTTGCACATATTAGCCTGTATGCGAGTTGAGATGTATGTGGTTTCTTTTGGAGTTAGTTTTTTTTTTGAGTGTATGCATGAAATCTGCTTTAGAAAGCGGCATTCTGTTTTAACTTTTTACCTTTAGCAGTTTTCAGCTGACTGTGATGAGATTTCTAATTTATTTAGCTTGAGAAACTGATATTCTATTTTCACCTTTCTTCAGTCCTTTGTTTTCAGCTGTTCAAGATAGTACTGGTGTCTATCTTTAGCTTGTGTTTACATTAAATCATATCCAGGTTCCCTACTAGGGTAAATTTGTGGTTGAAATTATGAATTCTTCTGCTTTGGATTGCCATATGTTTTATGATGTCAAGGTTCCCTACAAAAGTTCAATTTTTCTTTCAGGTCTCAACACGTTAATTTGTTCAGGTCATGGGTCCCATATAACCAGGCAGTTTTGGTTTATTGAGGTTAGTCACAGGTTTGAGATCCACAGAGGCATTTGATGTATGTTCTGGATAGCATACAATGTCTATGCCATATGGGTGTCTAGATGTGTATAGATAGCATGCAATGTCTATGGGTATCTAGATGTGTATAGCAAATAAGGTTTCAATACCTGCATGGAATGTGCAGAGTCTCTGCTTAAGAAAGCAACATTCTGTTTTTACCTTTTTTTAGTGCTCTGTTTTGGGTTGTCATTGATAGTCATGACACTAATATAACATGCACATCCATTTCCATATCAAAATTTTCTTCTACAACAGATCTGTGTAAATTTTTCTGTTGAACTGCTTTTTTGTCATACGATGCCAATCCTGCCAGAGCTAAATCTATGCTGTCACATTTCTAGAGACTTTTCCTTGCTCCGAGTGATGTGGCTAAATAGTTAAGGAGTTTTAGTTCATCTAACCTCAGTTTTATGATTGATGGAAACATTTGATGCATGCACTAATAAGTAATAACATGCAATATATGTGGGTTTGTATATCTGTGATTCTGTTTAGAAAGAGGGCTTCAGTGATCTTTTCCAGTTCACACCTCGGTTTACCTTTTATCCCTCTTTAAAATTCGTCTTCCAGGATTTGATCCTTCTTCAATCCATGCTTGAAAGTAGCCATGCTGACATGATAACATGTATATGTCAGTCTGCAAGTACTTATTGTTGGTTTCATTGCATATGATATATGGGTAAGTCTTCCTGCATGTAGTTAATGTAGGACAGGGAGTTTTCGTTCGTTTGTCTAAATTTCCCCTATATATTTGGAACAATTATTGAAGCTAATTTTCATAATTATAGTCAAGGCTTGATCAACCGTATTCCCAAATTACGTGAAAATATCATGTGGCACTATTTTGTTAAGTATGATTAATGCTTGTACTATTCAATTTCCTGTCCAGTTTTAAAGTTTTATTTAAAAAAAAAAAATTTAACCAACACACGAGAATTTCTAATGTATATCCACTTTTTATCCTATTTCCATTTCAGTGACTTTAATTGAATGCAAATTTTGTTGTGAAGTGGTTCCGTAATCATTATTTTTTTTACCCTTCTTGTTTTGCAAGTTCTAATTGCTCTCTTGATGCTAATTGAGGAAATATTATTGTAATCATGTACCAAGTATTAGTCTATTGCTCTCTTGATGCCTTGTGCACTAAATTACCAAGTAGTAGTGGAGACCATGGATTGCCAGCTTGCACATATTGGAATGTATGCTAGTCGAGATGTATGTGGTTTCTTTTGGAGTTAGTTTTTTTTTTTTTTTCGTGTATGGATGAAATCTGCTTAAGAAAGTGGAATTCTATTTTAAATGCTTACCTTTAGCAGTTTTCAACTGACTGTGATGGGATATATAATTTCTTTATCTTGAGAAACTAATATTTTGTTTTCACCTTTCTTCAGTCCTTTGTTTTCAGCTGTTCAAGATAGTACTGGTGTCAGAGTAGAAACTAGTTGCATTTACATTAAATCATATCCAGGTTCCCTACTAGGGTAAATTTGTGGTTAAAATTTTGAATTCTTCTGCTTTGGATTGCCATATGTTTTATGATGTCAAGGTTCCCTCCAAAATTTCAATTTTTCTTTCAGGTCTCAACACGTTAATTTGTTCAGGTCATGGGTCCCATATAACCAAGCAGATTTGGTTTATTGAGGTTAGTCATAGGTTTGAGATCCACAGAGGCATTTGATGTATGTTCTGGATAGCATACAATGTATATGCCATATGGGTGTCTAGATGTGTATAGATAGCATGCAATGTCTATGGGTATGTAGATGTGTATAGAAAATAAGGTTTCAATACCTGCATGGAATGTGAAGAGTCTCTGCTTAAGAAAGAAACATTCCGTTTTTACCTTTTTTCAGTGCTCTGTTTTGGGTTGTCATTGATAGTCATGACACTAATATAACGTGCACATCCATTTCCATTTCAAAGTTCCCTTCTACAACAGATTTGTGTAAATTTTTCTGCTAAACTGCTTTTTTTTCATACGATGCCAATCCTGCCAGAGCTGAATCTATGGTGTCACAGTTATAGAGACTTTTCCTTGCTCCGAGTGATGTGGCTAAATAGTTAAGGAGTTTTATTTCATTTAACCTCAGTTTTATGATTGATGGAAACATTTGATGCATGCACTAATAAGTAATAACATGCAATATATGTGGGTTTGTATATCTGTGATTCTGTTTAGAAAGAGGGCTTCAGTGATCTTTTTCAGTTCACACCTCAGTTTACCTTTTAGCCCTCTTTAAAATTTGTCTTCCAGGCTTTGATCCTTCTTCCATCCATGCTTGAAAGTAGCCATGCTGACATGATAACATGTATATGTCAGTCTGCAAGTACTTAGTGTTGGCTGCATTGCATATGATATATGGGTAAGTCTTCCTGCCTGTACTTAATGTAGGATAGGGAGTTTTCGTTCATTTGTCTAAATTTCCCCTATATATTTAGAACATTTACGAAAGCTAATTTTCATCATTATAGTCAAGGCTTGATCAACCATATTCCCACATTACGTGAAAAGCTCATGTGGCACTATTTTGTTAAGTATGATTAATACTTGTACTATTCAATTTCCTGTCCAGTTTTAAAGTTTCATTTTAAAAAAAAAATGAACCAACACATAAGAATTTCTAATGTATATCCACTCTTTACCCTATTTCCATTTCAGTGACTTTAATTGAATGCAAATGTTGTTGTGAAGTGGTTCCGTAATCATGATTTTTTTTACCCTTCTCATTTTGCAAGTTCTAATTGCTCTCTTGATGCTAATTGAGGAAATATTATTGTAATCATGTACTAAGTATTAGTCTATTTCTCTCTTGATGCCTTGTGCACTAAATTACCAAGTATTAGTGGAGAGCATGGATTGCCAGCTTGCACATATTGGATTGTATGCGAGTCCAGTTTTAAAGTTTCATTTAAAAAAAAAAATTATTTAAATTTCGTTGGTCTTGCAATGTTTTATTTTTTATTTTTTAAATTTTTAAATGTCTGTTGGTATTGCGACACTTCTTCCTGGCATCGGTATTGTGACACTTTTGCTAAGCGTTGGTATTGCGACACTTTTGAAACACGTTGGTATTGTGACATTTTAAATGCGTCGGTATTGTGACACTTTAAAAGCGTCGGTATTATGACACTTCAATAAAGCGTCATAACAAGTGTCACTCTTCCGACGCTTTATTGAAGTCTCAGAATTGCGACTCTATGGCTAACCACGCTTTGTCTGGCCTCAAAATGTCGCTCTTGCAACGACTATGTGTCAAAATAACAACACTTTGGCCGTCGGAAATTGGGCCAAATTTACTAGTGTTAGGTGAGTTTAGTTTAATTTTATCGACTATATTTTAGTAGTAGTTATATGTTGCATATTTCTCAAATTGTGGAGTTGTTCCTTTCCTGTTGCATGTTTTTTTATATTGTTATGTTGTGATTCAAATTTTTAGTTGTGCTTTCCAGTTACTCTCCTACATAGTACATGCTTTGATAGATTATATCAAAAGTCTTACCAATACAATAACATTGATTGTTGTATGTGGACATTTTTGTTCAGGATGGTCCATTACATAATCAAGATGAGGAGCTGGATCATGCAATTGCACTTTCTCTTTTTGAAGAACTAACCAAACCAGATGGTATATGATGGAAATTTCATTTTTTTACAATTACTTTTAGTTTAATTATATCATTTAGCTCGATGCTTTTCATATATTCAACTAAAATTTTGTTGCTTAACAAGACTTTGTCATTTCCATGTTTTAGTGAAATTGTTTATGGTTTGATACTCTCATACAACCTTTATCAAGTTACATGCACCCTCATTAGAAAAAACAAGAGAATTTTGCTTGCCATGACTATCTTTCTTTTTCATTGTTGTCTTAAGAAATTCTTTTAGCTAAGAAACTAGTTTCAAGGTTATGGCATAACTTGTCATATAAATTGAACAGAAGTTATATCCAAAATGTTAACTTGTAAACTACTTCGCTGGTTTTAGGCTTTCCATTTAAAATCTACTTCAGTTTGAACTTTAAACGAGTTGTTCCATAGACTTGAATATTAAGATATTTTGGTGTAAGGATTAAAAATTAGCTCGTAAGACCTCTCAGTTATTCATTTATTTTATCTGAATATAACATTTACTATTAAATTAGAACCACTCGGCACAAATACATCATAGATCAAGATCATACTTTGTAGAGTGTTGTAGAATAAAAATAGGAACAAGGACACTGAATTCTTTCAGTTTTCCTGGTTCTTATTCCTTTGTGTATCTTTGCACCTTTAGGGGCAATTGCTAGTTTAAAGTCTAATTCTTTAAAGGGTGCTAGCTCAATGGAAGAGCACCTGCTTTACAAGTAGGAGGTTGGTGGTTCGATTCCATCGTGCCCTGATGTTCATATATACGGAATGATGAAGATTAGTTTTTGGTGACGGATGCTCTTTTGACCATCATGAATGAGCTTATGGTGACATTTTTCGACCCTCACCAAAATATAAAATGGTGACAGTCAACAAACGCCACCATATATACACATCAATAGTGACGACCATTAAAGTCCCTTGCAAGTAATTCGTTGTTATGGAAATATGAAATGAGTGAAGATCCTTATTTGTCATTATAGTCATTATTCGTAATTAACCTTGATGTCACTGATAGGTTATAGTGACGGTCAATGAAACATCACTTCCATATATATTGCAATGTGTGACCATGAAGAGTCCATCACAAATATTGCCCTGTTATGTGAAATATTACTTGATCCTGTCAAAAAAGTCATTATAATCAATATTCGTGACGGACTGAATGTCACCACAACACATACTTTTGTGTATACCTTTGGTAATTAGTTTTTTAGTGATGGAGGCTATTTCATCACCATTGCTCATATGAAATGGTGACGGTCACTATCTGTCACTATAAATCATTATTGGTGACGGACCTTGAATGTCACCACAACACCTATACTTTCGGCGACGCCACCTTTGGTGACGTTCAATTTTTTGGTGACGGAGGCTATTGTCCGTCACCATTTCTCATATGAAATGGTGACGGTCACTATCCGTCACTATAAATTATTATTGGTGACGGACCTTGAATGTCACCACAACACCTATACTTTCGGCGACGCCACCTTTGGTGACGTTCAGTTTTTGGTGACGAAGGCTCTTTTGACCCTCACCAATGAGCTTATGGTGACCATTTTCGCCCCTCACCAATGTGGGTTTTTCTTGTAGTGGAGTGGATGAAACTGGAAAATAAATGGAGGAGTGAGAGAGTGAGGGAGCGGACTTGGCAGAAAAAACACAAATACAAATCCTAGGCTTTAAGAAAAACTCTTTCACTAGCAATGGAAAAAGGCTTTACTTACTTGCACACCATAAGATTGAGCGAATTTGGAAATTTGAGAAAGTTTATAGGTGAAAACGGGCTTGCAGCTCTATGCGATGTGCCACAAACCCAATGCACCGTGCCTATAATATGCATCGCGCCAGTGTATTTTTTACACTGTGGAGGGAGCTCCAATGCGCCGCGCCACTTATATGCACCACGCCTCTCACCCAATGCACCGCGCCAACGAACTTGCATAGTTTTGCTGCCATTTTTCTCCCTTTGTTCAACACGGCCTTCTCTTGCTCAATCTTTCTTCTTTGAATGCAAATGAGCTCTTTTCAACTCTGTTTTTGGGCATTTTACTTCATTTGTGCCTTTGATGAACTGAATGACTTGATTTTTGTTTGTCTTGCAGGGGATGAAGCTGCTGAAGCCTGGCAAGGTGACCATGGTTTCCATTGAATTTATTTACATATGAGAGAACTGAAATTACATGAAATTTATACATAAAAACCTAAAAATACTCTGTTTTTCCTCAAAACAGGGTTTTGAGGAAAAATAAATTTCTGAGCATGCAATTATGAAATTTATTGGTACTAGAACTTTATTCAACCTCCTCATGCGCCTGCTAACCATTATTGGACATTTTGAAGACCTTTGTGATGAAACCCTAGACCTAATGAAACTGAAACCCTAAAAAATGACTCTTGCAAACTATAAGACAAAAAGTGACTGCAAATGATATTAATGAATGGAAATGGGCTAGTAGGTAAAGGACATGAGGGAAAAATCTACAACAAGCCACTACCGTCAGATGATCCATGCTCCTAATGGAATGCAGCTGACTGAGTGAGACACCTAATATGCAATGCAACAAGAGAATTTTGATCACTGAAGGAGGGTTGAAGATACTAACACTAACACTTACATCATGTACCTCAAATGATGAAGGTAACATGACTGATATATATATCATATCAGCTCCAAATATCCCTTCTCCTTGTTGCTCGATGATTTAAACATCCTACCATCTCTTCTCCATTCTTTTGGTACTCCTCCCATGAGGGCTACCATCCTACCAAACTAATTCTTGCTCCTTGCATTTCATGAGAGTTTGAAATGCATCTCCTTGGAGACCTCTTAGGAAAGGCCTCTTACCCATGACTATGTCGGATCTATGAGGATCCAAATTTGATGGAGGTGATGTCTCCTCTCCACCAATGTCCAATAGCGCTGCTAAGTAGCAGTTGTCTCCTCCTCCGGTTCACAATTTGTTTCATGATTTTCCATGGAGGTGTCATGGTTCACTTCATCCTCCAAAAGTTCACACTCCCACCTCAAAGGCTGAATGCAATTCATCAAATATTTATGAGGATGAGGGTTCATATTCTCCTTGAACCCTTTGCACAGTGCAGTGCAATCATGAGGCCCTAAAGTGGCCATGTGATTTGATCCTTGGACCTCTTCATATGAAATTCCACCATCCTTAATATTATTTGTTGAAATAGAAAGTGGAACTTTACTCATACCTTGGTGGGTCTTGGGATGACCTTTTGTGGCTGCAATGGCTTTTCCTTCTAATGAAAAAGCTACCCCATCCATGGATTTTGAAAGCTTCTCCTCCAAGTGCAGTGCTTTAATATCCACTGCTTCCCTTTCTACCACTGGATGCAGCAATAAAAATGCCTCCAGCTTCTTCACCCAAGCTCTAGCTGAAGTATCTCCATCAAATGTAGACAATAGAAGCATATTGCCTTTGATTTCTCCTTTTCCATAGGGTCTTCTATCCTCCATTTGCCGAATAGACTGTGGGAATGTTGTAGCTCCCCTGAATGCTACAAATTGGGGTTCATAGTCACCTAGGTACCTGCTTAAGATCTGAAAATCCAAGCATCTCCCATGTTGGTCTTCAAGAGAATAGGAAGTGCATGGACCTTCCTCTTCTCCCCTTTTCTTCTCCTCCTCCTCAGGGAGGCTCTTCTTTATCCCAAAATTAGATGAGATTAGGCTCATATTCTTCATCATTCTCATCTGAAATCAAAATCACAGGCTATGCCAAGTTCGATGCTCTGATACCACTGTAATGTTCCTTTTTGGACATTTTCAATCGACAAAGAAAATCTATTCCAGAGATAAATTGCAGGGGAATTTACTGGATATGTCACCTTTGAACAAAGGATGAACTCTAGAGGCTACCCGGCCCACTAGTAGACTCTGTCTATAGAGTGTTGTCAAGGGATAATATTCCCAAGAGGGAAAAACAACAAGATTGGGAATCTCTTAAGATAACCCCAACATTGCAGCTACAGCAATAAAAAATACATCAAATGGAAATAGCAGTGATACATATACACATGAAATGTTAGAGAATCCAATGGCCATCATATTAAGACATAGCAGCAAATAAGTATACAAATCCTTGAGGGAATGATCACTCAAGCAAGGCACTAGAAGCCTCAAGAAACCTATACATGCAAATATGAGAATACACTGCTGCATAAGGAAGCCCTAGGCCATGACTGCGTAGTTTTAGAGAGGAACTACTGCATAAATGATGAAATTACAAATATATAACAATGTGGGCTCAAATAAAGAAGGGGGAGCAAGATCTCAACCCCTGAAAATACATAACATCAATCCTTTAAGAGGATTGGCTGAAATCTATGCAAAAATACTATAATACAAAAATGCCAGAGTTGCAGTAGTAGCTGCAACTCAAAAGCTGGAAATACACAGAGAAGGCTGAAATGATTGTAACAAATGAAGAATCCTCCTCCAATGAAAATCTGAAGTGAAAGGCTGGTCCTTTCACCCAAGACTTCCCCTCCAAAATGTCGGATAATCCCTCACAGCAAATATTCACCAAGAAGAACTTTGTCTGAGAGAGGGACTATGCTGAAAATGATGGAATGTGTTTGGCCTGATGCCAATTATGGTGGGATCTACTCATAAACCCCCTTTTCTGATCTCCCAAGGGATGGAACCTCCCTCCACTGGAAAACTAGCTCCGGATGGTGTGTGGAAACCTCCCCAGCAACACTGCACAATGTCTGCTACAGAAACTGCATTGATGTAGATGGCTGAAGCTATGGCTTGAATGCTTGAATATGGGGAATGGATTGAAATCCTTCAAGATCTTCTCAAGAAGGAGAGGAATTCCTAAACAGGACTCCCTTGTGCCCGAAGGCATTGCAGCTATGCTAAACAGCAAGAGGCAGCAACAAGTCTCTAAGACTCAAATGTAAAATGATCAATGATAATCTCAATGGCTGACTTGTTCCTCTTTTAAACAAGTGAGCCTCCCTCCATGGACCTTACTTCGAATTAGGGTTTCTTCCTCTAGAATATTCCCTCCTACGTTGTCCCAGTTTCTGCTTTCCAAATCATTCCAACGCAGTTTGACTTGTTCCACCTTGGCATAGCCTTCATGCAAAAACCTCCTTTCACACATGGAGGTGTGAATTCCAACCCAAACATGATCCTCTTTCATACTTAGAGGATTTTTATTCCCTAATCATGCAAATAATGGGTCTCCCACCCATTTTATTCATCTCTCACATAAAATTAACAAAATTTAATGTTCCATAAAAATTTGGAACATTACACTATCACATACACATATATCTGCAAGTTGCACATTAAATGAACATATCTAACATGACCTAGCAATATACACATCATGATGATCACCAACATGTAAATTAAGTACAACTGCAACATGAACATAAAATACATGGACTATATATATATATATATATATATATATATATAATGTTAAAAATATACAACTATAATATAAATGTCATGGATCAGCTGGTGGTACAACATCAATAACAGTACTAATCGAGGCCTACTTAGTCAATGGTGTAGCCTCAATGGTTGATGGTCTATCTTGCTTATGATCATGAGTATTGTTGGATGCTACAAGCTACTGACTAGACGTGGCCGATGGTCTAGCCTCATCTCCACGATGAATGCTGCTAGATGCTAATGGAGGTTGCTCATCTGTCGCAGCATGAGGTGAATGATCATGATAGATGATTCGCTGCTCGGGGACTATCGATCACGTGCTGTGTCTCGACCACGCCTATAACATGCAACAGTCCTCCTCAATCGTGTAACTAAGGTCGTAACTCCTACGACATGCTGCATCAGGCTATACATGTCACGCGACATGCCTCTCCACATCTGTAATAGCCTACCATCGACCTATATGTCTCTCATATGAGCGGGCCTGATGCCTGCCTTATCAATCAATACAGTGATTTGGTCTCCCAACTCCATCCTATATCTAGTATCAAGCCAACCGCACCTAGCAAAAGCCGGTACTGGCACACCAACAAGATCATGTCTCTTTGCATTGGCCTCATAATGATCCTCGACATTTGGCATGCCCTGATCATCATTAGGATCCACACCTGGATCATGTGGTGGTGTCGGCATGTCCTCGCCATCAAAAGACCCAATAGATACAAAATATATTCAAGTACACAACAATAATTAGACAATTTCATTATACAATTTAATAAAAAAAAGTTAAAGAACATGGAATAAATTTAAATAAAACAGTATTATTACCTCTATCATCTGGTGGCTCATCATCTGTGAAGAGGATGTTGGCACACCCTCGCCAATCCAATCCAGCATAAGGAGATGGGACCATAATGAAGGGATGCAGCTCGTCAACACTGGCTAGCGAATCCAATACATCTTGCGATATCCTCGCTGGAAACATAGTCTCACCCCTCTTGGGCATCATCTGCCCCCACATGTGCATCTGTGCCTTGAACATTGGCCTATGAGGCTACCAAACAAAAGTAGGCCTCGTCTCTGGAAACCTCTCAAAAAAGAAACAAAAAATCTCTGAAGAAAAAGGGAAGTTGACCCTCCCTTGTGCATGAGCACGAAATCTATCTAAGGTTGTACAGAATTGCCATAAAAAAATGGCAGACCACCTGACAAGTCGTGGCTTATATACTAAAGAATCAACATAATATAGAAGTGAGCAATTAATGTGTTTCCTGTCACTGGTGTTGTGTGAAATGGTCTAAATCAGAATTGAGAGGCACCTCACCTCTTCACTACCAAATGCACCAATACGTAGCTGACCTCTAGCAACCTGAAAATCTGAAGGAGATAGTACATCTGCTCCAATGTATCTCTGGGAGTACACTAACTGACTCCCTACTACATATCCATTTGGAACCTCTGGGAACAAGGAAAAATCCACCCCTCTCCTAGATAGCCCTATAATGAAATATATTTCCTCCTCAGTGGGTGTGTACCACTGGTTAGGACCAAACTGAAAAGCCTGTCTGTGGGCATTCCACCTGCGGATAAGATGTCTCAAAAACACACCATGGCCCTTTAGGGAAGTAGCCTCCTCATAGAACTTAAGGAGGCCTACCTGCCTTAGGAGCCCCTGGGTAGCTATTGTAATAGGGCGAGGGTACGCATCTCTCTCCCTCTCTCGTGCCTCACACAAACGAACTATGTCATATGGCTTAGACTATTGTTGCTATTGTTCCCCCTCTTCTCTCTAAATGATTGACATATTAAATAATTTTTTTTTATTAAATGAGACATGCATTTAAGAATATACATATATACTTTTTTTTGGAAAAAAAATGCAAAACAGTCGGTGTGCCACAAAAAACAATCATGTATCGGTATCGGTGCATATTTTTTTTGTCGTGCACTAGTGATAGTGCCCCAGATGACATTAAATACACCATAGGTGTTGCACCTAAAACTTTTTAGAGCACCGTTGACTATGTACGGTGTTAGGAGTGTGGTGTGCTGACTAAAATCTACACCCCAACACGTATAGTTGGGTCTGCGCACTGACCTCTTGACTTCATTACATAGTCAATGATATGGTCTTTTACCAGCCCACACTATTTATCCTGTCGACATGTCGAATGCGGTGTGCTGACAAACATACTCGCCCTGGGGCAGATATTTCCGTCAATGCACAATGTTGCCACTATTCCACATGGTCAACGGTGCAGCTGGCTAAATGACCAAACCACACTTTTTATTTTTATTTTTAAATAATGCGGTGCACCTTTCAACACCACCCTAGACACGGTGCAGATACCGTTATAGCACCGGTTGTGGTGCAGCCTGTAAATTTTAAAGGCAGCACCACTTATCGGTGTCAGCCGAACAACTTGAGCATACCACGCGAATTTTTTTTTCTTCTTTTAAATGGTTAATTTTAAGGTTATTTGAAATTATAATCCACTAAAAAGCTTAATTATGGAAAAAAAAAAGAAAAATACTTGTACATTTGGCCATCGAGGAGGCATATTGGTTGTAGAATTTGTAAAAGAAAATTTTCCCACCATTTTGCAAAATGAAAGCTAGATATTGGTGGGAAAAACACAGTAGCAGTGCGTGCAATGGGTGTAATGGGAGCACCGATGTCAGGGTAGCTCAAACAAGGATAAATTGCACCAGTGCTTCAGAGCTCTGGAGCACTGAGAAAAGTGAAAAATGTGGTTTTTGGCCATAATTTTTTTTCTATTTAACCATGTTCCACTGCGTGGGGTTTTGTAGGCACATCAGTGCGGTTTCTTAATACCGCACCAAGCAGTTTCTGTTTTGGCACGGTGTTTTATGACGCACCAGGCCGGAAGTGTTGTAAAGAATCGGTGCTCTATAGTAATATGATGCACCGAGCGGGTGTGTACGTAGCGCACAGTGTTTAGTGTGCCAATGTTTTGTGCGCACCGGTGCTTTCTCTTGTTGAGCGCACCGATGCGGTTTTGGATGATGAGCACACCGAATGAACATTAGGGGAATTTTGAGATCTAAAATGGGCCTCCTAAGAAAAATGTACAACAAAAATAAACTTTAAAAGAACCAATAGGATTCAAGATGATGATGTTAACCATGGGGGATGATTCACCATTTTTTAAGTAAAAGGATAAAAAGATTAAAAAATAATAAAATAATAAAACTACTTTTTCAACTCATTTTTTCAACTTATCTCCCAAATTTTTTACTCAAATTTCGAGTGGGAGTACTTTTTGGATGCAAAATTTAATTCCTCATTCAAGGAGTACCCATGTTGCATACTTTCAATGGACCCTGCTACACGAAAAATGAGAAATACGTGAAAAAACGTGATTGCAATCATGTTTTTCATGTATTTATTATTTTTCATGTAGTAGGATCCACCGAAAGTATGCAACATGGGTACTCCTTGAATGAGGAATTAAATTTTTCATCCAACGAGTTCTCCCACTCGAAATTTGAGTAACAACTTTGGGAGATAAGTTGAAAATACGAGTTGAAGAAGTAGTTTTTTAATTTTTCCCTCTAAAATTTGATGATGTAATCAAATATTATTTTATTATTTTCACTATTATTTTATAATTTCCTTAGAAGGCCCATTTTAGACCTCAAAATTCCCTTAATTTGAAACATCCACAAAAACCTCCACCCGCCAACCTCCTCTAGTAACCTCCACTAGAAATGGATGTCTGGGGTATTTTTATAAAGGGTTCCTCAAAAACATCCGCTAGAGGGTCTTTTCGTTGTAGTGATTCAAGAAGTCAAACCAATGGGTGGAATAAATTTTGGCATGCGCAACCACAATTTCTTATACCTGAAGGGTGAAACATTAAGGAAATAAGGATGAAAGGTAAATATAATAGAATTAATCACATTTCTGATCATATTATCAAATAAAATATGCATAACCTTAGAATAACGTATATGAGAAGGTTAGTTACTTGTAGAAATAACCCACTATATTAAGAAGTATGGTGAATCTTCCATCAAGGGAAATGGAATCACATGTTTAAGGCTAACTATAGAGTAAAAATATATGAGTTTTGGAGCTTGTTTAGGCATAATGAGTGCTAATACTATGGAAGAGTAAGAGAGATTAAAAGAAAAATGAAAAAAATTAGTCGATGATGGAGATGTCACTAGTGGTATTAGAGCTAAGTTCCTCAACTGGAGACCTTGACCAACTATGATTTTCGTTATAGCTAATATTTGAATTCCAAGTTACATAGAGAAGTTACATATTGCTAATACCTGCTGAAGGAAAGACATATATATCATGGCAGGAAATCCAGAAGGTAACCTTGTTTGGGAGGATGAAATATATGTGCACTTAGGACAATAGGCCCATATTCCCACCAGGGAATTGATAAACATGATGATAAAAATTCATAATGTAATAGCTAACCTCTAGACGAATCAAGAAATATTGGAAAAAGTGATTGATGAACATGAACAAGTGATAAGGAATCTTTCAAACCAGCTAATCTGAATATGGACAAACTAGTTTTGTTGTGCTAGCTTCCTCATCAGTATAAAATAAAAGTGTTTAAGGATCGTCTCAATTAACAAGTTATGAGAGGTTTTATGTGTCAAATTTTGTGTGTATTTTATGAGCAATTCATGAAGTAAATTAGCTTTAAAAACACATAACAACAAGTAAATGGCAGAGAATACAATACATAATAAACACATTACACAGAGCTGATAAAAGAGTTCACCCCTCCTGGGCTACGTCTCCTTGGACTTGCTTCAATGGCTTGGACCTCTTTGGATTAATGGTCAATTATCTTAATACATGCACCTATAGTGTTGCAATGGATTCATAACCTTCTCCAATGGATTCAGAAGACCCAAAAACCCCTAAGTAGCCTCTTCTGGGTCTGCAAATGGTTTTTAAGTGAAGAAGACATGGCCTCCTCTCCTTGTGGCCCTATGCATATTTAATCTTCAAAGTGGAAAAATCACTTCTAGAAGTGCTCCTCTACCTCTAAAACCTGCACCAAACTGCTCAAAGCATCTAAATCTACTAGGATAGACTCTTTCTAAGCCCAAATTGGTCAAAAAATGCTCAAGTTATGACCTCTCCAGTTTCTCCTAGGAAAACTCCTCCAAACTTAGCGAAACTCCAGTTAACTCCGCCACATTTGGAGTTCTCGCTGAAATTGACAAAATCTTCCAAATTAACTTGTAATTAAATTTTGGATTAATTAGTGGTAAGTGGGGTTTAAGTGGCATTTTAGCGCACTAATGGTGCGATTATGAAAATCTGCATTAACAAAGGATTATGCAACTTTAATCCAGATTAAGGGTTAAGTAACATGGTTTAATGGGTTGTTAACTCTGTATTTAAATGGAGCCTCACCATTGGTTCTGTGTATGTGGTCCTGTGGAGCGAGGGCTGGCCCTCTTTACCCCCTCCATAACTTAATATACAACTTAAATAATAGTTGCAACCCATACATGTTAAGACCCAAGGTGCAGGAAAGGCAGTAAGTCATATATTTTTTGTGGGGAAGGTTGTGGGGTCGAGCCTGACCTCTACCCATCCACCATATAAAAATTTTGATCAAACATACATTTCCATTCAAACATTGGAGGGTCACGTGGTGACCTCTGAGCTATCCATGTGTCAGCACATCATTAGTCCGAATCAAACCAATCAAATTGCAACAAATCACCAAGCAATCTAGTAATGACACGTGGAAGCAGCTGAATGGTACACCTAGAGGGAATATTCCTTAGAATATTATTTTTTCTAAGTGGGCTATATGGATGCCTATTAAACATCCTTATCACCAAAATTTTCCTGTTTGTGCAATCGAACAGATCGCTCTAACTTTTTCATACAAACTCTGTTTTGAATGAAATGAAGTGCACCAGAATCAAGAAGACGAGACCTATCCAGTTTTCCAGGTTCCAAGTGATTCTGTTAACTTTAATTTTTTAGCAAAATTTTGTCCCCAATTGAGTTTTTTGATTACTCCTTCGCACTGACAAGGCTTTTGGACCCACAAAAATTGGTTATCTGATGAGAGTTTAATCCTCGTCTCTTTTCCAAGTTCTATCAACTTGATTCTACTTGGAAAAATATCCATGACAACCACTTTGGTTCATTGACATGCCTTGCCTTGCAAATGGCTTGGCACTTCAACCAATGTCCTCCTTTCACTATTGACCCAATCCAACACTTGGTGGATGCTTGCTGACTACTGAAAAACATCTCGTTGTAACAAAGCAATCTCTCGGTGCTTGGAAAACTGACTGATGACATTCCCACTCAGAACCATGTTCCTCCTTTGCACACACATGCATTCGATGAAAGATTCTCCTTGGAAACCACTTTTCCAAGTTAAGCCCATCTGAGTGAACTACAGCAATGAGTTCCAATATCAGTAATCACAAGAAAAGAAATGACCATTCTTTTTACCTCCATGGTTCCAAATTCCACATCTGGAAGATATAACTCGCCATCTCTTTCGCTTCTTGGCGTCAAAACATCAAATGGTCTACAATGGTTGTTGTTTTGGCTGCAAAATTTTTGGCATCTTATCCACTTTCCAGTTCTTGATTTCATCATCCTCCAATATTGACATGCTGCTCATGCCATGATTTGAGAATAAAGGCTAATCATTAGAGAAATTTTGAGGTGTAAAATGGGCCTCCTAAGATAAATGTACAACCAAAATAAAATTTATAAGAACCAATAGGATTCAAGATGATGATGTCAATCATGGGGGATTATTCACCATTTTTTGGGTAAAAAGGTAAAATGATTAAAAAATAATAAAACTATTTTTTCAACTTGTATTTTCAACTTATCTCCCTAAGGTTTCACTCAAATTTTGAGTGGGAGTACTCATTGGATGCAAAAATTAATTCCTCATCCAAGGAGTGCCCATGTTGCATAAATTCAATGGACCCTAGTAAATGAAAAATGAGAAATGCATGAAAAACACGATTGCAATCACATTTTTCATGTATTTCTCATTTTTTGTGCAGTGGGATCCATCGAAAGTATGCAACATGGGTATTCCTTGGATGAGGAATCAAATTATGCATCCAACGAGTGTTTTTGCTCAAAATTTGAGTACACCCTCAGGGAGATAAATTGAAAATATGAGTTGAAAAAGTAGGTTTTTTTTTCCCCTCTAAAATTTGATGATGTAATCTAATCTTACTTTATTATTTCCACTATTATTTTATAATTTCCTTAGGAGGCCCATTTTAGACCTCAAAATTCCCCTAATGCATGAACCTCTCACTCAAGAGTGGACCTTCCAAAATCCTGAGACATCTTGTCACAAGCAAAACCATTAACTTGAAAAACACATCATGCAAAAAACACAACTTGATGGCGTCTTCCTTTTGCTCCTTCAAAGCAGCAAATGTCACATCCTGTGAACATCACCATGCATTCTTACATCTTGGTTTACAAATCCATCGACTGAACACAAGTTGAAAAAACATTTGTCTTCAAACCATTGAATCTTAAGTCAAACAAAAGTATGTACAACAGTTGATGATTCTTGTCCCAAAACAACCAGAATTTCACAACTCGTGAAACAATTCGTCAACATCTCCCTTTCATATTTGGAGATTAAATCAACTCTTCCAAGTTGATAAGACATACATGTAACAATCAATCGACCAACAAAATTCAATCACACATGCATGTTCAAGCACAATGAAACTATAAAAAATTCCACCGTTCACACACACAAACTCTCATGCATGTATAGGATGTTCAACTCTCTTGAAAGTACAATCACAAGTACAAGAACCCCATTGGTATGTAAAAGTACTTAAAGAGTTAAAATGACCAAATTTTCTGCAAAAAAGTGAGTCAACATACTCCAATTTCAAAAACCTTCCTGGCATAAACTTGCAACATGCATTCTAGAGAAAAATAAATGCATTCACATGCAAATTGCAACTACAAATTTCCATATTTGCTACATCTAAGTGAGTCAACATAACTCTACTTTTCCAACATCTTTCTTCGTGAAATATGCAACATACTTTTAGAGAGAAAATAAATGCATTCACATAACAAGGAAATGCATCAACAAGGAAAGATTTTCATCAATTATCAAAAGAAATGCAAGGCATTAATTGGTTAAGAAATATAACCATCTCTTTCCAAACCACTTCAATGGCGCTTCTTTCAATTGCACTTCATCATGTGTATCATCCTGACCCACATCAATTATGGAATCCTCTTTTCCATTCTTGTCAATCTCTCTCTCCACCTTCTTCAAATGTCATGGATGACTTATTGGATACAAAGTCCAACATTTATCTAGAAGATGAACCTACTTATGGAAATGAGTGCAAAATAATTGCATCTTCTTTTCATCATGGTTTTCATTGTCCATTTAACCTTTGGATTTCTATCTCCTTTGTTTTGAAAGTTTCATGTGTATGTCTATCTTCTTCCAACACCTCGAAACAATATGGTTATTCAAACCACAAAAGGAACATGTAATTTTTCTCCAAATCTTATGTGAGGATTTTCCATGTTTATCATAATTAAAAGCAACTTGATTAAAGACATATTTATACCTTGCACATTCACCTGTGTCACCTTCTTGAGGAGGTTAATTTTATGAGGTAGTGGCTCTCTTCGGAATACCAACAATGGCTTTAATGGATTTAGAGCTTTCAACATCCTCTTGTTTTTCATTTCCATTATTTGCATGCTTATGAGCATCTTCTTGCAAAGTGGGTGTGAAACTTTTTCATTCCTCATGAATATAAAATTCACAAGCTTGAGTTAATGAACATGTAATGAAATTATTTCTTGGAACACCATCATGTGCCTCCTTGGATTTGGAGCATTCTCCATAATTTTGTCCATAACCAAGACCCAAATACCTAGGCCTTTCCTCTAAAAAATTGGCTCAATTATGCCTTGTGCATGTTTGCACAATACTTTACCTTCATAGCCCATGTTCATCAATAATTTGGACCATATTCCTCTAGTGTGCCTTTCAAAAGCAACTACACATTCATTTTTAGAAGAAATAGAAGATAAAATTGAATTGCATGCCTCTTTTTCATGAACATACTTGGCTAGGGTTTCCTTGGCATCATGGAGTTGAGTCTCCATCTCATGCATCTTTTCAAGAATTTCTTGCTTCTCCTCCTTCATGTCCATTAACTACTCTTGAAGTATAGTGCTCTCCTTCTTATCTTCAAACATATCTTGCACCATATCTCTTATGATGAAGAGCTTCTGCAACTACTCTTCATCAAAGAGTCTTGCTAACGAAGATTTATTATAAACATCACTTGATGAACCTGCCATCACACTTGTAATGCATAAAAATATTCTTTGTTGTGATTTGATAGTTGATTCCTAAATCTTGACCTTCTCCTGAAGAGAGGAGATGCACATAAAATTTCACACAATTAAATTCTCCTTGCACAAATACAAAACTAATAGCTAATTTTCTAGCTAACCTTGGCAACCCTGAGATAAACTTGGGATAAAAAGAGCTAAACTGTATTTGATACCAACTTGATCAGAATATGGACAAACTAGTTTTGTTGTGCTAGATTCCTCATCAGTATAAAATAAAAGTGTTTAAGGATTGTCTCAATTATCAAGTTATGAGAGGGTTTATGTGTGAAATTTTGTGTGTATTTTATGAGAAATTCATGAAGTAAATTAGCTTTAAAAACACATAACAACAAGAAAATTGCACATAATACAATACACAACAAACACATTACACAGAGTTGATAAAGGAGTTCACCCCTCCTAGCCTACGTCTCCTTGGACCTGCTTCAATGGCTTGGCCCTATTTGGATTAATGATCAGTTACTTAATTACATGCACCTACAATCCTAAAATGGATTCAAAACATGCTCCAATAGATTCAAAATACCCAAAAACCCAAAAGTAGCCTCTTCTGGCTCTATAAATGGTTTTTAAGTGAAGCAAACATGGCCTCCTCTCATGGTGGCCCTAGGCATATTTAATCTTCAAAGTGGAAAAATAACCTCTAGAAATGCTCCTATGCCTCTTAAACCTGCACCAAAATTCTCAGAGCATCCAAATATGCTAGGATAGACTCTTTTTTAGCCCAAATTGGTCGAAAAATTCTCAAGTTATGGCTTCTTCAGTTTCTCCTAGGAAAACTCCTCCAAAACTGGAGCAACTCCAATTAACTCCGCCACATTTGGAGTTCCCGCCGAAATTGGAGGACTCCGCCAACTTAACCCACAATTAATTTTTTTATTAATTAGTGTAAGTGGGGTTTAAGTGGCAGTTTAGTGCGCTAATGACGCGATTATGCAATCCGCATTAATAAGGGATTATGCACCTTTAATTTGGATTAAGGATTAATCAACATGGTTTAATTGGTTGCTAACTCCACATTTAAATGGATACCTGCCATTGGTTATGTGCGCATGGTCTTATGGACCAATGGCTGGCCCTCTTTACCCCTCCATAACTTAATATCCAACTTAAATAATAGTTGCAACCCATACATGTTAAGACCTAGGGCACATGAGAGGTGGTAAGTCGAAGAGTTTGTGTGGGGGAGGTCGTAGGGTCAAGGCCGACCTCCACCTGTACACCATATAAAAATTTTGATCAAACATACATTTCCAGCTAGCCACGTGTTAGTACATCATTATTCCAACTCAAACCAATCAAATTAAAACAAATCACCAACCAATATGGTAATGACACTTGGCAGCAGCTCACTGGTCCACCTAGGGGGGAATATTCAGGGAATATTCTAAGGAATATTATTTTGGATGTGTGGGTTGTATGGATGCCTAGTCATTATCCCTATCACCAAAATTTGCATGTTTGTGCAATCGAACAATTTTTGAGCAAAGCAATGTGCACCAGAATCAGGAAGACGAGACCTATCTGATCGTTTAGGTTCTAAGAGATTCTGAGCACTTTTTTTTTTAGAAAATTTTTGCCTCACATTTAGTTTCTAATCACCATCTTAACTCCAAAACAATGGAAGGAATAAGAGAAGGAGGGAACATAGAAGAAAATGTTGGAAGAAGAAACATGGAAGAAGAGGTGGGAAGTAGGAAAAGACTAGCTAAAGAGGAAGAACATAATTCTTCTAAAGCTATGATAAAGGTAGAAAAGAAGCCAAAAGTGGAATCACATGGTGAATTTAAAAAAATTTGGCCCCCAAGTTACGATGGAGAAACATAATAGTCGACAGAGGCATGGATATTAAACATAAATCGATGCTTCCAAGTTTTTGATTATACACCTGAAGTTAGGGCTAAACTAGGCACATATTTGTTACAAGGGAATGCCTCATTATGGCGGGAAGAAATCCGCATAGTTCACAACTTGGAAAGAAAGGAGTTATGTTGGGATGAATTCCAACGACTATTGAAATAAAAGTACTTGACTGGACCTTATTTTGATGACTGAGCCAAAGAATTTCATGTTGTAAAGCTGGGACAAATGACCGTGGATAAGTTTATATCAAAATTTACTCGCTTCCTGCGATATGTACCATATATTAAGGAATAAAAGGAAAAATTTCTATGGTTTATAAGTTTTCTTCCATGCTATTTCAAGGATCAAATATAATATGACAATCCGAAAACTATGGATGAGGAAATTCGAAGAGAAAGAATTTGTTATAAGAAAGAAAAACAAAGGAATGATAACTCCAAATATTGGAATGGAAAAAAGAAGGACCGAGCATAGTTGAATAATACATGAATAAAGAATGGCCCAATAAAACATAATAGTAAGGGAGGGTCAAACCATAATTCCCACAAAAGTAATTGAAAACCTCAAATATTCCAAGCACAGACTCAGACGAGATCAAAGAAAACATAACTTGACAAGAGAACTAATGGGAAAGACAAAGATCCCTTGAATTTTTGGGGCTGTGGAGAACCACACCTACTGCGGAATTTTACTTACAATCTAAGATATATACAAAATGTTCAGAATATCTAGAAACCCTCCATTTTGAATGATGTGGCCCAGAACATCCCACATATTAACACAACATTGGAAGAACGTCAAGCAGAACATCAGTCTACAATGGTGGAAGTTGAAGGTAAAATCAGTAACCAATCTATTTCAATATTAATTGACCTGAGAGCTAGTTTGAGCTATGTTAGTCATAAATTTGTAGAAAGTTTTAAATTGGTAACTGAAAAAGATAAGTATCCTTGGTTGGTACAACTAGCCACAAGAGCGAAAAGGATGGTTTCCAATTGGATTAATGGATACTCAATTGAAATAGATGGAAAACCAAATTTTGTTAGTCTGAATATACTTCCATTAGGTTCCTATGATGTGATGATAGGCATGGAATGGTTGGAATGGCATAGAGCTCTTATAAATTTCTTGGAAAAAACTGTCACTTGTGTGGAAGATGATGGAAAAAAACAATATATTAAGGGAATTTATAGGCATGGGTCATTGCGAAAAACATCATCTCTACAATTAAAGAAAGGAACAAGGAAGGGTTGTTAGTTGTTCGCCATCAAATTGGAATAAAACTACAAATATAGAAGAATTGGAATTGGTTAAATATTTTCCTGATGTGTTCCCAGAATAAATTCCAAGAATGCCACCTAAAAGAGATCTAGATTTTTCTATAGAACTGGTTATCGGGGCTATGCCAATATCCAGATCTCCTTATTGAATGACAATTCTGGAATTTATTGAATTGAAAATCCAATTACAATATTTTTTAGAAAAAGGATATATAAGACCTAGTGTACCCCTTGGGGGGGACCAATTCTTTTCATTCAAAAAAAATATGGAAATTTTAGGCTATGTATAGACTATAGACGGTTAAATAAATTAATAGTCAAGAACAAATATCCCCTTCCCAAGCTTGATGATATTTTTTTATCAAATTAAGGGAGAAATTGTGTTTCCCAAGATAGATCTCAGATCTAGATACCACCAACTAAGAATTTAGGAGGAGGACATACCAAAAATGGTGTTCAAAATCGATACGGGCATTACGAGTTCACAATGTTTCCCTTTTGGCTCACAAACACACTAGCCACATTCATGTGCTTGATGAATGACATCTTTAGCAAATTCCTAGATAAATTTGTATTATTTTTTATTGATGACATAGTAATATATTACAAAAATGTTGAGAAGCATAAAAAGAATTGGAGATAGTACTCATAACCCTAAGAGGAAATCAACTTTATGCAAAATTTTCCAAGTTTTAATTATACCAAAGAAAAATATAGTATTTGGGCCATGTAGTTTTTGGGGAAGGGATCACAGTAGATCCAGTAATGGTGAATGCTATATTAGAGTGGTCGGTCCCAAAGTACTGCCATTAGATCATTTATGGGGATAACCAGTTACTATCATTGGTTTATGGATCAGTTCTCAAAACTGGCCTATCCTATAACCTCCCTACAGAAAAAGGGAGTGAAGTTTGAGTTGACCCTATGGTGCCAAGAAAACTTTGAAACTGAAAAATTTTCTTATAATGGCCCTAATATTAAAGATCGCAGATTCATAAAAGTACTTTGAGGTTTGCATTGACATGTGTCTGGAGGGATTAGGGGGCTTCTTAATGTAGGAAGGCCATGTAGTGGCATATGAGTCGTGAAAATTAAAGGAACATGAGAAGAATTAATTAATTTATGATTTAGAATTGGTAGAAGTAATCCATGCCCTCAAAATGTGGATGCATTATTTGATCAAAAGGAATTTTACTTTGGTCACATATCATATAAGTCTCAATTACATCTTCAGGCAACGTGACTTAAATGCTAGGGAAGCCAAGTGGATGGCGGATGGCTATCCTGAGTGAGTAGGACTTTGAAATTAAGCATATTAAAGGTAAATAAAATAAAGTTTCATATTCCCTACATCAGAGACTAAATAAGATTAACAAACTTTTTATCAGAAAAAGTGAGACAAATCTACCAAAAAAAATAAAATTGGAACCAAATGTAGATCTGAGATATGAAAGGATATGCCAAAATTTGAAAAATAAAATAGATCTAAGTAAATGGGTAGATTACACCATTAATGATGAGTATTATTATACTACCAAGGGAAAATATATATACATGACCATGGAGAAATTAAGCAAATTATTATTAATGAATACCACCAGAAACCCTATGTAGGACACCCTGGTTACCAGAAAATGATCACCTCCTTAAGGAAGGAATTATTTTGTCCGAGAATGAAAAGGGAGGTGGAATAATATTTAGCAAAATACCATGAGTGTTAGCTGGTAAAATCAGAACATCAACACCCTTCTATATTATTAATTCCCCTACCTATACTTGAGTGGAAGTGGGAAGAGATTTCCCTAGATTTCATCATTGGATGTTGATCAGCGGTTGTCATTGATGTCAACCCGCTGCACCAGGGGCTACCCCAATATTGCATGGGAATTTTTACCTACCAAATTACTACATTTTGGGTCAAGAATGCTTTTGATGGTTTCTTCTTGTTGAGATGTTTCCGTTGATATATGGCATGCCACGTAATTCTAGTTCTCGGTTTGAGAGATATTCATGTTTAAAGTTTGTAACCCCATTTAGTGGGAAAAAACCCCATGGGGTTGTGGCATGGGTCATTGAAAAGTCACAATTAATATTTTTTAAGCTCCTAAAACCCCTCCCACATTCACTTGTTGAAGCCCCTCTCAACCTAAGCATTTATATAAATTGTGATCCTCATATCCTCCTTATGCAAGGGATTTCGCCATCTGAAACAGGTCATCATGGAATTTTTGCTCTAACTTGTTTTATAGGAAGGTTAAGAAGCTGAAATTTTTATGAGGCGAAGCTGAAATCCTGAGGAAGCTCTTGTGAAAATTTCAGATCAAGCTGCGTAAAATTTTCAGAGATAGGATCTGTGGAAGGTACTGTTTTTGCAAGCTCCTGAAATTCATCTCAAAGAAGTGACATTGGGAAAATCATCATGAATCTCTCTCTGAGTATCGGATTTGAATTCTGTAAAATATGGCATATAGTGCATAGACTGTAGTTTTCTCTCTATCAATTTCAGAGCCGAATGAAGAAACAGTGACACATGTCACGCCCTACAAGTTCGCTCTACTGAAACAGTCCATAATTAGGGCATTGTGAGATATTGGGCATAACGCTCCCTTGAAGAATCCAAATTGGGTCAGACCTATGGAATTGGAAAGATGACTTAGAGGAATACTATAGGACCTAAAATCAGATATTGGGGATTTGAAATAACAGAGATACACCATATTCAATATCTAGCTCCTAGAAGGAAAGAAAAAGCTAGATCATGTGTTGTCAAGGGCTGCAAAGGACCAGGCTTTCTAGGGCAAAAGAGGGTAGTATGACAAGAGCAGAAACCAAGGTATAGAACAATAGCAATAAGTTCATCAAATGAAGTCTTGAAGTGGGCAACACTGCACACAGTCACTGTAAAGGTATCATTGTACTAAGTCATTGTAAATACATTATTGTAAAAATTGTTCTAGTGCCTATCTTTCAAGAGTTGAATAGGCAGTGTTGGGAGGTCTAGGATCATCATTAGGTGGTTGTGTCTATTGGAAATGTTGTCATTGATGGCAAAGTAGATGACAAAGGAGGAGCACCTGAAACATCAGCCAAGGAGCAGAGGAAGAAAAAGAGAGGTAGCAGAGACAGCAAAAAGATAAGTAAGGAGAAGCATCAGTCAAAGAAGTAGTAGAGGTAGCAGAGAGAGCATAAGACAAGTAGCAGAGGCAGTAAAGAGAGCAGCAGAGATAGCAAAGAAGCAGAGAGGTAGCAAGGCAACATAGAAGGAACAAAGGCAGCAGGAGACAGATGAGGTGGTGCTGCAGAGCAGTGAGGATATTAGTATCAAATAAAGGTAATTGAATTGCTTGGGGATGAGTTGGAGCATTGCCTAAATGGTAAGGAAACCATGAAGTGGTCGAAGAAACTAATAATGAGCAAAGGCACAGCAAAGAACAGAGGTAGAGGCTGCGAATATAGAGACAGAGTTGTTATCATGGCAATGGAGGCAGCAAAGAAGCAAATGAAGGAATTAAAGGAGACAGGCAGAGGCAGAGGAAGCGAATATAATAGAGGTAGAACCATTATCAGAAGAAGAGGAAGTATAAAGAGCGGGGAAGCGTTATCACGATAGTGGTAAAGAAGCGAGCGGACGACAAAAGCGACGGTAGAACCACGACTATTATTGCAAAGCAGCCTATTATTCCGAGAATCGTTGTTCCCACCCGGTGAATATATATATATATATATATATATATATATATATATATATATATATATATAACTAAATTCCGAGAATCGCTACCTCAGCCGGAGGATATATGTATACAATTTCAAGAATCTTTACCCAGTCAGGCATTACACATAACATAAATATAATTCCAGGAATCATAACCCAAGCGGCAATGTAATGCATAGTTAATATAAATTTCATTCCGGGAATCATATACTCCAGCAGCAAAGTATTGCGCTTTATATTCAAAGGACAAAAACATATATATATATATATATAGCCATATGCAGTGCGAGATCCAAAGAAATGTAGTAATATAAGGTGGGACCCTTCCCAATCGCATCGGAGATTATAAGGGCAACAGAACAGGCTAAAATAAGAGTTGTGATTGCAATTGGAAGTCTGGATCTGATGGGTATATAAACTACAACTCATACATACCATGAGTTCCGGTGAACAGTGAT
Source organism: Pinus albicaulis (assembly GCA_034641835.2). Classification (NCBI taxonomy): domain Eukaryota; kingdom Viridiplantae; phylum Streptophyta; class Pinopsida; order Pinales; family Pinaceae; genus Pinus; species Pinus albicaulis. The sequence continues at coordinate 982,865,708 of CM076579.1, read as the reverse complement.
GATCGCATCGGAGAATATAAGGGTTGCGATTGCGATTGGAAGTCCGGATCCGATGGGTATATAAACTACAACTCATACATACCGTGAGTTCTGGTGAACAGTGATGATCGCATTGGAGAATATAAGGGTTGTGATTGCGATTGGAAGTCCGGATCCGATGGGTATATAAACTACAACTCATACATACCGTGAGTTCCGGTGAATAGTGATGATCGCATTGGAGAATATAAGAGTTGCGATTACGATTGGAAGTCCGGACCCGATGGGTATATAAACCACAACTCATATATAGCTTGAGTTCCAGTTCTAATCACATCGGATTTAAGAAAGGCATCGGAACATGCAACAAAAAGTTTGTGATTGCGATTGGAAGTCTGGACTCGACAGGTTTATGAACCGTAATTGATATGTGTTGGAAACATATATAAACATAGAATTTGCGATTGTGATTAATCGCATTGCATCAGGTCAATCGCATCAGATTTAAACAAAGCAGCGGAACATGCAAATAGAAGTTTGCGATTGCGATCAATCGAAATCGTAAATCGCTGGAGGAGAAGCATATCGCATTGGAAAACGTGTCAGGTGGGCCTGAAATGAGTTTTTATATGTTTGAACAGGTTTTATTATATACGCCAAGAATTGATTTAAGTCATACCTAAAAGGGCAGTTTGTATGTTAAAATTATGCCAAGAGCTGAAGTTGGATTATATATATATAGTGCTATTGCAATGTGCCGCGTGGTCCGTGGGTTATATATATGCCTCAGCTTAAGGTGGAGGGAGATTATTAATACAAAACGATTGTGATGTATGTCTATTCCTCTTGCGAAACTCACCACATCAACAAGACACTTGCTGTGTGTAAAGGGTTGGAATATGCCCATATTTAAGGCCAGCAGTTACACTTATATATAAAATGCACTGATATAAAAAACGCAGTTACACGTATGCAGCAGTTACACCTCAGTAGAGGACAGAAGAGCAAACAGAGTTGAAAAGAGATAAAACATAGTCACAAAAAAGATAGACACAGTCAAAGAAAAGACAAACGCGCAGCGAGCCAAAAGACTAAATGAATTGAGTTGGAGTTCTCATTGTAATTTGAATATAAATGTTTTAATTTATTTTTATTGTTTGTGATGCATTGGCAAGTCTCCGGAAGAGAAAAAATATCCCACTGTAATGATAAATTGGTACCTACAATTATGTTTTCTGAATGAGTGGATAAAAGAGATGAGAAGGCAGAAGGCAAAGAGACATGGTTGTCCATTTCGAATTCCCAGTAGAATACAAACAACCATGAAGCTATTTTGTATAAAATAGGGTAATATCCAAGGGGATAAGGTTGACGAAAATAGAGTGAGAGAAGAAGAGAGTGTGCAGTAGAATTGAAGAGAGTTGAAGAAAATAAGAAAGTTGCAAGAGGTTAGAGAGGGTGAATATAGAGAATGCAGAGTATGGAATTGAGGCAGAGAATATAAGAAGAAGGAGGAGCAGAACGAGATGCTGTGAAAATTCAGAGAATGCAGAAATGAAGCAATGAGGCAGAGTAGAAGGAGGAGCAGAGCAAAGAATAAGGAGGAGATGATAGTGAATTTGAGAAGATGCTAAAATGATATAAGGACAGATATGAGGATTGTTGAACAGCAGAAGAGAAGGTACAGAACAGAGCTGATACCCAAGGTAAATCAACAAGTGTTTTTCTTTTGAAAGAGTAAGGAAGTTGGAGGTTACCCATCAAGTTGTAGCTTGATATATGTCAATTGTAGCTAACTGAGGTTAGAGCCTCCTGTAGGTTGGTGCCTGTAGAAAACAGATGGGAGTTGGTGCTTCCACATCAAGTTGTAGCTTGATAAAATGTCAGTTGTAGCTGACTGAGGTTGGAGCCTCCTGTAGGTTGGTGCCTGCAGAAAATTGATGGGAGTCGGAGCTTCCTTTTAAGTTGTAGCTTGCAGAATTGAGGTAGGAGCCTCCTGTAGGTTGGTGCCTATAGAAATTCAATGGTGAGAGGGAGTCGGAGCTTGCCTTTGCATCACAACAATAATAAGATGTGGTTTTCTCCATTTATGGGTTTCCACTTAAATCTGGTGTCTCTGTGCATGATTTCTATGTTTTGATGTGGTTTATCTAATCTGCTTAATACATATTACTTACATATTAAGACTGTTGTTACATAAAAAAATCTGCTTGATACTTGCTGCTCCCAAAATAAGATTTCTCACATATTAAGTTGATCATGAAATGAAGGTGTAAATAAGTTTTAAGGGAAAAGTTTTAAAAGTCCATGTATGTGTTAAACTGATTCACCCCCCCCCCCCTCAGTTTAACTCAGGGTTCAACAATTGGTATCAAAGTCGGTTCCTTTGGTGCAAGCCTAATAGCTTGAAGGAGATCTGGTTAAGTCATGGACTATCAAAATGTACCTGTGTTAAGTACGAAAAGCTTTCCTGAATGGAGAGATAAGGTTAAAACAGGATTATTGGCTTATGAACCTGAAGTATGGAAGCTTGTATGTGATGGTTACTGCACAGACTCCCCCACGGTGAAAGAACAACAGAGGAATGCCAAGGAAAAATGTGTGATATATAATAGTCTTCATAACAAGGACCTTGAGTTGATAATGGATTTAACCTCTGCAAAAGAAATCTGGGATAGATTGCACTTCATGCATGGAGTAAACACTAAGCACTGCACTGACAAGAAGGATAAGAGAATTAAGAAGAAGAAAAATTCATGTCAACAGGAAAATATTCAATCAAATGAAGTACCTACTAGTGTGAATGGAGATAAGAACCATGAAGAAATTACAGCTGAAGAAAAAGCCAAGCTTGACACTGCTTTGACTGAAATAGAAAAATTGAAAAATGAAAACAAAGACCTTAAGACAGTGGTGCAAATATGTGATGAGAGAGAATATGAAGATAGGAAAGAAATTATTGACCTGAAGACACAGCTTGAAGAGGAAAATAAATTATAAGACACTCTGCTACAACAAATGAGAGAGAAAAGTCAGGAATGTGAAAGATTGGAAGAAGAAGTAGTGAGCCTAAGAAAGAATGTAGAAAAAGCCCAAAGAAAACTACTAATGAATACACCTCTAATGAAAGGCTCTGGACAGTTGGACCAAATTCTAAAGGCTCAAAGGTCACCTCTCATAAAGGATAGGATAGGATATGAAGGTGAAACTAGTAAGTCCAAGGTTGAAGATAATAGGAAAATCATTTTTGTAAAAGCTGTAAAGAACAGTGAAGCAGCTCAGCAAATTTCTCCAGAAGCAGAAACCAGCAGGAACATGAGTTGCAGAGAAACAAATAAAAACAAGCAGCAACATGAGAGGATAGAGAATGAAAGGATGAAACAGTTAGCAGAAAAAGGCTCATACACTCATGAGGATGAAATGAATAAATTTGGAAGATGTCAAAGAAGGTTCTTTCCTCCTATGAAAAATAGAACAAGTTTCTCTTGTCATAAACCAGGACATAATGTAGCATATTGTAAGAGCCAATCCAGTCCAACTAGCAAAGGATGCAACAAAAGAGTAGAAACCCTCAAGCAAGCAAATGGAAAAGACAATCCTTCACCAGGTACACAAATTACTTCCATGGCTACTGTTATGCATGCAATAATTTTGGACATAAATCTGTTGAATGTAAATTGTATTCAAAAAGGGGAACAAAGTATTGTACATCAGCTCAAACATACCTTGGTAGAATAAGATTTTATGTATGCCTGAAGCTTGGTCACAAAGAAAAATTCTGCAAACTTCCATATACATTAAAGAACTCTAGAAAGATGATAGAAACAAAGAAAATCAATCAAAACTATGAATCTAAAAGAAGTGCAGACATTATGAAGAACCCCAATAAAGTATGGAAGGAAAAGAGAAAGGGGGAACCTATTATATCAATAACATAATGAATCTAGCATAGTCTCAGGGAGAGCTGCTCTAGAAAACAAAGAAAATATCCAATCAGTGATAAATATGGAGCAACATCTCAGGGGGAGAGCAGTTCATAAATAATCCCCATGAAAGTAGTATAAAAAGATCTCCTTGGAATGAAGACAACTATATGGACAGGAAGGGAAAGGATTTTTTATCCATCAAAGAACTATAGAGAAAGAAGAAAAATTGAAGCACTCTACAGTTGACAGAATGATGGAAGAAGAAAAGGCTGCAAGCAGCCATGATGATATAAAGGAACTTCAGCCATGGACATGTGAGCTAAGAATACTTTAGCACATTAAAGTGATGATCACAGAATGCATCATACTGCTAGAATTAACAATGAACCCCATTAAGAATGTTGAGTAATAAAGGTGCCTGTCTTCATTAATATCATTACATCACTCATCTATGAAAAGTCCCCTTGGAGGAGTACAGTCAAGTAAGTGATAAATTCGAGTGATCTGCCCATGATGAGTCCTAGGAAAAAAATTGAAGATGTCTTCCCTAAGATCACTATGTTAGAACAATTGAGTTGAAGCAGCAATGATTCTGGAGCAGTCCTAGAAAAGAAAATGTTGTGACTTCATCTGAACAAAATGACAGAAAAAACAAAAGATTAATGAGGCCAAGATCAGATTCAGTATATTGATGATTATTGTTGAAAGCAGTGGAGAGTTCAATAATAGAATTTATGAAGGATGTCTTAATTATGGGTAAATGTGTAAGCTGAAGTGAAACCTCTGCATGGTTTATCAAAGAAATATCAATTGGCGTTTAGGTACAAGCAACATGCTTATCAACAGATTACCAAGCATTATCAGTAGAGCAGCAGTATGATACAGGTCCACAGGATCAAAGAACTATGGCAAAGAACCTCAAGGTAATATTCCCAGTATTATCTACATTCAGCATGAAAAGGTCAGTAGCAGATCAAAAATATCATTATCTTGCTTACACTTGAAGTAGTATATTGAGGACTGAAGCAATATCTTATTCTATATATATAATTGCATGCCTTCCTGAATTTGGTACATGTATATCTTCAAGGCCTCTTTCTTAAGATTAGTTACAAAACTGTGTGAAGTTTGTTTGCTAAGTTTTCAATCAAACATCTTGAATATGCTCGTGTGGAAGTTCATCCTGATAGAACAGTCAAAGTATCTGAAGAATAAAGGACTAGCTGTGATTACCATCTGAAGCTAAAAATTTTTAAATCATCTAATCCTACTTCAACACAAAGGATTTACTGGTAATCCACCTTTAAAGAGAGATTTATCATTGACATACATAACCTCCTTATGTCGTAAATCAATTGCATGGTTGATAAGTGAGATTGACTAATACACCGAATGTATCTAGCCTCAAGGGTTTGTTTTGAATGTACATTTTCCAAGCAAGTAAAGGCATTTGATCTCTTAGATCAAATTTTGGGTAATTCATTGATCACATCTGTAACAAGGACATGTATCTATTTAGTGTAATATTATTATCAGCATCCTAGCTCAAATCATCACCAAGAGGCAAGAAAGGTGTACCATAGCAATAAAATATATATTGGCATCATTATCATAATTGAACAATTTATATTCAAGTTTAAATAATCCCCAAAAGTGTTCTCTCAACAACTCTTTTACACCAGTTTGGAGCAGCTGGGTACAAATTCAGAAGAAGAAGATCTAAACACAAATCAGAGAGAAGAAATGCAAACACAGAATCTACACTCAGAAATGTGCAACCCTTTGCCATTGATGTCAAAGGGGGAGGAAAAGCAGGTAATAGAAGAAAGGGTCTTCTAAAAGAAGTTAGGCAGAGGAAGACTTGGAGAAAGCATTGGATTATCGGTGGATGTGTTGCCATCAATGCCAACGAAGGAGACTATTCGAAATGTTGTCATTGATGGCAAAGTAGATGACAAAGGAGGAGCACCTGAAACATCAGCCAAGGAGCAGAGGAAGAAAAAAGAGAGGTAGCAGAGACAACAAAAAGATAAGTAAGGAGAAGAATCAGTCAAATAAGTAGCAGAGGCAGTAAAGAGAGCAGCAGAGATAGCAAAGAAGCAAAGAGGTAGCAAGAAAGCATAGAAGGAACAAAGGCAGCAGGAGACAGATGAGGTGCTGCTGCAGAGCAGTGAGGATATTAGTATCAAATAAAGGTAATTGAATTTCTTGGGGATGAGTTGGAGCATTGCCTAAATGGTAAGGAAACCATGAAGTGGTCGAAGAAACTAATAATGAGCAAAGGCACATCGAAGAACAGAGGCAGAGGCTGTGAATATAGAGACAGAGCTGTTATCATGGCAATGGAGGCAGCAAAGAAGCAAATGAAGGAAGTAAAGGAGACAGGTAGAGGCAGAGGAAGAGAATATAATAGAGGCAGAACCGTTATCAGAAGCAGAGGCAGAGGCAGAGCCGTTATCACAGCAGTAAAGGCAGAGGCAGAGCGACAGAAGCAGCGGAGGCAGAGACATAGCTATTATTGCAGAGAAACAACTATTATTTCGAGAATCGTTGTTCGCACCTGGTGAATATATATATATATAACTAAATTCCAAGAATCGCTACCTCAACCGGAGGATATATGTATACAATTCTGAGAATCTTTACCTAGCCGGGCATTACACATAACATAAATATAATTCCGGGAATCATAACCCAAGCAACAATGTAATGCATAGTTAATATAAATTTCATTTCGAGAATTGTATACTCTAGCGGAAATGTATTGCCATATGCAGCGCGAGATCCAAAGAAATGTAGTAATATAAGGTGGGACCCTTCCCAATCGCATCGTAGATTATAAGGGCAGCGGAATAGGTTAAAATAAGAGTTGCGATTGCGATTGGAAGTCCGAATCCGATGGGTATATAGACTACAACTCATACATACCGTGAGTTTCGGTGAACAGTGATGTTCACATCGGAGAATATAAGGGTTGCGATTATGATTGGAAGTTCGGATCCAATGGGTATATAAACCTCAACTCATACATACCGTGAGTTCCAGTGAACAGTGATGATCGCATCGGAGAATATAAGGGTTGCGATTGCGATTTGAAGTTCGGATCCAATGGGTATATAAACTACAACTCATACATACCGTGAGTTCCGGTGAACAGTGATGATCGCATCGGAGAATATAAGAGTTGTGATTGCGATCGGAAGTCCGGACCCGATGGGTATATAAACCACAACTCATATATAGCTTGAGTTCCACTTCTAATCGCATCGGCAAATCTTATTGAACAGTGACCAATCGCATCAGATTTAAGCAAGGCATCGGAACATGCAACAAAAATTTTGTGATTGCGATTGGAAGTCCGGACCCGACAGGTTTATGAGCCGTAATTGATATGTGTTGGAAACATATATAAACATAGAATTTGCGATTGTGATTAATCGCATCGCATTAGGTCAATCGCATCGGATCTAAACAAAGCAGCGGAACATGCAAATAGAAGTTTGCGATTGTGATCAATCGGAATTGAAAATCGCTGGAGGAGAAGCATATCACATTGGAAAATGCGTCAGGTGGGCCCGAAATGAGTTTTTATATGTTTAAACAGGTTTTATTATATACGCCAAGAATTGATTTAAGTCATACCTAAAAGGGCAGTTTGTATGTTAAACTTATGCCAAGAGCTGAAGTTGGATTATATATATATAATGTTGTTGCAATGTGCCGCGTGGTCCGTGGGTTATATATATGCCTCGGCTTAAGGTGGACGGTGATTATTAATACAAAACTATTGCGATGTATGTCTGTTCCGCTTGCGGAACTCACCACATCAACAAGACACTTGCCGTGTGTAAAGGGTTGGAATATGCCCAGATTTAAAGCCAGCAGTTACACTTATATATAAAATGCACCGATATAAAAAGCACAGTTACACGTATGCAGCAGTTACACCTTAGCAGAGGACAAAAGAGCACACAGAGTTGAAAAGAGATAAAACACAGTCACAGAAAAGACAAACGCGCAGCGAGCCAAAAGACTAAATGAATTGAGCTGGAGTTCTCATTGTAATTTGAATATAAATGTTTTAATTGATTTTTATTATTTGTGATGCATTGGAAAGTCTCTGGAAGAGAACAAATATCCCACTGTAATGATAAATTGGTACCTATAGTTATGTTTTCTGAATGACCGGATAAAATAAATGAGAAGGCAGAAGGCAAAGAGACATGGCTATCCATTTCAAATTCCCAGTAGAATACAAACAGCCATGAAGCTATTTTGTATAAAATAGGGTAATATCCAAGGGGAGAAGGTTGATGAAAACAGAGTGAGAGAAGAAGAGAGTGTGCAGCAGAATTGAAGAGAGTTGAAGAAAATAAGAAAGCTGCAAGAGGTTAGAGAGGGTGAATATAGAGAATGCAGAGTACGAAATTGAGGCAGAGAAGATAAGAAGAAGGAGGAGCAGAACGAGATGCTTTGAAAAGTCAGAGAATGTAGAAATGAAGCAGTGAGGCAGAGTAGAAGGAGGAGTAGAGCAAAGAAGAAGGAGGAGCTTATAGTGAATTCAAGAAGATGCTGAAATGATATAAGGACAGATATGAGGACTGTTGAACAGCAGAAGAGAAGGTACAGAATAGAGCTGATACCCAAGGTAAATCAGCAAGTGTTTTTCTTCTGAAAGAGTAAGGAAGTTAGAGCTTCCCTATCAAGTTGTAGCTTGATATATGTCAATTGTAGCTGACTGAGGTTGGAGCCTCTTGTAGGTTGGTGCCTGCAGAAAATAGATGGGAGTTGGTGCTTCCACATCAAGTTGTAGCTTGATAAAATGTCAGTTGTAGCTGACTGAGGTTGGAGCCTCCTGTAGGTTGGTGCCTGCAGAAAATTGATGGGAGTCGGAGCTTCCTTGCAAGTTGTATCTTGCAGAATTGAGGTAGGAGCCTCCTGTAGGTTGGTGCCTATAGAAAATCAGTGGTGAGAGGGAGTTGGAGCTTGCCTTTGCATCACAACAATAATAAGATGTGGTTTTCTCCCTTTATGGGTTTCCACTTAAATCTGGTGTCTCTGTGCATGATTTCTATGTGTTGATGTGGTTTATCTAATCTGCTTAATACATGTTACTTACATATTAAGATTGTTGTTACATAAACAAATCTTCTTGATACTTGCTGCTCACAAATTAAGATTGCTCACATATTAAGTTGATCATGAAATGAAGGTGTAAATAATTTTTAAGGGAAAAGTTTTAAAATTCCATGTATGTGTTAAACTGATTCACCCCCCCTCCTCTCAGTTTAACTAAGGGTTCAACAGTGTCATAGTTGGGTTATGGTCTAATGTATCTTCTTCTTCTACATCATTCTATATCATTGTAAAGTGGACCATTTTCCCTGGTACGGGAGTCCATTCTTCTTTTATTCTTCTATAGGGTGGTAGGGAGGTGCTAGGGTGAGTTGTAGCTCATTGGGTGTTGGGGCATCCGTTTAGTTGACTACTGAAGAATCTTGGGCATTGGAGTGTTTATCCAGTGGGAGCTGGAGAAGAATTATTTTCTAGATTCTATGAAGTTGGAGCTTTATTTTCAATTGGAGTTGAATATTAAAGAATTATTAGAAAATAATTAGGTGGTTTTTGTCCCGGAGTGGGTTTCCACCTTAAAAATTGTGTGCATTTGTGTTCCTTTTGTTTGATGATATCATTGTACAAACACTGATAATAATTGAATATTAATTAATGCTCTAATTGAAAGGAATATTGATTCACCCCCCCTCTCAGTATTTACAACAATTGGTATCGGAGCTTGGTTCCTTCAATAGTAGTTTAACAGCTGGAAAGAGGTCATGGAGCATACCAAGAATGGCGTACCTCTGTTCAATGAAAATATTTATGCACTTTGGAAAGGAATAATGGAGGTCTATCTCTTGGCGCAAGGTTATGAAGTATGGGACACTATTCAAAATGGATTTACATCAACCGCAGATGAACAAGGTAAGAAGAATTTGGTAAATGATGCAAAAGAAAATAATATTATTATTAGTGGACTTATTGAATCTTCTTATCATAAAGTGTTGGGTTGTAAAACCGCCAAAAATTTATGGGACAAGCTTGAGAATATATATGCAGGTGACTCAAATGTCAAAGAAGCAAAGCTTCAAATCTATAGAGAAAAATTTTAGCAACTCAGAATGAAAGAGTATTGCAACATTGCTGCATAATTTCAATACGTTGATGAAATAACCAATACTCTGGAAGGATTGGGAGAGCCAGTTAACGAGAAGACTATTATACGAAAGATTCTTAGAACGTTACCAGGAAGATTCAACCGAAAGGTATCGGTCTTAGAATACAGTGAAAATCTGGACAAACTTAGCAAAGAGGAATTACGTGGAGTTCTCATAGCATATGAAATGATACTTGATGAAGAATAGGGTACTTCGCATCTAGAAACTATGTTCGTTGCATATAAGAAACCAATAAGGACAAACAAACTTCAATTGAAAAGACATGCACTCTCAAGTGTGAAGAAAAGGGAGATGATGGAGAAGGTCTTTCAAATGAACAATATGATTACTTTACGAGAAAACTAAAAATTGGTAAGGGAAAATTCAAAGGTAAAATTCCATTGATATGTTTCAGCTGTGGTGAGGTTGGGCATTTCGCAGCAAAATGTCCAGACAGAAGTGATGGAAACTCAAAAGGAAATAAAGGCTTTAAGAAATTCAAAAAGCAAAGATCCAAAAGGAACTTTCTCTCTAAAGAAGATAGCTCATCATCCGATGAAGACAATGACAACAAATAAGAAGCCAATGAGAGAGTATTGTTTATGGCCAAGCACAATAAACAAGAGGTATCAAACAACGAAGAAGAAGGTTTGACCACAGAAGAATTTTGTAAGGAAGCAGTCAAGCATATAAAAGATCTCAAGGCAGAGAAGATCCATTCCAATACTCTTGAAGAACAAGTTCAAGGTCTCAAAATTGAAGTTGAAGAACACAAATGTATTGAAGAGTCACTTCAAAAGAAGTTGGAAGAAAGCAACCAAGAAAGGGAAGAATTAGAAGCCGAAGTAGTGTCGCTGCGTAAGGAAGTGAAGAAGGGAAAAATTGTCCAAAAATATGCTAACAGCTCAAGGGCATTGGAAGAAATCATCAACAATCAACGATCTTATAATGACAGAACTAGCCTCGATTACAAAGAAGAAGAATTAGGACCTTCTACAACAAAATACAATGAACCTATGAGATCTGAAATGCATGTAGACTTCATTGGACAAGATTCGCAAGCACATCCTTGGAAGATGATTCCTCGACGAAGATTTCCATCTAGGTACCAACATATTTTTCATGGCTATTGTTATTCATGTGGAAAATTTGGTCATAAAGCTGTAGAATGTCACACGTACCCTAGGAACCAATACAATTCCAGAAGATCCTTCAAATATGAACCTCCCAGGGCTCAACGAAACATCAATAGATTTGAACATTAAGAAATAATATGGAATGTTACAAATGTCAAAACTTTGGACACACAACCAGAGACTACAGACTTGAAAATCCTCCAGAAGAATCTTCGAAGCCACAGAATGAATGAAAATGGAAGAAGAAGAAGACTGATAATTGTGCTCTTGCTCTCAAGGCTCAAAACAACAAATATGTGTGGTATGTTGATAGCCATTTCTCAATGCATATGACTAGAGATAGAAGGAAATTTGTATCTCTGAAAGAGAAGAAGGATGGAACCATATCCTTTGGAAATGATGGATCTTCAAATGTTATAGAATCAGGTACCATCACTCTTCGAAGAAAATATGTTATAGCCAATGTTCTATTGGTTGAAAACATGAATCACAATATGCTCAGTGTTGGACAAATGTGTGATCAAGGAAACACAATGCTATTCAACTCCACAAAATGTGAAATCAGGAAAGGCAGGTATGGTAAAATTGTGGCTACAACAAGTCGAGCTCCAAATGACATATATGTTTTGGATGAAGCAACTAAAACATGTCTACTAGCTAAAGAAGATGAAAGTTGGTTATGGCACAAATGAATGGGTCACATAAAATTTGACAATCTTATCAGGATAAGCAAAAAGGAAGAAATACGAAAAATGCAGAAAATCTCAAAACCTTCCAACACACTATGTGAGGCCTGTCGGCACGGCAAGCAGACAAAATTCCAATTTAAAACAAAAGAACACTTTGCATCACATCCATTGGAATTGATATATACTGATCTATGTGTTCCCATGAGAACAAAAGGCTTATATGGAGAATTATATTTCATGTTAATGATAGATGACTATACCAGGATGACAGCCGTCAGTTTCCTAAAGAAAAAATATGAAGCACTTGAGTGCTTTAATATCTACAAGGAGTTGGTCAAAAATGAAACTGATTTAAAAATAAAGTGTCTAAGATCAAATAATGGCGGAGAATTCACTTACAAATTATTTCAGCAATATTGTGACCAAAATGGAATAAAAAGACAATTTTCAATAGCATGAACACCTCAGCAAAATGGAGTTGCTGAAAGAAAGAACATAACCGTATAGGAAATGGGTAGAACAATGTTGAAGGACTCAAAATTGGATGAAAAATTATGGGTTCAAGCAATTGATACGACAGTCTTCATTATCAACCGAAGTCTTCTTAGAAATAATTGCAACAAGACCCCGTATGAATTATGGAAAGGAAAACCAGCTAATGTGAAATATTTCAGAATCTTTGGAAGCAATTGTTATATCAAAAGACAAGATAAAAAATTGGGTAAGTTTGAATCATGTGTTGATGAAGGTATCTTTGTTGGTTACTCATGCAAAAGAAATGCCTATAAATGTTATAATCTAAGATGAAAATAGATAGTGGAGAGCATAAATGTTACATTTGACAAAGATGGTGTTCTAGCGAATAATGATGAGGATCTAGAATCTTTGAAACTTGAGACAGAGGCTAAAAAATACAAAGATAAAATTCTAGAACAAGAAGCAACTATCGACCAGGAAGAAGTAAATAATGATCATCAATATATACCAGAACAACAACAAGAAGCTCCTCCAAGGAGAACAAAAGAATGGATTCAAAAGAACCATCCATCAAATCAACCCATTGGTGACATAAATGAAGGTCAACAACTTCATTCATCATAACAAGCTCACATTGCTTTTCTAGCAACCTTTGAGCCTAGTAGTTTTGAGGAAGTCAACCAGAATGAAAATTGGGTAGCAGCTATGAATGAAGAATTGGATAAAATCGAGAATAATAACACCTGGGAATTAGTTCTACGACCAAAAGATAAAAATTTCATTGGGACTAAATGGGTGTTTAGGAACACATTGAATGAAGATGGATAGGTTACCAGAAACAAAGAAAAATTGGTTTGCAAAGGCTATGCACAAGTGGAAGGAATTGATTTCGATGAAACATTTGCACCAGTTTCCAAAATGGAAGCCATCTGAATGTTTCTTGCCTATGCATGTTCAAGAAAAATCAAAGTCTATGAAATGGATGTTAAGTCACCATTTCTAAATGGAGAATTAGAAGAAGAAGTTTACATAGAACAACCTGAAGGTTTTCTACTATCAGAAAAAGAAGACCATGTTTGCAAGTTAAAGAAGGCTCGATATGGTCTCAAGCAGGCTTCCAGAGCATGGTATGCTCGTCTTGATAGATATCTACATCAACAAGGTTTCAAGAAAGGTACTTTTGATAGCAATCTTTATGTAAAAATAGATAAAGATAATTTAACAATCATTGAGGTATATGTGGACGATATAATATTTGGTAGCAATGATGATCGACTAATTAAAAACTTTTCTACAAAGATGCAAAGTGAGTTCTAGATTTCTTTACTTGGTGAACTGACATACTTCTTAGGGCTTCAAATATCTCAGCAAGAGAAAGGAATATTTATATGTCAAGCCAAGTACATCAAGGAAATGCCCAAGAAATTCAAAATGGAAGATTGCAAACCCGTCCTTACTCCGATGGTAACAGGTTGCAAATTGAGCATAGACGACTCATCTAAGGATGTGGATCAGAGGTTGTACAAATCTATGATTGGTAGTCTTCTATATGTAACAGCCTCCCAGCCAGATGTTATGCAAGCAGTTGGACAAGTAGCAAGATTCCAAGCAGCACCAAAAGAATCACATATTATTGCCATCAAAATAATTTTTCGATATCTAAAGGGCACAAAATAATATGGCTTGTGGTATCCCAAGGGTGACAATCTCATTATTCAAGACTTTCCATATGCAGAATGGGCGGGAAGTGTTGATGATCGTAAGAGTACTAGTGGAGAAACATTCTATCTAGGTGGTTGTCTCGTATCATGGTTGAGAAAAAAGAAAACCTCAATATCGTTATCTACAACGGAAGAAGAATACATTGCAATAGCATCATGTTGTACTCAAGTCTTTTGGATGAAACAAACTTTGCAATATCTTCAAGTACAATTCAGTGAGCCTATTCCCATATTCTATGACAACACTAGTGCCATCAACATCTCCAAGAATCTTGTCATGCATTCAAAAACAAAACACATTCCAATCAAATATCATTTTGTTAGAGAAGAAATCACTGAAAATAATATCAAACTTGAGTATGTTGGTATTAAAGAACAAATCGCTGATATATTCACTAAACCTTTACCTCGTGAAGCATTTGAATATCTTCGCCAAAAGCTTGGGATTCTCCCATGTTCTCATTAGTTTTTCCTTATTCATAATATAAAGGGGGAGTGGAAGTGTGTACAGGTCTGCAAGATGGTTGTGTGCCAGGGGGATTTATCCTTTGCCATTGATGTCAAAGGGGGAGATAATGTTGTAGGAAGAGGTGTCATGATCGCAGGGGAGTACTTGTGTTGCCATCAATGCCAAAGGGGGAGATTGTTGATCAGTGGTTGTCATTGATGTCAACCCAAGCCGCACCAGGGGCTACCCCAATATTGCATGGGAATTTTGACCTACCAAATTACTATATTCTGGGTCAAGAATTATTTTTATGGTTTCTTCTTGTCGAGATGTTTCCATTGATATATGGCATGCCATGTAATTCTTCACGGTTTGAGAGATATTCATGTTTGACATTTGCAACCCTAGTAAGTGGGAAAAACCCCCATGGGTTTGTGGCATGGGTCATTGAAGAGTCATAATTAATATTTTTTAAGCTCCTAAAATCCCCCCCACGTTAGAAAACATAACCTTATACAGACATCCAAACTTCTGCTGCGCGCGCGCCCTGGGTTCTGCAACTGACCTAGCCGTGCCTGCTCGGCGGCATTCTTCGAGCGGTCTCCTCCATGGACTCTGGAGGGGGCCCTGCGGCTTCCCCCCCTTTGCCTCCGGAGCTGGCGGCGTTCAACTCACTCATTGCAGCTTCGGGTAACCGGCCCTCATCTGGCACTCAGCAGAAATTCGTGAAAAAACTGGCTAACATTCCCTCGGTTTCCTTGCCAGTGGAAGAGACGTGAAAATCCGCGTTGAACCTGGCTGAAAGGGGCCTTATAGGCCAGTTCACAGGGTTATGGCCTTCCCCGAAGGCAGTCGATGAATGGGTAAAAAGGAACTGGATACCCCTGGTGAAGGAAAGCATCAAGAGCCACTTTGTGGGGAAAGGATTTTTTGTATTCGTCTTCGACAATGTGGAAGATAGAAGCTTGATATTTCGAAATGGGCCATATTTCATGGGCCCTCAAGGTCTCTACCTGAATAAATGGTCGCCAGACTTCGACCCTGCACAGGACGTGCCCACGGCGGTGCCAGTATGGGTGCGACTGCCCCACCTTCCCCTTCACTGCTGGAATCAGAGATCTCTGCAGTCTATTGGCAATGCCCTAGGAAGATATATCGATCAAGCACCAAGGAAGGATCAGTTTTCCTGTGCCCGCATTTGCGTAGAAGTGGACCTTGAAATTGGGTTGCCTGAAGCAATCAATCTCACAGTAGCAGATTGGTCGCATGTCCAGGAACTTGATTACGAACAGCTCCCCTTCAAATGCCGTCATTGTCACGAATACGGACACTTCGCAAGGTACTGCAAGAGAAAAAACGAGGAGCAAACAGAAAAAGAAAAAGGTGAACAGTGGAATCAAGTCAAGAAGTCATCAAACAGCAGACAGAACAACAAAAACAAAGGTAAAGGAGTGGAGAACAAAGCAGGGCAAGAAAACTCAAACACTCAAACTTCAGGAAGCAAGGATAAAGGCAGCGTAGAAGTGGACAAAAACCCCTTTGAAGCACTAGATCTACAGCAAGACCTTCCAGAAGTCGAGACAGATGGTTCAATCCCAAAGGACAACATACCCGCTCCAGACCCGGGCATCATTCCAATCCCCTCTCAAGGTAATACCTCTTCCCCCTCTTATGCAGACATCATTAAGTCTAAAAAGAAGAATGCAGAAATCAATGGATCCTCGGATGATGAGACCTTCGAGAGTCCATCAAAGAAAGCTGGTAGAAAGTCAAATAGAGAAACCAGGGAAGAAGAATCAGAAAGACAAAAAACCCTAGGCAGCCAAGCTACTATTGAAATGGCACTAGGCAGAAACACCAGATTAAGGACTCCCAAGGGAGGTGGACCTACCCCTTCTAGTTTTAAATGATGCAGATGATCTCTTGGAACTGCAGGGGTCTGGGGAATCCCAACAAGGCAGAAGCAATCAAAGATCTTTTGAAATCGGAACCCGCAGACATTCTAATGCTCCAAGAAACAAAAATAGAGGGGGATCTCCTTCTAAACACAAGCAACACCAAGTGGAAATTTGATGAAGGTAAGGCAATCAGCGCAAGAGGCACTGCAGGAGGAATAGGTACTTTCTGGTCTCAAAAACTCTTTTCATTAGAAAGATTTCATGAATCTCAAAACTGGATTTTCACTGAACTCCGTCATAAAGCAAGCAATCTAGTGCTGGCACTGTTTAACTTATATGTTCCTGTACATTATGATGAAAAGAAAGAGTGTTGGAAAACTCTCTCAGACTATCTAGAGCTGCAAAAACCTCAGAATGTAATTTTAGGAGGAGATTTGAACATTGTTTTGGATCCAAAAGAGAAGAAAGGTGGGAGTTCCTCGAGGGACCCCTTTCTCCATATCGTGGAAGACCTTATTCTTCATTGGGATCTGGTAGATTTCAAACCAGCCAAAGGAGAATATACCTGGTCCAATAACAGAACTGGAGGAGATCATATTGCAGCAAGGTTGGACAGGTTCCTCACCAACAGCTCCATTATGCTGGACAATAGAATAGTTCTAACAAAGATTCTCCCTAAACTCACTTCAGACCACAAACCAATCATGCTATGCATTAAGGATGAAGAAGATTTAGGGCCTTTACCATTCCGATTTAATCCTCTCTGGGCAGGAATAGAAGGGTTTCACGAAACAGTGCAATCTGCGTGGAGTATTGAGGTCACGGGCTCTCCAAGTTACGTATGGGAGCAAAAGATAAAAAGCACAAAAAAAGCTTTAAAATACTGGATCAAGAAAGCCATTAAGACTCCCACCAGTCAGAGAAAAGAGGCTGTTCAAAAGCTGGCAGATCTACAATTTGACATGGAAAAAAAAGACATCTCCCCAGCAGATCTAACAGAAGAAAATGCTGCTCAAAGGAGAACATACAATTCTTTCAGAAATGAAGAGGAGCACTGGAGATTGAAGTCACGTAGTCTATGGCTTAAGGCTGGAGATCGAAACATTGCTTACTTTCATAAACAGTACAGGGCAAGATTATCAAAAAACCACATTGCAGAAATCACTTTAGCCAATGGACAGGTATGTAAAGGTTTCGAACATGTCAAGACTGCTGCCGAGGATCACTTCCATAGTCTTCTCACTGCAGAAAGGAATAGAAGCGAGGAGGACATTAATGCTTTTCTGTCAAATATTCCAAAGCTAGTCAATGTTGATGACAATAACTCCCTCTTGGAGTTGGTCTCGGAGGAAGAAATCTATAGGATTGTGTGGTCGATGGAGCCGGATAAAGCACCAGGACCAGATGGATTTTCAATCCATTTCTACAAAATATGTTGGGCGCTAATCAAATCTGACCTTCTAAAAATGATCCAAGGTATCATGAGAAAGGCCAAGGTGGGCGGTGGAATTAACTCCACATTTCTTGCACTAATACCAAACGAAGCAAACCCGGGGTCGTTCGACAGATACAGGCCAATCTCTTTATGTAACGCCTCCTACAAGATTATGGCCAAACTGCTGGCAAATAGACTAAAACCCCTTCTGCAAAAACTGATCTCTCCAGCACAAGGAGGATTCGTGAAAGGCCGTCACATACTGGACAATGTTATTCAAGTCCAGGAAGCTCTGCACTCCAGCCATGCCCGGAAAGAACAAGGTATGCTTATTAAACTAGACATGTGTAATGCTTTTGATAGAGTTAATAGATCATTCCTGTACAGGGTTCTCTCCTCTTTTGGGTTCTGTCATGACTTTATAAAATTGATAAGAGCCTGTATAGAAAGGACTTGGATAGCCCCATTGGTTAATGGCAGACCGGCGAACTTCTTCCTGGCTACCAGAGGGTTGAGGCAGGGCTGCCCCCTCTCCCCATTCCTTTACATTATCATGGTAGATTCCTTGAGCAGAAAGCTCACCAAGGAAAAGAACGATGGAAATATCCCTGGCATCAGAATAGAAAATGGCATCGATCCAGTGAATCATGCCTTCTTCGCTGATGATTCGATTCTGCTTGGGGGCGCCTCTGCTAGAATGGAGAATTCATTCAAAAACACTCTTCAGAAGTATTGCAGTGTCTCAGGAGCTCTTATAAGTGAAAAAAAGAGTGTTGTATACGGCTGGAACACTGACAAACACACCATTGAGAAAATAGCCAACGATTTGGGCTTCATTGGTTATGCAGAGTGGGATAAATTGAAATACCTGGGGCTACCAATCACGATAAGAACCAACAGGAATCATCTATGGGAGGAAGTCATCTCGAAATTCAAGAAGAAGATCAGTGGGTGGGGAGGGTTCTGGCTCACCACCGGGGGAAAACTCATTCTTATCAAGGCTGTCCTCTCAGCTCTGCCCACATACCAGGCAGCTCTGATGTTAGCTCCTAAAGCTATCTCAGATCAGATAACCAGACTAATGCGAAATTTCATGTGGAAGGGTGGTCGAGGCAATCAAAGCAAGTTTCATTTAATCAATTGGGAAATAGTGAAACGCCCCCTTCTGGAAGGTGGGCTGCAAATTCGTGATCCACAGAATGCTAATCTGGCTTTGGGCTGTAAGCTACTGTGGCAATTAATCGACAATCCTCTTCACCCTGTCAGTCGAATCTTCAAGATTAAATATTTAGAGAACCGGCCTCTTACTTCATTCACTGCTGAAAACGCCCCAAAGGGCACGAATGTTTGGAAACTTTGCAGCAAAGGCATAAATTTTTTCAAAACGCATTTGTATAGAGTACCAGGAAATGGGAAAAATACAAGGATCTGGAGGGACTGCATAATGGGTCATCCTCCGCTTGAGGACTCCAACGACATCAAAGAGCTAAGAGAATGGTTTAAAGCGCAAGGAATAAAGAGAATTGAAGACATATCAGAATGGGACGTCAATGGCAATTGGCAGCATTGGAAACTACCCAAGCCACCAGAGCATCTTGAGAATCAGCTCGCAGCTTTTAAAAGCGCTATCTCAGACTTTGCTCCGGTGCATAAAGATGAGGCAGATCACTGGGGATGGGGGAAAACAGGGACCTACACAGCAAAGCAGGGATATCTCCAAATCCAAAGTAAAAAAGACCTGACTTATCCAGCGACAGTTTGGAAGCTAATTTGGGACAGATTCAGTATACCCAAAGTCAATTTTTTCTTCTGGATCTTGTTCCAAAACAAAATTTTGACGGGAGAAAATCTGAGCAAGAGGAACATCGTTGGACCTCATCGCTGTGCTCTATGCAAAGCAGCGCTTGAAACCTCAGGGCATTTGTTCTTGGAATGTGACTTCGCGAAGGAAGTTTGGTCCTAATTTCTGGTAGGACTGAATGTGCAACCACCGTCTCAAGGAGAAATCAACTCCATGTTTCTCTCTTGGATCTCTGCCTACCCTCATAAAATTTCCAGCAATTCCATATGGCACAAGGTGTGGACAGCAGCTCCCAAATACGTGTGCTGGAAGTTATGGCTAGCCCGTAACGAAATCATATTCAGCAACAAAGAAACTACGGCAGACAAAGTGGCAGATCAGGCCAAATCCCTTCTAATTGAGACCTTGATTCATTCTCAGAACAAAGAAGACAGCACTCTCAGACCTGAGGAAAGGTCGTGGTTGGCTCCTTTCACCAGTCCGATCATCACTCCTGCAATGCACCGACCGGTTTATGTGGAACATTGGCAGATTCGAATGCCGGAGGACAAATTTCACCAATGGTGGAAAGCTCAAGGTAAGACTACAGTGTTCTTTGACAGAGCCTCAAAAGGCAACCCGGGTAGATCCGGAGCTGGAGGGGTGATTTACTATCCAAATGGGACCAAAGAGGAATTCAGTTGGGGATTGGGGCTGAAATCAAATAATCAAGCAGAAATTCTAAGTTTATGGAAAGCATGTCAAACCGTCAGAAAGGAAAATCCAAGTGGAATTATGATCTTTGGAGACTCAGAGGTGTTGATAAAAGCTATTGTCAGCAAGAAGGGATTCATGAACCCGGTGCTCAACAAACAATTAGGAAGAGTAAACAGAATGCTGAAGATCTTCCCCTCAGTAAATGTCTTTCACATCCTCAGAGCTCTCAACAAGGAAGCTGATAATTTGGCCAACATAGGCTGTACACTTCAAGAAGGGATGATAAGCTTAAATGCAGAAGACCCGAATCTGTCCACTATTCCTTAAAAGGTTAATGGAGGTTTAGATGTAATGACCGTTGTAATGTCTGCTATGGTAGCGATTCTGATTGTACTGGCTGCTTAGGCCCGGGCCTAACAGCGCTTTTCTTCAATATAATATAACCGTTCTAGTTAAAAAAAAAAAAATCCCCCCCACGTTCACTTATTGAAGCCCCTCTCAACCTAAGAATTTATATAAATTGTGATCCTCATATCCTCCTTATGCAAGGGATTTCGCCATCTGAAATAGGTCATCGTGGAATTTTTTCTCTAACTTTTTTTATACAAAGGTTTAGAAGCTAAAAATTTTATGAGGAAAATCTGAAATCTTGAGGAAGCTCTTATAAAAATTTAAGATAAAGCGGCACAATATTTTCGGATATATGATCTGTGGAAAGCAGTGTTTTTGCAGGCTCCTGAAATTCATCTCAAATAAGTGACCTTGGAAAAAAATTCATAACTCTATCTCTGAGTATCGGATTGGAATTCTATAAAAATTGGTAGATATTTCACGGACATTAGTTTACGCTCTATAAATTTCAGAGCTGAATGAAGAAACGGTGACACATGGCAGATCGTACAAGTTTGCTCTACTGAAACAGTCCATAATTAGGGCATTGTGAGAGATTGGGCATAACTATCTCTTGAATAATCCAAATTGGGTCAGACCTAGGCATTGGAAATACAACTCAGATGAATACTACAAGACCAAAAATCAGATATTGGGGATTTGAAATAACAGAGATACACTAGATTCAATATCGAGCTCCTAGAAGGCAAGAAAAAGCTAGATCATGTGTTGTCAAGGGTTGCAAAGGACCAGACTTTATAGGGTGGCAAAGCAAAGAAAGGTGCAGTAGAGGGTAGCATGACAAGAACAGAAACCAAGGTGCAAAAAAACAACAAGAATTTCATCACATGAAGTCTTCAAGTGGGTAGCATTGCATACAGTCACTGTAAAGGTATCATTGTACTAAGTCATTGTAAATACATCATTGTAAAAATTGTTCTAGTGCCTATCTGCCAAGAGTTGAAGAGGCAGTGTCGGGAGGTCTAGGATCATCATTAGGTGGTTGTGTCATAGTTGGGTTATGGTCTAGTGTTTCTTCTTCTTCGACATCATTCTATATCATTGTAAAGTGGACCATTTTCCCTGGTACGGGAGTCCATTCTTCTTTTATTCTGCTATAGGGCGGTAGGGAGGTGCTAGGGTGAGTTGTATCTCATTGGGTGTTGGGGCATCCGTTCAATTGACTACTGAAGAATCCCGGACGTTGGAGCGTCCATCTAGTGGGAGATGGAGAAGAATGCTTTTCTAGATTCTAGGAAGTTGGAGCTTTATTTTCAATTGGAGTTGAATATTAAAGAATTATTAGAAAATCATTAGGTGGTTTTTGTCCCAAAGTGGGTTTCCACCTTAAAAAGTGTGTGCATTTGTGTTCCTTTTGTTTGCTGCTATCATTGTACAAACACTGATAATAAGTGCAGATTAACTAATGCTATAATTGAAAGGAATATTGATTCACCCCCCCTCTCAGTATTTCCAACATTGGATTACCCTGAAATCAGAAACAACATGATGCTATAATGGTGGTTGTTTATAGATTGAAAAAGGTTGAGCATTTCATAATAGTGAAATATGCTTTTAAATTTTCTCAAGTGGCAAAAGTGTTCATGTGAGAAATATTTAAATTGCATGGGATACCTGAGGTGGTTATCTCATATAGGGACCCAAAATTCACCTCTAATTTCTGGAAAGAATTATTTACAGGACTGGGCACTCAATTAAATTTCAGTACAACCTATCATCCGCAAACAAATGGGAAAAATGAAAGAGTGAACCGGGTCTTAGAAGATATGTTAAGTATGTATTGTATGCATCAACCCACTAGATGGGAAGATTTCGTTCATCTAGAAGAAGTTGCATACAATAACAACTACCAAGCCTCCTTATAAATGAGTCCTTTCAAAGAATTATATGGAAGAAAATGCCATGTATCAGTGAGATGAAACAAATGAAACAAATTGGAAGACATATTGATTTTTGGGCCTGGAATGCTCCAAGAAATGGAGAAGATAGTAAAATATAGTAGGAAAAATTTGAAACAAGCCCAAGAGAGAGAAAAAGGTTATGTTGATAAAAAGAGATCGTTCAGAGAGTTCCAGGTGGGAGAGAATGTGTACTTAAAATTAAAACATAAAATAAGCTCTTTGAAACCAGAAAGTTATTCAAATTTAGCTCCATGTTATTATGGGCCCTTTGAAATATTAAATTGAGTTGGTATTGTAGCATATCGGATAGCTCTACCTGTTCACATAAGAGCACATAATGTATTTCATGTTTCTTTGCTAAAAATATATGCACCTAATCCGAATCATGTGATAAATTGAGATGTGATATAGGTCAAACCTGAACAAGAATTCTTGGTTGAGAGGTTGTTCTTCAAAAGAAGACCATTCCTCAGATTAAAGTACAATGGAGTCGTTTTGGTCCTAAACAAGCTACTTGGGAACTAGAGGAAAATATGAAAGAAGCTTTTCCAACATTTTTCCAAATAAGAAGGGAACTTGAAAACATTGGGGACCGTGTTCCTCCCAGGGGGGAGAAATGTAATGCATCGGGTGAAAAGACTTGGAAATCTTACAACTTAAGTTGAACATATTAGATAACTCATGTATAACAATTATTCATTTTTGGTTGGTTAGTTAAATGTAATGAGTTTTATGTTTATATGAATTTTTCATGTGTTATGTATGTGTACTTATTTAATTTAAATGATGAATGAATATAACAGGAAAGAAAAATATAGAAGAATGAGGATCAAACCAAGGCCACTCGAGGGAGTTGAAGATCCTTTTCTAGTGGAAAGTTAGCCACTCGAGGGAGTTGAAGATCATTTTCTAGTGGACAGTTAGCCACTCGAGGGAGTTGAAGATCCTTTTCTAGTAGACAGTTAAAAATAATTAGTTACATTCCAAGAAGGAGAAGTTAACAAAAAGGAAAATGGTTCCAAATAATGGGTTCTTCTTCTTGGAGGAGGAAAAATGAAAGAAGAAGAGAGGACCAAGAAAAAAGGAGGGAGAAAAAGGCCAAGAAAAAGGCCATCGAACCAGAAAAGAATTGATGAGAGAGTTTCTAGAAATTTAATGGCTGGAGATAAACTCAATTGAATTGGTACGAGTCTCATCCTTATTTCATAGTGGGAGAGAAATTCTATGAGTGTATACCACCATTGGGAGATAAATACTAGTGTGTATTCCCCATTGAGCAGACTAATGCTTGGGGTGACTATCATCCTTATTTAATTGTGGGAGAGAAATTCTATGAGTGTATACCACCATTAGGAGATAAATACTACTGTGGATTCCCCATTGAGCATACTGATGCTTGGGGTGTTGTTACCTGATTGGAAAAGGAGCTAGCTTGGGGGAATTGGAGGAATATCCTATTAACGATTGGGAGGTCTGAGGAGTCTTGGCCCATGACTTGGTCCGAATCAAGGTAATCAACATTACCTTAGAAGAAAATAAGGATTAAAATGTAGCTATATTTTTCTAGTTACACTCTGGAATGTATAGAAGGAAAAAAAAAAGAACTAGTGTTTTGTACATGTTTATGCTTTGGAAAGTATTCAGATTGTGATGAAAGTTTTTTTATTTGAGGAGGAAAAGTACAACAGTAAAGGGCTAGTGCTTCCCTATCGGCATGAATCCAACAGTTAGTGCTTCCCTATTAGCCTAAATCCAATAGTTTAGCACAATCCCCAATTTGGACATAGAAAAAAAAATGTATAATAATTATTAAACTGATAAAAAAAAAAGGAAGTAGGGTTCCTTTCCTTGTTTTACCAGAAATTAGTGATTTTTTCCTTTTCTTTTGGTATAAGAGACAAAATAAAATAAAATAAAATATTCCTTTTATATTTTGGTATGAAATGACTTCTAAACTCTGATAAATATATTGTTACAATAGAAGATAGAAGAAAGAGATTGTGTGCAAAAAACACACATAAAACCCTCTATTTTCTTTCCAGAACATTAAGGAGAAAAATAAAAAACTATCGATATCATAGAAAAGATATATTTGTCATCTTAAATATTGATTCTATGTTGCAAAATAAAATGTCGCACAATGGAACCCAAGATAGATAACTAGATAAATTATATTTTAAAAAAAAATTAAACCAATACATGATCGATAATCTTTGGCTAAAATTTATACATTAAGGGAAACATTTAATTATAATTCTTGGGAAAAGGATAAGAAAACAATAAAAAAATACATAACAGTACTGTGTGCAAAAGTATATAAACATAATTATTTTGGCAAGAACAAGAACCTTACAAAAGAGGTTGCGGTCATTCCATACTAAGTTTGACTTAAATAAGCAATGACCAGTGTCTATAGTAAAAACCTCAATACAACTTTCTAGGTCTAGCTTAACCCTTTTTAAAATAATAAAGATGTTTCTCTTTTTCCAAAACCAAGAGATATTTATCCCATGGGCATGGCGCTGAATAAGAAGGTGAAACCCTAAAAATCAACACACATGGAACCATAATCCTTTAATGATTCAAGGAAAGAAAATGATGGTAATAAACACAGTTCAACTAACAGAGTTGGAGAGTATCCTACCCACAAAGAATGACTCCAGGAAATCTAGACTCTACGTGGAAAAACAACCAAGAGGAAAAAATTTCATATTAGTACTCCCGAAGAGAAAAACAAATTAAAATAATCATGAGTCAAAGAAAAACGTAGTAAATGAAGGTGAACAAGACCCACTGAGTCAAAACCCTCCATTGACGAGTAATGGTTTTACCTATAGGCCAGTCGAGGTTGGAAAATACTACCAATTTGGTGTCAACTCTGTTCCTTAGGCTTGAAACAAACCCTGGCAAGGTATAACATAAGTCACTGGGAATAATACCTCTAGAGTATCTTAACTTGTAATGTAAAAATATTCACAAAAAAAGGGGTCGGCCACAAGCAGTAACCTAACCTCCATGTATTTTCGTCTCCATCACCTGCTAATAAATGCAACAGGGTGTTAGAA
Source organism: Pinus albicaulis (assembly GCA_034641835.2). Classification (NCBI taxonomy): domain Eukaryota; kingdom Viridiplantae; phylum Streptophyta; class Pinopsida; order Pinales; family Pinaceae; genus Pinus; species Pinus albicaulis. The sequence goes on along the minus strand of CM076579.1, from coordinate 982,839,910 downwards.
CCTGTAAGGATAGTTACACCCCAAAAATAAATGAACCAAGATTCAGAACAAAAGAAAAATTATTTAATTTGCAGTAGAACTACAAAAGCCAAGAATATGAAATTACCTTACCCATTTCGGCATCGTAAAACTTGGAAAACACCTCTTTTTAGTTGCATTTACCTGTGTAAACAAGACATTACCAAGCCCTAATTGACATAGGCAGAGCGATGATAAGGGAAATGGAAAATAACAAATGGAACCGGTGACCTCTAGGGGTGTTACCCTAACGGCACGTCGAAATATCGTGATCTTCGCTTCCTCTATTTGGACAAGTGTAAGGTATGATCAACAACAATGTAATGAATCTCGAAACACTATCTCAAGATTCACATCAGATATTAATATCCCACAAATTCCAAAGACTTCGATATACATGAACAAATACATGGATATATGAAAATGTGGGTATTGAAAAAATAAATAATACACCACAGGTTCATGTCATAACTTACCCATTATAAAGTTAAGAGAAATATTCCTAGTGTAAATATCAAAATTGCGTAGTCATGGGGCTGAAATCATGTGGAAATAAAATGGTTTCAGGTGTTAAAAAAAATATGTATTAAATAACTAGGGTAAGAAATCATTCCCATGACAATTTCCCTTTATTAAAGCTAACACCTAGCAATGCTAATCCAAGAAGTCAAACTGGTGGGCGGAATAAATTTTGGCATGTGCAACCACGATTTATTATTCTTGGAAGGTGAAACATTAAGGAAACAAAGGCTGGAGGCAGTGGTAGTCCCTGCAGGACACCTAAGAAATTAGGGACACAGTAATAATTCAATAATTCAAACCTAATTGAAATAGTAAATTAGTGAAACCAGTTCAAATTTACAAAATCAACCCACTCTTGATTATGCTTGGGTGCACTCTTAAGTGTTTAAAAGTAGGGCTAGTGTATTGATTTAAGGTTTTCCAATTTAATTCTAATACAAAGATTAACGTCCTGTGTTCAGGATAATTTTTTTGGCATAATTTTTAGTTTGGTATGTTTATGAAAAGGACAGTTTCAGTGTCATAATTTTTTAATTTGTTATGTTTATTCTAAAGGATAGAATACTGAAATCGCTTGTGATTTGCTAAAATTTTAAATTTTAAAGCCATTTCTATCCAAAGTCATTTCCATCTCACGTTATTTTGTATGTAAACTAACATATTTCTCTTCTCCTTCCTTATTTTGTGTAATATTCCCAATTAGTCCTAAGCTAATGAGAATATTAAATTTTGTTTTACTTTTATGTTTCATGAATAAAAATGTAAAGGAGGATCATAAAACTCCTAAACAACAAATAAATCAATGCCAAATGTGGAAAAGGCTAAATCTTGGCTATGTAAGCAAGCACCCTTAGGTGTGAAAGGGGTTGGATGTTTTGACTGGGTCAACCATGACCAAATCTACAACATTGTCTTGGAGGAGTGGCCATCAATGAGGCACAACGCAGTTTTAGATGGAGATGGATTGTGTGAAAGAAGCTATTTCATTGAAGGTGGTTTAGGGTTTACAAGCTCTTAACTTATAAAAGGAAGAGGATGGCAGCATGAAAATTTTGTTGATGATATTGTATTTTCTGAAGTATTGTTTGTTTAGACATACAATATTTCTTCGGTTGTTTATCCTATATTGCAAACGATGATTAGCATTGGGTGTTCCTTATCGGGAATCCCACCTCTTCCCATTGGGTAGCTCTTGGGAGATTCTTGTATTGCATAGTCCACTATCTGGCTTAAGGCCAAGCTTCTTCTTCCAACTACAACGCAGATCCTGTTGAGGGTTTGGTTGTCTTTAAAAGCTGCAGCAAGTGGAGGCTAGATCTACTGAGATCTAGACCATTTTAGTGCTCCTTTTCAGTGGAGAAGTCTTCTATTCCATTGGCAAAAGAGTATTGAACATCTTGAGCATCATTTTCAGATCTTGGCATGTGGCCAAACTTATTCTAAATCCTACAGCACGGTATTACTTCTAGAGCTGCATCATTCCTGTAGGTGATGTTGTAGGGAGTTTTGACATACCATCTATAGATCTGGTTTTCATGTGTTGGGGATCTGCCCTTCACTTTGGAGACCCATTGGGGGAGATATATACATTTTTCCTTTCAGATCTGATCTGCATGTTTCTGAATACTTCTGAATATCTAAATATTTCTGCAGTTCTGTAACTTAGATCTCATATCTACTTCATGTACATGGTGTTTTTCTAGAAACCCCAAGGGGGATTGAAAGATGAGCCTCTATAGTGTATGGATATGTTATAGATCTAACATTTCATCCACTTATATGCTCTAGATCTAAAGTGTAATCTTCAACTGCTGTATTCTCAATAAAATAATGTTGTCAAGCCTTTTCAGTGTATATATGTGATTGCAACACCTCTTTTTGAGGATTTCCTTTTGTTGGAGACTTGTATTTCCTAATGTACATCTTATGGGCCTCATTGTACATCTAATTTGCTGTTGTAAATGATAAATAAGAGTCTCCATATTGGCCTCCTGCTCTTACTTTGATGATCTGCGTTATTTTTCCTGCATATCTTTCACATATTGCTGCAATCCCTATTTTGGAATATTACAGTGGTATCAGAGCATCATCTTGGCACAGCTTGTGCTTTCTAAGAAGCCAATATGTCTTTTCAAGAAAATTAAAGACAGAAGAAGAAGATTGATTACACAGAAGACAAAGAAAACAAGGGTAAAACCTATTTATCTGGAAGAATTAAAGGAGAGGATTTCTCAAAAACTCTTTTCCAAGCTATGCATGAGATGAAAAGAGAAATCAGGGGAATGAGGATGGAAAGACAGGCAGATCCTTCAAGAATAATTGCACATGAAGAAAGCCCCAGTTCTTCATATTATGTGTGTGATAATTTAGCCATACAATCAGATCTACAACGTTGTAGCATGCCTACATTCCTAGCAAGAGAAGAAGCAGAAGGAGAAACACCAAAGGAGGAGACTCTTGGTGACTATCTCGAAGAATATGAACCTCAGTATAGAAGATTCAGGGAGCATCTAAGCTTCCAAGAGTTTTCTCAACTTAAAGAAGAGAGAAGATCCAATAAATACGATAAAAGAAGAGGGTGCATGCAGCACACTTTGGGTAGGTTATTTCTACCTACTTTTGATGGATCACCCGAGAGCTCAGCCAAGTCTTGGGTAAGGAAGCTAGACACATATTTCCAGTTGCACCAAGTTTCAGAAGAATAAGCCATAAGAGTAGCAGCACTGAATCTTCAAGGTAAGGCTTATGCCTGGTGGTTATTTAAATCTTCTTTGTTGAAAAATGAAAATATCTCTACTTATGCAAAGTTCACTAGGAGTTTAGTGAAAATATTTGATTTTAAGAAATCTGAAATTTCCTTGGGTATGCAAACCAAGCCCAAGAATTTATAACTTTTGCATGATTTGGAAGGATCCATGAAGCCAACTCCATTTCAGAACATTGTTGAGGGGGTTAAAGATCTACTACATAATTTTCCAAGGTAAAGGCCCCACTTCAGCAAGAACTTTCTTCTCAAGAAGAAGGCATGAGGATTCATTTTTCAAGAGGAGATCAAGAAAAAGGATATCTTAATGATGAGGCATTCTCCGTTGATGAGGAGAATGAAGAGAAAGAGCTAGAAATATCCTCCAGTGCTGTGACAACAGGAGGAGATCTACTTTTATTTGGAGATGCAGGTGAAGCAATTGCTTCCACTAGAAGGGCTCTTGCATCTTTGAAAGAAGCTCCAAGGGATCTTACATATGAAGAGCATGAGCAGCATGTGTCTATAATGATAGACAATGAGACAAAACAATGGAGGAAGTGTGTTCCAACATTGCATATAGTTTTGGAAACACACACTATGATAGATCATTCCTTTGTGATCAAGACTCTTGACACTAAGGAGATGTTGGGTGTACATGGGTTAATTACATCTGAAGAAAGCACCTTAGACTGTGAGATCTTGCAGAAGGTAGGAGGGAATGAGAAGGAGGGCCATCACCAACTAATTGGGGACATATATACCCATCATTTTCAGGAGGTTTATGAACATAAGTAGGAGGATGATTTGCGCAGTGAAAGCAGGGCAAAATTAGTCCACTTACATTTCCAGCTTGCTCTAAGCCTTGATGTTTCATTACATGGAGGAATTCCACTGGGGAGACCACCTGATTCAGATTTGGTGAAGGATGTATCACACCTTGATGCTCCATTCATAGATCCAAGAAGGAAGGGAGCATTAGGAGACCATAACACAACGCTAAGAGTGTTGGGGAAGCTCAAGGAGGAGGGGAATATTTCCCCACTATCACCATTGTCCAATCTCTCATCTCATACTGCGCTGAGAGTAGATTTTGCAATATTGGGAAATGACACCATCATGGAGAAAAGAGAGCAATCCTTGGCTATGAAGACTCAGAAGATAATCTCATTTGGAGAGAAATCTTCCATACATGATAGAAGATGGTGGCGACACATGCACACTTTGGCAAGACCAAGGAGGTTTTGGATAGATGATAGCCTTCCATGGGAGACTAACTTCCAAGAACTTCCATTTTCATTTGAGCATGTGCATATGCAAGAAGGGAAGAAAGGAAGGAATAGAAACCTTCCATCATATACCTTTGGCATGGGAGATGTCAAGGAGGAAAAGGAGGGAAGGAATGACCTTCCAACACATACCTTTGGCATGGGATATTTCAAGGAAAGGAATAGCCACATGACAGACATTTCAGTTGATAGATCATCAGTGCTGTGATTGTTGAGGAGTCTAGATCCATATTGGAAATCCCAACTGTTGGTGTATTATTCCAAGGACCTTCACACATGCATGATTCTTGATGACCAGCTACATGATGAGGGTTGTTTAGTCCAAGATGGATTCATCTATGATCATGGTAGGATCTTCTTTTCTAGAGCCTCCAAGCTCAAGGATAAGTTGCTACAAAGGGCCTATGAAGAGTTATGTTTCAGCCACACATATTCCATGAAGCTCAACAACATCATCATGAGGAGCTACTATTGGGAGGGCTTCGAAGGAGAACTATATCATCATTGTCAAATATGCATGTACCATGTGGAGATGGAGCAACAACGTAACTCTATGGGAGATTTAATTCAGCCCTCTCCTTCTCTTTTTGAAGAAGGGGATAGATCTATGCAACACTCCATTTGTATGAGGAGATTTGTTGTATGCATTCATTTACTATGTATATGCAGGCCATGACCCCAAACAAGAGTGTTGTACCTTATAAACTCCATGGCCAAATTTTGGCCAAAACTATTTCTGAATATGGCCACTCACTTGGTGGACAAAGGGATATTTTGCAACATGATGGGTGCTTCCCTAAGGCACCAAATATATCAAACACTTTCAGCCATGGTGAGATGATATGGGTAGCAAGTAAGTGGTGGGAAAACCACTTACCACATCTAGATCTGATGCAGGCAGGAGATGCACTTCGCTGGTTCCACATGTGGGACTATGACCCACCTCCTTATGAACAAATTTCTGTTTGCATATATGTTGTTTTGATCCCCTACATTGATGATGTACTTGTACTTTTTATTGGGATGTATGGAGGAAGGAGGGGAAGTATGTATGTGCCCCATGGGATGGATGTTCTCCATGTATCTTATGCTACATATTTTAGGGAGGACATTGGGCAAGCCATGCTTGTTTCATTTGAGTTATTGTCTCCTTGTGGGATGGACTATTTACATCACATGAGAACTTTGGAGAAACAATTCCTAGAGGGCTGGATTGGTGAACACTTAGCTTATGGAGGAAGCTTATCACATGATGGTGTCACCAATGGAGGAGGAGAAGAGTTGCAGCACTCACCTTATCAGTTGCTTGAGGATAAGCAACATTTGGGAGGGGAGGACTGTAATATTCCCAATTAGTCCTAAGCTAATGGGAATATTCAATTTTGTTTTACTTTTATGTTTCATGAATACAAATGTAAATGAGGATCATAAAACTCCTAAACAACAAATAAATCAATGCCAAATGTGAAAAAGGCTAAATCTTGGCTATGTAAGCAAGCACCCTTAGGTGTGAAAGGGGTTGGATGTTTTGACTGGGTCAACCATGACCAAATCTACAACGTTGTCTTGGAGGAGTGGCCATCAATGAGGCACAACACAGTTTTATATGGAGATGGCTTGTGTGAAAGAAGTTATTTCATTGACAGTGGTTTAGGGTTTACAAGCTCTTAACTTATAAAAGGAAGAGGATGACAACATGAAAAGTTTGTTAATGATATTGTATTTTATGAAGTATTGTCTGTTTAGACAGACATTATTTCTTTGGTTTTTTAGCCTAGATTGCAAATTATGTTTAGCATTCGGTGTTCCTAATCGGGAATGCCACCTCTGCCCATTGAGTAGCTCTTGGGAGAGTCTTGTATGGCATAGTCCACTATCTGGCTTAAGGCCAAGCTTATTCTTCCAACTACAACGAAGATCCTATTGAGGGTTTGGTTGTATTTGAAAGCTGCAGCAAGTGAAGGCTAGATCTACTCATATCTAGACCATCTCAGTGCTCCTTTTCAGTGGAGAAGTATTCTATTCCATTGGCAAGAGAGTATTGAACATCTTGAGCATCATTTTCAGATCTTGGCATGTGGCCAAACTTATTCTAAACCCTACAACGCAATATTTCTTCCAGAACTGCATTATTCATGTAGGTTATGTTGCAGGGAATTTTGGCATACCATCTGTAGAGTTGGTTTTCATGTGTTGGGGATATGCCCTTCACTTTGGAGACCCATTGGGGGAGATCTATACTTCATTCATTTCATATTTGATCTGCATGTTTCTGAATACTTCTGAATATCTGAATATTTCTGCAGTTCTATAACTTAGATCTCATATCTACTTCATGTACATGGTGTTTTTCTAGAAACTCCAAGGGGGATTGAAAGAGGAGCCTCTATAGTGTATGGATCTTTTATAGATCTGACATTTCATGCACTTATATGCTCTAGATCTAAATTGTAATCTTCAGCTGTTGTATGCTCAATAAAATTACGTTTTCAAGCCTTTTCAGTCTATATATGTGATTGCAACACCTCTTTTTGAGGATTTCCTTTTTTTGGAGACTTGTATTTCCTATTGTACATCTTATGGACCTCATTGCACATCTGATTTGTTGTTGTAAATGCTAAATAAGAGTCTCCATATTGGCCTCCTGCTCTTACTTTGATGATTTGCGTTATTTTTCATGCATATCTTTCACATATTGTTGTAGTCCCTATTTGCGAATATTACATTTTGGGAGGATAATATTATTCCAAGAATTTTGCGACATTATACTACATTTTTGGAGGATAATCTTATTTTGGGAGGATAGTTTTGATTCCTTCAGTTTGGTTAAATTTTTTAATAATTTAAGAATCAATATATAAAGGAAGACATGAACTCAAATAAATCTTCGATGAACTTGTCTAAGAGTTGGAGCTAAAATGTTGTGTCATTTATTAAGTGGTATTTATCTGAGTTTCAGACGAAATTTCATTATAGAGAAATTAAATAAATAAAAAATATGAAATGAACAATATAAAATTTGAATTTGATTTATGTTGGGTTAAATATTTATGTTTTTCTGTTGATTTTTTTGTTGAAGTTAATAATTTAAGAATCAATATATAAAGAAAGATATGAAATCAAATAAATCTTCCATGAACTTGTATAAAAGCTAGATCTAAAATGTTGTGTCATCTATTAAGTGGTATTTATGTGTGTTTCAGATGGAATTTCATTATATAGAAATTAAATAAATCAAAAATATGAAATGAACAAATTTCATTATACAAAAATTAAATAAATAAAAAATATGAAATGAAAAATATAAAATTTGATTTATGTTGGGTTAAATATTTTTGTTTTTCTGTTGATTAGTGATACTTTTTGTTATGATTATTAGTTTAATTCCCCTAACCTGATGCAACTTTTATCTTTTCTATGTATTTTTGAAACACTTTTGTTTAGCTATCTTCTATTATTTCCTTAGTTATACTAATCTAAAATTATACTAACCTGATGCAAATTTTATCTTTTCTATATATTTTAGAAACCCTTTTGTCTCGCTATCTTCTATTATTTCCTTAATTATATTAATCTAAAATTATATTAATCTAATGAGTTTTTAGAAAGCTCTTAACAACAACCATTGGTTTTGTAAAATCATAGGGAATACCTTTAACATGCACAATAGCACTTGTGGAAATGAGATGCTTGTCCAGTTGAGTATATGAATGTTCATATATTTTCACTTGATTGCTAAATATGCTTCGATAACTGGCTTCCTCTGCAATCGTTGCAGTAGGTGTGTTGCAACGTTGTAGGAAATGAGATACTTGTCCACTGGAGTATATGAATGACCATATATAGTCACTTCATTGCTAAGTATGGTTCGATGATTAGCTTCCTATGCAGTGGGTGTGTTGCAACGTTGTAAGATACAATATACGTGAATATACAATTCAACAAGTGCTACAATATTAAACATGGTTTTACATAGTAGATACTATTAATGTAATAATAATTGAAAGATAAAAACTAATAAATATTCTTCTTTAATTTAGTAGGCAAGGAAAATTGTAAGCAACATTTCCAGGAAATAAATATTCAAAGAAACTAACAGTGTGAAATATTCAAGGAAACTAATAGTACAAGCAGTATTTAAAAATGGAATGCAAAACGTGGTATTTAAAAATGGAATGCAAAATGTAAATAAATGATATTTAGTAAAATAACCTATCGATATCAATCGCAATTTTTACTAATAGTACAAGAAGTATTTAAAAATGGAATGCAAAAACCGGATATCTAAAAATAGAATGCAAAATGTGAATAAAATATATTTAGTAAAATTACCTATCGATGCCACTAGTGTCTGAGAATATCCATATCAATGCTAACATGCTTTTATCTCCACCTCTCAATCCTCTCCCCGCGTGTTTCGTCTAGAGCTGTTGGTTCCAACCTCTTTCAAATGCCTACACAAACCATTTCCTAAAATATTTATTTGCACAACAAAGAAGCGTGTAAGCCACAACGAGTTTGCTTGATAATGAAAGAAACCAAGGTTTTTTTTAATGTCGACTAACATCATGTTATAGAAACTCTTAAAAATTTCATGCATGCAATGATGTAATGCATGTTAAGAACATGGCATGATAATCAATATTTAATTAAATTAAATAATATAAAATATGTGATTAATTGGACTTCTAGCTATGGGTGCGATTGATGTGCTCCATATGTTGTTATATGGTACCATTTTCGTGAATGACATGGGCTGCTCAAATGTTTTTTTTGGGTTATTTCGCTTTGTCTTTGCCCACTCTTTTGATGAGGACCATTTTCTCTTTCTCCTCCATAGATGGTGAGTTCTAAGCCACTCAGAACTATAGAACTGTAATTGTCTCCAATCTCTATGCAATCTCATTTTCTCTTATAGAATTTTTGCACTCTCTGAAAACTATTTCTTATGCTTTCCCCTCTTCTTAGGAAATTGAGAGGATCAATGTACAAACTTTGTTAAAACACTTCACATGGATTTGAAATAGAGTGTTCATAAATAGAGTGGGGCTCACTGGAAGAGTGTGGCAACACGTTGACATTGGCATACTTATTTTGAACTTCAAATCCAGTGTGAATTCTTCGCTACTTAAGGTGTTTTCTTGGATTGAATTTTGCGGAAGACTGAACTACCAAGGATTTTATGGTTCCATTTGATAAAGTGTTCATATTCTTTCCTACCTGCATTGTGGGAAAGTGAAAGCAAATCATAGGTAATGAAAAAAAAAATTCTTCATTTTCATTATCTGTTGGCTTAGGTTGGCTCAGGTCATGCCCCTGAGCTCTGGATCCCTTGCCTTTGTTTTTCCATTTCCTTCTCTCAATGCTCCCGATTTCATTCAGCTTCACATCACACTAGAAGAAGGAGGTGACTTGTTTAGTTTGTTTAGTTTGTTCATTTCTTCTTTGAGAAAGGAAAGGTGCTGCTTGGAGTGGGAGGACAATCATGGACTTAGTTCCACTTCCTATTATTCATAGGATAATACAAAAGAAGAAAGTAATTTCCCAAAATGCTATAAGGAAAACCATTTATCCCCACATCAATTTTCTACATTTGGGTCCCGTTCACCCTCACCGCCCTTCTCTAGCTAGGTCCATAGAGATATAGGTAGTTCAATCTTCAACTCAATTTTCTGTATTTTGGTCTGGTGCGCCCTCACCGCCCCTTGCTAGCTAAGTCCATAGAGAGATATCTAGGTCAATACCATAGAGAATTCTTATTGGTGGTTTGGTCACTTCAATATCTTTAATATACATGGGAGCTAATGAAATAAATGCACTTCTTCTTCATATGGTCTCTCTACTACCCTTATAAATGCCTCAACCTGGCAACCATAAACAGTTGATATAAAAATGTGGTAGTGTTAGCTTAGGGTCCCAACATAGCAATGAGAGTAGTATAGCTATGGGCTTATACAATGGAACATTTCCATAGCTTCCTTTCAAATAATTTTTTTTCAAGGAGTTGAAAAATTGGCTTGACTAAAAATTGAGGTTTGTTGACTTCAAATCTAGGGTTAAAAATGGATTGTATTGTGGGGCTTACTACAAAAGAGCATACAACCACTCTAAATATTTTATGATTTCATTATTAGATAAATTGATTTCGAGCTAACAAGTACTGTAAAATACTATAGTCTACACTACAAAAAAATTCTTACACGTTTACACAAAAGGGTTTAGATTAGAATATCTGGTCTGAACATAATGAAGATAACTGATGAATGAATTAATTTTTTTATAAAATATCTAAAAAATTGGCCAATGTAATCCGCCGATTAAAAGGGAAAATCACTGAACTAAATAAGCCAATGTTACCGAACAAATGGAGAGAGCGATAAATGAAAAAAAACTCTAGGGAACCCTAAAGCATCAATTCCCAGCAACAAAAAGTATGAAAACAACCTTCTGAGAACCTTGTGCATCAGTATCACAGTGTTATTTCTTAAAACCCCTGCGTTCTCTAAAATCCTGGCAGACATCTCCTAAGGTTGTGGTACTTGGAAGTAGGGGAAAGTACACAGGAATGAATTCAAAAGACTCTAAAACATCCTATACATTACAACCATCTACTAGCTTATAAGATAGTTTTAGTGGAAATATTAAACCAATCCAACCCTCCACAAATTTTATAAATGGCACGTCACATGAACTCTAAAGCCTCAAATTTGAACAACCAGAGACGAAAAACTATTGAGAAAATATTATTTACTCAATATAAATTAATGGGAAACTAAATTGCAAAATGCAAAAAAAAATATTCAAACTTGGACTCGTAGAATTGGAGCCTTAGCATTACGAATCAGTGTCATTCGATCACAGATCGAGCAACTCACAGCCAAAGAAATTGGAATGGATTGAGTAGTGTATGCAGGGAAGAGTTCTAAAACACTCCACATTTCTTGATGGATTTTCAAAATATTTTAAATTTGTCTGGGAAGAGGACATTTGTCACTTAAAACCCTTTAGGTGGCACACTTATGTTTAATTCAAACATGCAGAAATAATTTTTGTGAAACTTATAGTTTATATAAGATGTGAGACAACAATGAAGCGTATATATATAGCCAACATTGAAAGTTATATATAGCATTGAAACTTTTATATATAGAATTTTTGAACTAACACATTTTTAAGATTTCAAACTTGTTATCCTAACTTTTATCATTATCATACAGTCTCTCTGCCAATAATAGGTACAAAATAAAAGTTTAAATAAAAGTTGGCTTGGCAGAGTAATTTTCTTAAAACATTGGTTAAAACATGAATGTATCACTAGGTCAAAGCCATTTAATACCAAGTCAATGATTATTGAATGCTATAGTCCCTCTACGCCGAAGGCATGGATTAATAAGGATGAAAGGTAAATATAACAAAATTAATCACATATATGATTACTCTATCAAATAAAATATCCATAACCTTAGAGTAACATATATGATAAGGTTAATTACTTGTATAAATTACGCTTTGTATTAATAAGTATGGTGAAGCTTCCATTAAGGGAAATGGAATCACATCTTTAAGGCTAACTGTAGAGTAAAAATATATCAGTTTTGGAGCTTGTTTAGGCATAATGAGTGTTAATACTCTCGAAAAGTAAGACAAATTAAAATGAAAATGAAAATAAATAAATTTATTCATTGATGGAGATGTCACATTGTAAGCCTGCACTTACTTCATTTTAGTCAGGTGTTATCTTATCTACCAGTTTCTCTACATCACAAGTTAATCATTCACTATATTGACAACCAGTTAGGATTCTATTCTATTTGAATCATACACATCCCAACATATATTTTATATTTGGCCTTGTCCCTCCATTCTATCAAGATCCTCATGAGAGTCATTGGAAGGATGTAAGTGAATTATGAGATACATTTAGAGTATTACTGATTTTGGAATTCAATACACCTCTATTGTTTCTTAGCTTGTGGGCTTCACTAATTATGATTTGAATGGTTCAATTGATGACTAAAAGCTCACATTTGGCTTTTTCTATCACCTTCGATTTGCTCCTATTTCCTAGTATTTCAAGAAGCAATGAACAATTGCATTATCCTCTACAGAAGCTGAACATTGTGTTACAATTCTTGCCAATTAGGAAGTTCTTTGGCTTCAACAAATAATGACGGAGTTTAGCATTCATTAGGATCATCCTACCACTCTTTGGTATGATAATTAGAGTGTTATACACAATTTTTACAACCTAGTGGTGCATCAAAGGAAAAAAATCATTGGAAGTTCATGTATGCACCACTATCTGGCCACCAATAATAACTATGCTTTTGCTAAGAATTCAACCTCTTCTATTGCTATATATAAGACTCTTTATTATATTTTTTTACACAAAATTTCCAATAAACCAAATACATTCTCTTGCAACAATTTTGTACAGAAAGTCACTTTTCACTAGTATTAGTTGGAAGTTCATGTATGCACCACTATCTAGCCACCAATAATAACTATCCTTTTGCTAAGAATTCAACCTCTTCCTTTGCTATATATAAGACACTTTATTATATTTTTTACACAAAATATCCAATAAACCAAATACATTCTCTTGCAACACTGGCCATAAGAGTGTTTGAATCGTTTTTTGGAAATAGATTCAACACCATCAAAAATCCTTGGAGCACCAAAAATCTTGAAGCTTGATAACCCATATTTCCCAAAAATTGTGCTAGATTTTGGCCAAAATCATACTATAATTTCTACTATTTTCTGAGCAACATTATGGTCTTTTTAAACTACTCTATTTCTTTTCAAGTAAAATATATTTTTTATATTACTCTTAACTAATATATAATATAGGTGCTTTGGTGCAACGAAGGAAGGACTTGACTCTTAAGAAAAGAAAAACATAAAATCTAATTCCTTTTTGGTAAAAGTATGGTTGAATGTCAATGATTTTTTAAGCGAATATTGTAAATAAATATTAATTTAAAAACATATTAATTCAAGGGATTTTAATTGATATTGGTGTTTTAGTGTCATGAAGGGAGGAATTGGTTCTTATGAAAGAAAAACCTAAAATCTAATTTCTTTTTGGGAAGAGTGATATAGAGCTTGAGTGGGCCTAATGGTGAAGTGCACGATTTTCCTTTTACGAAGTTATAAGTTCAAAGTTCCTTTTACGAAGTTATAAGTTCAAAGTTCAAAATCAGACGGAGTAGAGTATGTATGCCTTCGTAAACTTAGCAATACCCGTGTCCCAATACACACAAAAGTAGATTACTTGTCCCACAAACAAAAAAAGTCATATACATCAATTTCCATCACCTTAAAATTAGATAATAACAATAATAATAATAATTGAAAGTGAATAATTTATAACAACATTAATCTTATATGTATGTTTAAAGTGACACATAATTTTATTTTTCTTTAAAATAAATAAATTGATTATGAAAAATTTAAAGTGATGGTGAATGATTTTATGACAACATTAATCTTATATGTAAGTTCGAAGTGGCACATAACTTTCTTTTTCTTTAAGATAAATAAAAAGATTATGAAATATTTAAAGGTTTAAAGTGATGGTGAATGAGGTATATGTTATATTCAATAGGTTCACATGAAAAAGGGAAATCAAATTAAATTTAATCTTATGAGATATTTAAAGCGATAGCGAATGAGATATATGTTATAGGTTTATAAGAAACAAGAAAATTAAATTAAACTTAATTTTATGAAAAAAAAATTAGAAAATTTAATTTCTCTTTCTTAATGAAAGAGTTAATTGTTTTTAAATGTATAAATATGATTAAAGGTAAATATCTTTAAAGAATAAGTTTAATTTCAATAATAGTATTTAAAAATATAATTATATAGTAATAAAAAATTATTATAAAAAAACAAAAATAACATTTTATTAATTAAATATTAGTATTATTTTATTTAAAAATTCAAATATAAAATTAAAGAGACTTTTTTATTAGGCTGCTCTATGTTATTTATCTAGTTTGTATTAGGTTGGAGGTTTTAGTTTTTTGGAAAGTTTTAATTATCTTTTTCTAAGGGTGATTTTCATCTTTCTCATTTCTATGAGATTTGAATCTATGACCTAGTGGGAACTAAATTCCACACAAACAAATTAGTTTATAACTCATGGAGAATTTTTTATTTATTTATTTATTTATTTTTTCAGAGTCATAGTGTAGAAACTATTTTTAGATAATAATGTCGATCAAGAGATGAAACATTTTGGTTGAACACTTCACCCATTATTAAGAGCAAGAAGCAATAAATGTAAATAAAGAGTAAGAGACCTAAACAATAAATAAAATGGATGTTAGAAAAAAACATTAAAAAAATTTGACAAAACAAATAAAAAAAAAAGATAATTTTAATTAAAAGAACATATATGTATATATAGGTAAAAGAAATAACAACAGATATAAATCTTAATTTAATATTATTATAATATTCATATTTAATATTATTATTATTATTATTATATTCAAATCTTAATTTATATTTAAAACTTTTAAGAAATATTTATAGAAAAACAATAATTTTAAAGGGTAATCTTAATTTATTATTATTATTAAAGTAAATTAACAATTTATTT
Organism: Pinus albicaulis; assembly: GCA_034641835.2. Classification (NCBI taxonomy): domain Eukaryota; kingdom Viridiplantae; phylum Streptophyta; class Pinopsida; order Pinales; family Pinaceae; genus Pinus; species Pinus albicaulis. The sequence continues at coordinate 982,824,726 of CM076579.1, read as the reverse complement.
AGTTTTATGTATTATTAAATTATAACTGTAAACCATAATAGTATAGTTATTGCTATACTTATTATAAAATAATTTTTAAACAAATAAATAAATATTATTATAATATTAAATATTAATAATATTAATGTAATATCTTTATTGGTGATCGTCGTGATTTGTAATTAAAATAAATAAATATTATTATAATATTAAATATTAATAATATTAATGTAATATCTTTATTGGTGATCGTCGTGATTTGTAATTTGTGAAATTGGAAGTTCTAAGTTCAAATCCCTTATGTTGTCCCTTATGCCCCATGCATGCATGGAATGGGAACGTATAAGTTTAGCTAGAACTTATAATGGCAATATTTAAAATCATCTCAAATCCCTTAAGAGGTTTACAATCATGTCAATACCTAATTTACAATGGATAACTACTCTCGATTTTAAAAAGTTTTAAATCTTCTTTTATATATTCTATAAATAAATAATATTTTTTTCCAACAATAACTAAAATGCCATGAAACACAAACAATATAATCTCTTTGTTGTTTAATAAAATATTAAAATATATCACTTGATATTATAAATTTATTACAAATATTTTATATATAATGTTTTATATTTTTGTTTAAAATATATAATAAGATTAATATAAGAATAAATGTTATATTTTTGAGTGAGAACTAGAGCTCAACTTTGAAAATGTGTTCATCAAAAAAATCTATTACTAAAGTAATGCCTTGCCTTTGCAGTCACTGATAAGATTATGAATGCAATATTAATTACTATTTTTAAGGATTTGATATGATAATTAATAAATTATTTAGAGTAATTTCAAAAAAAATTATATATTAATTATTTAATTTTTTCTGAAATTAAATTATTTTCAATAAACAATAAATTAATAAATTTAGTTAAATTTTTTTTTTTTAATATTATTATTGTGAGATGTTATTGTAATATTAATGTAAATTTATTCCTCTTTATAAGAGGTCACATGTTTAGAGGGGTTGTATATGTATACTTTTATAAAATTTAGTATTCAAATAGCTACACATAAACAAATACTTTATCCTACAAATATGGGAACTTCACATATCAGTTTTGTGTTTAGCTTAGTTGTGATCTTGAAATTAGATTATTATTATTAATTTTATGTGAAATGATGAAAAAAATTGTTGTTGTTTGTGTGAATGATTTTCTCATTATTTTAATAATTTTATAATTAATAAAAGTAAATCTAAATGTTCGTGTTTGTATTTAAAATTTTCAAATATGTGAGTTATTTAAAAAAAAAGTTTTTTTTTTTAATTTGAATATGATTTAGATTCAATAAATCTATAATATCATTGGTTCAAAAATTAGAATAGTAAGGAAACATAGTAAGGGTACCATATTTAGTAGAGAAGGTTGGGGCAAGGGATCATTGACCCCACTGGACAAGTTGAATTATCCTTCTCTTGGAGCCTTGGGAATGCTACCAACAATCACGGAGAGGATTATGCCCTTCTCCAGAGGTTGTTTCAACCTTCCTTGCTAAATCCTAGTAGACTAATCATAGTGGGAGACTCTCGAAACATAATCCATCATCTTTAATTTGGTTCCTATACCATTGATATACAATTAAGTGTTATCTTCAAAAAGATTAAATCTATGTTAAAAATCTTGACAAATCACTTAGTGACCCATGTCTTGTGGCAAAACAATAAGAAAGTAGACCTCCTAGCAAATAAGGGCACTATGTTAGAACTTGGAACTCCTCTCGTTAATGAGAGGGTGGTTTATTTCCATATTCCTTGATAACTACGTAACAAGGTAATTGGAAGAGGAGGTGATCAGAATGCATGTCAAGTACATTTGTGACTAAGTAAGAAGAAGGTTCAGGAAATTTTTAGTTCAAAATATCAGGAGTGAGGCCTTAGATAGCCTCTCTATTGCATCCTATCAAGCTACGGGAAATTTGGTATGATGTCATTATGGGGAATCAAGCGTATAAGATGTATAAGTTCATCATGAGATATTTTGGCAATGGGCGACACACATTCCATCTACCACCAACTTCTGTAGATTATGACATAGGAGTTAATTCGACTCAATTTTCTCTTATGTGGGGGATATTTGGCATCTAGAATCACCCTCATCTATTTAATTGAATGATGGAAAAGCATGGAGTTTCATGGGGATTTAACGGGAACAGGAGTGTGAAACCAATTTCGACAATTGTTGCTATCACATCCCACTATATATGGACATTCAAGCTAGTGTTCAGCAGTGGGAGGAACCTATGGATGTGGAACTGGAAAAACAAGAAAATGCAATTTAGGCTCTCGCCATTTGGATTCTCCCATGTCTGTGCAAGTGGGGATGTCAAAGAGATTATGAATGTGTTGATTATTTTAATCATATCAATGGGAAATAAAATGTAGATAATAAATTTCCTTTGGGGCTTTGACAATAAGTTGTTTCCTTCTGGTAAGAAATTTCTTGTCAATTGTTATGATTGGGAAATTCATAGTATCAGAAAAGGAAATAGTGTCCTGGATGTAAGCTCTTTTGTCTCCTTTTAATCATTTCAGGGTTGTTTGCTTCAAGTATTTAAGGAATCCTAGAGTCATTTGTTGTGTCGAAAGTCTTGTTCTTTCACTGTCAATTATGAAATGTTTAGAAGTGGTAATCATTCCATAATGGAGCAAAATATTCAAAATTTGTAGGATGAAATTTCTGCAACTACAACTGCAGTATAACTAGCTATAACATTCTTCAATTCGATAATGGAAATATTGATTGAACAAAGGACACAAATCCATCATGAAGAAGATGAAATTGGTAGCCTCTATTGTCAAATAAAGGATATTTAGCAAGTCATGGCTCAAGACCATTAGTGCTCTCCTTCTATTGGTACTTCTGTTGGAAATGTAAATTTAGTTTTCCTTAGGGGTGATAAGAGCGGGAGGGGTGATATTTTTCCCTGAAGAACAAAAAAACATTATATTTTCTTGCGGTATGGGTGCAACAACAAATAATTAGGCTGATTTTTTGGTATTATGGAAAGGTTTGGATATAGATCTATGTAAAGGAATAATGAGATTAAAGGTTCTCAAGGATTCGATGATAGTCAAGGATGATATTCAAGGTGAAATCTGAAATGGGTCCTCCTCTCTTAGTCACAGTGAACAAAATTACATTGCAGATAGGAAATTTTGAAGAGTTTTCTCTCTTCCACATTCTAAGGCACCTAAATTAAGGCATAAACAAATTGCCCAATTGTGGGGCAGTGCTCGAGCCTGGAATATTAGAACTTAAAAATTAACATGGGGTATTTTCCCCAATTCCTTAATTTAATCCCTATGTATTATATGGAAAGGGTGAATCATTGTAATGGTCGCTCCTTGATCTGTGGGAGAACTATTAAAGGTGAAGGTTTGATTGATATATCCAAAAGGAGTAAATTCTATCATCCAAATGGCACATAATGCAAGTGGATTCTTTCTCGTGGAGGTTCAATTTACTCCACATCTCGTCCTCGACACTTCATTCATTACAGGTCAGAAAAATGTTATGGTGTGAAGATATGTTTTAATTGGGATCATAGGGGATCATTCAATTTGTTTATCCCACCAAAATTCCTTATGGAATCATCCTTTAACGCTTTGTTCCATTCCATAGGTTTTGTTTTATGCGTATGGAATATCCCTCACTTGTTGCAGGATTTTGGATCCAAGGAGATAAATGATTAATGCTTCCTTGAGGAACTCATCTCAATAGGGGTATTGCAAAAATGTTATATCTACAGGGGCTCTCTATTTTATTCTCTCATTTTCCTATTTCTTATAGGTGTTCCCAGAATATTTGAAAATTGAGTCTAGAGAGTGTGACCATGGCTTCTGTGGAGGGTCAACCTCTTGATTAAAAGTTGGAGAGATGGAAGAAATAAATGGATAATTTTTTTGAAGTGTTGATGGGCATGGTCGAACTCTCAACTAGAAGGCTGGAGATGTTGGAAGCTGAGAAGGAAACACGATTTAATTTTTTGGAGAAAAAATATGAATGGCTCCATACAAAAATGAATAAGAATCTTTCAAGTTTGGAGTCAAATTTGTTAATGTGAAAAATAAATGCCAGTGGAAGTGATTTATTTGTAGGTGCTCCCGGTTCCAAGAGTGACAATGAATATATTGTCATAGATGTCCAGACGGAGGAGGTTGATCACACTACATCAAGAGATGGTTCATCCCCCGACAAGGAGGTGATATAAGACTGCAATACTAAATTTGGGCCTTCCAAACCTAATTAATTGATCCAGGGGATGAGAAAAGTGCTCAAAATCACCCAAAACTAGTGCTAGATCATAGTGATCATCATTCTGAATCCAACGCCCCTTAAATCACTTCAAACCGAAATTGTATGCTCAAGTTATGATTTTCAGAAGGTTTGGCCAAACAAAAAAAGAAATTGTGTAGCAAGGTTAACTAGGTAGATAGTGCACTAACATCAACAACTGACTGGGCATGCCCAGCAAGTTGTACGATCCAATCTGGGCTTGAAACGTGGAGGGACTATACAAAGGCAGTCAAGATATTCTTATTGGTTTGTTGGTTTGAATTGGACCAATCACAGGTAACCACGTGGCCCAATGAGAAGGTGCCATGTGGCACCCCATGGTTGGCCAAAAAATTTCAAAGGAAATTCAAAGGCCTTGGTAGGTTTTGATCCCTCGATTTGCTAACCATCAATATTGTGCTCTACTGCTATACCAAACATTATTTCTTAACCTATATGGTCACCAAATTAAATTTAAATTAATATTGTTCGATTTTTGGGGAGGAGGGGTCAAGCGGTGAGTGATTAGGTGATCAATTTTTAGCTTAAAAATGAAAAGTGCCAGGAAAGTCTTGAAATTGGTGCCAAATTGAATTTCTTGTCATTCTGAATCCAATGACATTTTTTTCACCTCAACTCACACCATATACTCAAGTTATCTTGTGCAGATCGTTTGGCCAAACAACTAAAATTTGAGCAGGGCAATTGACTAGGTTGACCATACTGCTGAGTCAGCAGGGTGACTATGTAGGGTATGGGCCAATGATAGAATTCTAAGTGGAATCTGTCACTTGGTTGGCACCGTTGGGTCACGTTATGGTTCTTAAATACTATATGTTAAAACTTATATTTAATAAAGTGCCCATTTGGGGGAAAGGGTCAGGGCTAAGCCCCTAGCCCCTAGTCCACTGCACACTACATGACCATTGTTTGGTCAATTTAGTGTGTCCTAAATTGCTAACATAAATTATCAACCAGGGATTCGTAAGCTGACGAAGTGTGGTGCACTATATGTGCAAGATAACCTATCTCTTACTTTTTGTCGTTTTTGGATTTTTATGAAATACAAAGACAGAATAATGAGACAAATATTCAAAACTGTGTCCTTCTAGTTTCAAACTTCAAAAGATTTTAAAACACACAATGACAAAATTAATTCCTAAAAGTAATTGCATCCTGAAATACAATCAATAGCATTCTAGACTATTGATCATGAAACTCATTATCTTTGCTGCTGTCTAAACACAAAAGAAACTGTACTCAAAGAAAAGATTGCAAGTAAAGTAAAACTAAAATCAAATTACATCAACTCATATTCTGACCCCTCACCATTAGTCTAGCTATGGCTTTCGGAGGTAATCATAAACAACTTGAGCAATTTGATATCTAATTTACAGAAAAAGAAACTAATATCAAACTACACACTCATACTTCAATCCCTCACCATTAGTCCAGCTATGGCTTTCGGAGGTAACTGAAAATGACATGAGCAATTTAATATGTCTAACTTGCAGAAAAGTAAACTAATATCAAACTACACACTCATACTTCAATCCCTCACCATTAGTCCAGCTATGGCTTTCGGAGGTAACTGAAAATGACATGAGCAATTTAATATATCTAACTTGAAGAAAAGTAAACTAATATCAAACTACACACTCATACTTCAATCCCTCACCATTAGTCCAGCTATGGCTTTCGGAGGTAACTGAAAATGACATGAGCAATTTAATATATCTAACTTGCAGAAAAGTAAACTAATATCAAACTACACACTCATACTTCAATCCCTCGCCATTAGTCCAGCTATGGCTTTCGGAGGTAACTAAAAATGACATGAGCAGCTTAATATCTAAATCTAACTACTAAAGAAAATGTGCAAGACTGAAATAAACAAATAGTGTTGGAATTAAACAAAAACTAAGAAAAGTAAATTAGCAGAAGGACAAGATGGATTCCATGTCATTAGTCATTATAAAATTATATGCAAATGCCCGGGCTGCCATGAAAAATTATGCTAAAAGCTATGATTTCAGAAAGCAATCTAAGTAAGGAAATATGACAAAACAGAATTGAAAGCAACTTATCTAGAAAGCATGTAAAAGCCTCCTTGGATAGCAGGGGCCCTCTGCTACCAATTTGGTGAAGTCCTTCAGCTCCTTAAAGTTGTAATCAAAACAGCATCAAAGAACTGAATTTCTCTATTAAAAAGAACTTACAAATCTACATCCCATTCCATCTTGAACTTTGTTACAAAAGACTTCTCTACTACTGTTTCATTACTTCCTCATTACCTATGATAGGAGAAAGCTTCTCCTATTTATACAAAATATGAGGAGTCATCTCATTAATGGGAGTCCATGAATCTCTCCCTCCATCTCTAGAGTTACAATCAAAATAGGAAATGATAAGACACATGTATTTCTAGAGTTTCAACACAACTTGAGGAATGAGACACATATCCTCTTAGAGTTTCAATACAACAAGGAAGTGAGACACATATCCTCTTGATCCCATAATCTTCTCCAACCAAATTCGAATTTGGTTTTAGAGTGCCACATAAGGGTCTTCTAGAAGTCTCCTTTTGACCTACACATGTCACAAAACTCATAACACATATATAGATATATGAAACTATGTTAATTTTCTAGTTTATAATCATAAATTCACTTAAAATACATAAAATAAATAACTTTGGAAAACAAGGATCCTAACCCATATATTTATGTAAATGGTTATTTGATGTAGGGTTTTAGGTCAAATGGCTATAAAATAAGAGCTAAATGGTTATGACATAATGGAAATATGTATGAATATGGAGAACATTTTTGAGACTCAACATACCCCCCAACTGAAGTTGTTGCATGTCCTCATGCAACCATTGCAATGATTCATTTGTCCATGAGTTGATCTTTTATGAGTTTTGGCTCATATAGATTCATTCCAAACTTTGCTTCTTGATTTTTCCTTTTTGGCAAAGTATAATACATTTGATTGCAACATTTTTTTTTTTTTCAATGGTTGGTTCTTGTGTAACAACCATTTTTTTTTTGAAGCATTGGTTCTTGTGTAACAATGCTTTATTTTCTTTGTTGCATCAAAGTTCATGAAAACATTTAGAATCAATTACTTCATCAATGAATTGATCATTTGCAAGGCATATAATCTTTTTGGATCATGTTGCAACAATAGTTGGTTGGGAAGTATATGTGTATGGAAATGAAATGAAAATGTGTGATAGTGTATGACATGTGGATATGAAATGATGTCCCTTCCCCCCCAACTAAAGATATGACAATGTGGAAAAGGGAGTGAGGAATTTTTCCAAAGTTACAATTTTAGTATTCTAATGAATTACATGACTAAAAATTAGAAAACAACATACCTTCACTTACCTTAAATGTGGATGAGTTGTGTATGTGTGGTGGCTGCAAAATTCTGATCATATTCTTCTTCTAGTGGCTGAACAAGAGGAGTCATGGATAAAGAGATAAGATGACTTTTTATTGCTTCTACTAAAACTTGTTGAATCTGCTCCAAAATGCTGAAAATAATAGTCTTCATGTCTTTAAAACTCATTGGCATAATTCCTACTATGTGAAAAGATGTTCTGATGTCGAACATAGTAGGAAATTGTTGACTTAGTGGCCATTAATGGATGCCACTAGTCAACACGAGAACTCTCACCATTGATGACAATGAGAGTCGAGATGCCCAAACACATCTTGCTAGGTACGAATGATTTTCTTGGTTGATGCTTCAGTCACCTGGATGCAGTAGACAAAGGTTATGGCATCTGTTTATTATTTATCAATATAAAGACTTTACCCATTAAGGCATGCAAGCCTCAAGGTGTTTTTACAAAGAACTTGGACTCAAAGGACTATGGACTCAATAATTTGCATTGAAGCAGGGCTTATTTGCAGAATGAAAATGACAAGAAATGGAAGATGGAAATGGAAGATGAAAATGGAAATGGGCAATAAGCATGTGAATGAGCCTCTTGCTTTTATTTGTGGGTTATGAATGGACAAAAAGAAATGGAAAGTGGATGTGAATGTAGATGGAAAACATGAAGTGAAATGAGGTGAATGGTTTATTATGAGGTATGGATGTGATGGAGACAATAGTATCTGAAAGTTTTTCAAGTGTTTGGATCTGATTTTGCATCAGAATATTTCCTCTTTGTTGCTGATTATCCTCTTATGAAACAAATTGGTCTCTTAGAGAGACACCATTCTCTTGTAGTCATTTGTCCTTCCTCCTGGAACCTACAAAAAAACTAATACTTTTTATGCAATGGAATGTAAGATTATCAAAGGGAGAGAGGTGATCAATCTCTCTAGTTATGATATTTACACACGAAACTAAGAATTTGTATTAATGAAACAAGTTCTCAAAGGAAAAATCAAAAGAATTTATACCTGTTTTTGGAATTAGTGCTTCAAGTTGAATGTAGCTTCTTTTCAGCAATTTATTACATTATTTACCATTTCAAACTCTAATGATGGTTTTCTCATTGTATAGATCTTGTTGAGACCTTTCCAACAATACTTGAATCATCAAAATCTGATTTTGTATGAGAAAGTTAGGCTGATTTGAACAATGATGTTTTTCAGCTGCGGAATTGGAGAACAGCTGCGGAATTGGAGAACAACTGCGGAATTGGACTTTTAGCTGCAGAATGTCGACGGTTTCTGTAGCTAAAAATCTTGAATAAAAAGTTAGTCATTCATCCTTCATCATCAGTCCAAAATTAATCAATACCTTCAGAAAAAGTGAGCAAATAACTTATTCATTTCATTGATTCAAAATTATTGAATTTTTTTTTTTTTGTTTAAATAATCAAAACAAAATTGAAAAAGAGAATTGCAATTTTTTTATTTTATTTTTTTAAATAACAAAATTGAAAAAGAGAAATGCAATTTTTTTTTTATTTTTTTTTTTACAATAACAAAATTGAAAAATACAATTTTTTTTTTTTTTTAAAATATTATATATGTTACATTTAAAAAAAAATATATACATATATAATTTAAACAAAACAATTTATTAAATAAGAAAAATAAAATAAAAAAAACTAAAAACATGAATGCCATTCTCCATAATGTCTCCAAGTTTTTGATGTCCAAGTTTTTTCGCTCTACAAATGAGCATGGATGTCGATTTGGTGCAAGAATCTTCTGCAATTGGGTTAGTCTGAGGATCTCAACAGAGTCGATGTTATTTCTTTGCAGGCCACTTCCTGAGGCAACGTCATATCCTAAATAGATTGAGATTCTTGGGTGCAAGGCAAACAAAACCCTTTCGGAGTTAGTGCAAAATTGTTTGAAGGCCCACTAAGGCAGACCGAATGTCTTGAGCCTTGTAATCTTGGAATTCGTCGACTCATTTGAAGTCGAGTTATCCATAAAAAGTCGAGCAAGACTCAATATGGTAGTTGTGGCTCTGCTATATTGCAAATAGTAGGCATATATGAAGCCATTTAGGACAGAAAATTTCTCAAGGGTCAAATCGAAGGGAATATGTGGTTTTTCCCTTGTTCCTATAATTAATAGCAGAGTTCCAAATGTACCAAAACATTCTACGAAATCCAGTCATTCGAGTCTGGCTTAGTTGGGGCCTGAATGAGTTAGTGCCATCCAAAGGTAACATAACCCTCTTTGCTTTTGCTTGCAAATGAAGCCTGTAAACCGGTATGGGTTTCCTAAGTGCCATCTGACGTTAGTTCAATGAAATTTTGAAGCACCAAACCCGCTTGACAGAGGATGAGTCACCCGTTTCTGTACGAAGATACTTGAAGTAGCGCAAGACCATCCAAATATTAACAAGAGAATTATTTTAAGGATTGAGACCCATAATAGAACAACGTATCAGAAGCTTTTCTCATGGAATTAATCAGTAATTACATATTACGGCTCTTGATTTCATTTATCTGATTGCCACGTATGAGTGGATTGAATGCCACGATAGAATTTGATTTCATTTCAAATTCGTCTTCTTCAGATTATGGGTGAAATCAAGCAAAGTGCCGTTCAAACTCTCCACTGTGCAAACAGAAAACCGTTTTTCCTCACGTGGCAAGCAAAAATGGCCTTCAAAGAACCGAAAAATTCTCCCAGACCGCCATGAATTTCTTAAAACGGTTTCTGGGTTATTTAATTGACCACGTTGGCGAAAAAACCCATGTCGTGAATTTTCAAAATTCATCCTCAATCGTTCAGAAAATGCGTTTCAAATTGACGTGTCAAATAAAATTGCGTTTTTCTAGGAATAAAATACGACTTCTGGTTTGCTGATTGCTATATGTAAAGAGTGTTATTATCTTGAGCATTATTCAGTTCAGTCAAGGCACGTTTTTTCCTCTTTGAAAATTTTGTCAATTTCAATGCCTTGTTCTCTTACATGTGGCCATCTTATGAATCTGAAGGAGCGTTTGGTGATGGTAGGCAGCATTGGCAAGGCTGACAGGCCTGGTATAATAAAAGGAATTGGCATTTGGGAACTTGATAGGTTTGAATGGCGAGAGATTGCATGAAGGCCTCACAAATTCTTTCAAGGATTTAGGGAATTTGATGATGTTTCCAGCAGTGGTACTGATGAGCTTATTCAGAGCTATGGTGCTTCTGCATTGCTTATTTTTGACACAAATCAGAGATCATGGAAATGGTCTCAGAAATGCCTTGTCACAAAGAGGTTTCCTCTTCGGCTCTTCACAGGATTTTGCTTTGAACCCAGGCTCGAAGTTAGCGTCTAATTCGTCTTTGTAGTGGGACTACGAATTGTTTGTTTTGGAAGTTTATTTTATTTTATTTTATTTTAATTTGTTTTTGTTAATAAAACTATATGTTATATTTTTAAAAATTAAAAATACACATATATTTTACTAAACAAAATGATTTATTTATTTGTTTTGTTAATAAAATTACACATGTAAAATTTTGAAAAATTAAAAATATACATATGTAATTTACTAAACAAAACAATTTATTGAATTTTTTTTTTTTTTTTTAAATGATTTGTTATTAAAATTATATATATATTTTCAAAAATTTTAAAAATATACATATATATCTTAGTAACAAAACAATTTAATTTTTTTTTTTTTTTAATTGATTTGTTTAATAAAATTATGTATGTTATATTTTCAAAAATTTAAAAATACACATATATATTCATTAAACAAAACAATTTATTGAAATCAAAGTTTTTCATGAAAACAATTTTTTTTTTTTAAATTGTTGAATCAATTGAAATGATGAAGTTTTATTGTCTCCTCTTTTTTTTTCTTTTTCACATAACAATTCTTTTTCTGATCCTCCAGATCACACAAAGTGCAGGAGGAGAGCATACTTAAGAATTATTAAAAAAAATTTTTTACATAACAATTCCTTTTCTGATCCTCCAGATCACACAAAGTGCAGGAGGAGAGCATACTCAAGAATTATTAAATTTTTTTTAGATGTAAGAAATAAGGCTACCTAGTTACACTTCCCCGGCAACGGCGCCAAAATGTTTGGTCAATTTAGTGTGTCCTAAATTGCTAGCATAAATTATCAACCAGGGATTCGTAAGCTGACGAAGTGTGGCGCACTATATGTGCAAGATAACCTATCTCTTACTTTTTGTCGTTTTTGGATTTTTATGAAATTCTAAAAAACAAGTATGGAGACAAATATTCAAGACAATGATGTCCTTCTAATGGTTTTCCAAACTTCAAAAGAATTTTAAAACACACAATGACAAAATTAATTCCTAAAAGGAAATGAAAATTGCATCACTATTATAATCAAGCAAACAGTGAACTATTGATCATGAAACTCATTATCCTTGCTACTGTCTAAACACAAAAGAAACTGTACTCAAAGAAAAGATTGCAATTAAAGTAAAACTAAAATCAAATTACATCAACTCATATTCTGACCCCTCACCATTAGTCTAGCTATGGCTTTCAGAGGTAATCATAAACAACTTGAGCAATCTGATATCTAATTTGCAGAAAAAGAAACTAATATCAAACTACACACTCATACTTCAATCTCTCACCATTAGTCCAGCTATGGCTTTCGGAGGTAACTGAAAATGACATGAGCAATTTAATATATCTAACTTGCAGAAAAGTAAACTAATATCAAACTACACACTCATACTTCAATCCATCACCATTAGTCCAGCTATGGCTTTCGAAGGTAACTGAAAATGACATGAGCAATTTAATATATCTAACTTGCAGAAAAGTAAACAAATATCAAACTACACACTCATACTTCAATCCCTCACCATTAGTCCAGCTATGGCTTTCGGAGGTAACTGAAAATGACATGAGCAATTTAATATATCTAACTTGCAGAAAGTAAACTAATATCAAACTACACACTCATACTTCAATCCCTCACCATCAGTCCAGCTGTGGCTTTCGGAGGTAACTGAAAATGACATGAGCAATTTAATATATCTAAATCTAACTACTAAAGCAAATGTGCAAGACTGAAATAAACAAAGCAATACCGGAATTAAACAAAAACTAAGAAAAAATAAATTAACAGCAGAACAATATTGATTCCATGTCATTAGTCAAAAGATATGCAAATGCCCGGGCTGCCATGAAAAATTATGCTAAAAGCTATGATTTCGAAAAGCAATCTAAGTAAGGAAATATGACAAAACAGAATTGAAAGCAACTTATCTAGAAAACATGTAAAAGCCTCCTTGGATAGCAGGGGCCCTCTGCTACCAATTTGGTGAAGTCCTTTAGCTCCTTAAAGTTGTAATCAAAACAGCATCAAAGAACTGAATTTCTCTATTAAAAAGAACTTACAAATCTACATCCCATTCCATCTTGAACTTTGTTACAAAAGACTTCTCTACTACTGTTTCATTACTTCCTCATTACCTATGATAGGAGAAAGCTTCTCCTATTTATACAAAATATGAGGATTCATCTCATTAATGGGAGTCCATGAATCTCTCCCTCCATCTCTAGAGTTACAATCAAAATAGGAAATGATAAGACACATGTCTTTCTAGAGTTTCAACACAACTTGAGGAATGAGACACATATCCTCTTAGAGTTTCAATACAACAAGGAAGTGAGACACATATCCTCTTGATCCCATAATCTTCTCCAACCAAATTCGAATTTGGCTTTAGAGTGCCACATAAGGGTCTTCTAGAAGTCTCCTTTTGACCTACACATGTCACAAAACTCATAACACATATATAGATATATGAAACTATGTTAATTTTCTAGTTTCTAATCATAAATTCACTTAAAATACATAAAATAAATAGCTTTGGAAAACAAGGATCCTAACCCATATATTTATGAAAATGGTTACTTGATGTAGGGTTTTAGGTCAAATGGCTATGAAATAAGAGCTAAATGGTTATGACATAATGGAAATATGTATGAATATGGAGAACACTTTTGAGACTCAACAACCATGACCCCACATTTAGGGGATAAACCGGCAGGGGTGGGATTTAATGCCTAACCCTCGGCCCCATGTGGCTATATAACCACGTTTTTCGAAGTTAAGGGATCCGAGGCTAAATTAATGAACCTAAATAATGCACTGTCAGGAAGCGAAATTGTCATTCAGTTAGCGAATTTCAGGGTAGAATTGTAGGACCGTTAGACATATGACTTGATTTGTAGGATGATTAACTGTAAAATTCATGGTAGAGCTTTGGAGCTCATATATTTTTTATTTTTGACCAAATTGAGCTCAGAAAGAGTCCACTTAGGGGTTTGTGGATGTTCTGGATCCAATGGTGACCTCTAATTTCTGATTTGAGAACATCTAAGGAGCCTTTTTCAGGTTGAAGACCAAGGATGTGTGGATCAATTAGGTTTTTGAGCATATCTTTTTTATTTTTTGACCAAATTGAGCTTAGAAAGAGTCCACCTAGGGATTTTTGGATGTTCTGAATCCAATGATGACCTCTAATTTATGATTTGAGCACATCTAAGGAGTATTTTTTCATGTTTGAGATAAAAGGTGCATGGATCAATCAGGGTTTGTAAGCAATTTTAGAAGGTGTTTGGGCATGGAGAAGACCTTGTAGGGGTATTCTCACCTTCAAAAGTCTACTGCAACATTTGTAACTTGTAGGGTTAAACTTAGGTTCACTTTTCTCATTATTTTATGTTGAGGAAAGTTTTTTTTATGTGATTAAATGTGGAATTGAAGTGCTCACATGCTCATTTTAGCTCATTTTAATTGGAGTATGACATCTTTGTAGGAGATGATTTGTGTTGTTGTTATATGTGAGAGTTATTTGCAGGAGAACATTACCTTGTAGGGTTAATAGCCACATGTTTCCATCAACACACATTTATGTACTTCATTTTAATACTGAATATATGAGTGGTTTAGGTATGTTGGCAGGCCCGAAGATGTAGCCCGGGAGGGGTGAACTCCATCAACGAATATTTTGTTATGATCTTCATTATGCCTTCATGAGTTATGTGCTTTTATCTTTATTTTGTCAATTTTACATGTGAGGACTAATTCATGAATAGAAGAGACATTGAAAAACATGTTTGTGTCAAGACCCATTTTTTACCTTGCAAAGCGTCTGAACGATCCTTGTTTATTTATGTGATTGTGGGGAAGAGGAAAGAGAACACCTCCTCCATTTTTAGATTAGTGAACCTTGGTCCCTCCTCATTTTATCACCCATGTGCCCACGGCGGAAGAATTGATGAGAGGGGCGGGGCACTTGGTCTTAACCCCCAAGATTCATGGGCACCCACAGGACCACAAAGAAGAATTGGCGGGAGGGGCGGGGCACTTGGCACTAGGAATAGTCCCACCGGAAACCGTTATGACCAACGAGGGACATGTGAGGGGGATCCGGCATTGGGGGAAGGAAGTTAGCCTCGACCCCTGACCTTATGGGCAAATATGTGACCACTTGCCAAAAAATGAGGGAGCGGAGCAAAGGGGGCAGGTGGCTATCCCAACCCCCAGCAACATGGCCTCCATGTGACCATATATGGTGCTTAAGGGAGATTGGTGTGATTAAGGAGGAAAAAAATTTCCCCTTTTTCAGAGGGAATCTTGCTAGCGCCAGGCAAATTTGTTCTCAATGGTTGGAGAAAAGACTGAAAATGTAGAACGATTAGCATGATTTGCAGTTTTGCAAAAAAATTAGCAGAATTTGATGAAGGAAGCATAAATTGCTCATTTTTTTACCTTTTTGAGCTCAAGAAGAGCCTAGATAGGGATTTTTTATCATTTTGAATCCATTATAATTACTATTTTTTCATTTTGAGCACTTTAAACTGATGTAATTATAGATTTAAGCACATAATAGAAGAGGGCCAACATTGGAAGCTGGACCCAGAGATGTAGCCCAAGAGGGGTGAACTCCATTATCAATTTGTTGTTTTGTGTTGTTGTGTATTATTCACATTATTTATTTTATTACTACAAATTGATTTTTAAAAACATTACATTTTATGTGCTTTTTCAACTTTATCCATTGCCCATAAGACATAAAATTACTTGCAATTTTTTTATAGACCTTCAAGTTTTTAATTTCAGATTAGTTTGGTATCATGGCATGGATTGTTTTGAAGGTTTGACCATGTTTTCAAGTTTTTTCTGATGCTTACAAGGTTTAACTTGAAATGAGGAGGAGTGCTTGAAGAACCAACTCCTTAAATTGATTCAAGGAGGTCAAAAAATCACCAAAATCCACCAATCATGGAACATGAAGAAGGACATGAGATGATGTCTAAGGATGAAATAGATTTCAGAAAGTATTTTTATGACGTTTGAAATGGTGAAATTTGTATATGAAGATAGAACCACAAGGTTGCATGGAGAGAGTTCAAATCAACCAAAAGGTAATGGTGCTGATGGGAGAAAGCCTCCACCTCCACCTCCTCTGTCATCTCCATCTTCACCTTCATCCTCTTATACTTCATCTCCTTCACATACTCCTCCAAGGTCTCCAAAAGGACATGCTAAGTCTCCTTTGTTAAAGTTTGATGTCAAGTTTGAATTTCCTATGTACAATGGAGAAGTAAATGCTGAAAAGTTGGTGCTTCTCTTTGTTTGAAAAGTGCAGCTCTCATTTGGTGGGAGGCCAGAACTCAAGAAGACTTGAGAAAAAGCGGTAAAATTATCTCTTCTTGGAATGATTTTGTAGCTGCATTAAGAAGGAAATTTCATCCATTAGCTTACATGCAAAATGAAATTATGGATTGGAAAAAATTTAGACAAGCTAAAGGTTAGAGTGTTCAAAGTTATACACAACAATTTAGAAGAAGAGATTTAATCTCAGGTGTAGATTTGTCTTCACAACACACTCTCCTTAAGTACATATGTGGATTACATAGTTATTTGAGACATACAATTCTCATGTTTAATCCCACCAATCTCGATGAAGTATGCATTCAGGAAACTCATTTGGAAGCAAGAGGAAAAAATGTTTCTCAAGAGACTAGTAAGAAGCCATTCAAATATGGAGACAAAGGGAAGGGGAATTTTAAAGGCAAGGGAAAAAAGAATGCTATAGTCAAGAAACAGGGAGAAAAACTCACATGCAAACATTTTTCAAAATTAAAGTCCATGATTGCAATGACCCATTTTGGATTGTAAACAAAAGCTATTAGTAAGCATACGATATATGCATATGATAGCTACATATGCATACGCCATATGTCTTACACTAGTATACTTATTAAATAATTATGAAGGATGTCTATTAAATGATAAATGGATCAAGTACCTCAAAATATTAAAGAGGAGGAATGGTACTTATTTTGTAATTATTAAGCTATTTTCAATAAAATTTATAATAACAACCCTATTAATGCAAATAATGAAAATACATTTTAATTTAATTATTATAATTAAAAATAAGTTGGTTTAAAATATTCAATAAAATCATTATATTTTAATATAAAAGAAATTTAAGTTAAATTATGAAATTATATAAGGGTACGTAATCTCATTTTGAGATTACACGTATACACTCCAATAACTCCAATAAGTAAATAAAATATAAGGTAAGCAGTGGATGAGGTGTTAACTGCCTGAGAGGGCTTATTTAACCAAATACACAGAGGATAATAGGGGTACATGAGGAATTGGAGGGTAAGAGAATTCTGAACTATGGAGGGACGGATTGTGTATTGAAGGACAAGCTATGTTGAGAGATTAGGAGATACAGAGCTCAATTGTTCTGAAATTTTGGGCACAGGGGCCAAAGTAACTCAATCTGAGTACTTTGGAGCTAAGTACTAAAGTAGTATTCTGTTGGTTGGGTGGTTTTTTATCATTTGGTAATGAGAATGGGAGTAGGAGTAAGAGTTATAGCAAAGAAAAGAATTACAACATAGCAGAGAAGAGTCATCTTCAACCACCAAACTAGGTTAGTATTTAAGAGTTAATTCCATAAATGTATTTATGAAGATAAATTTTAATTATACCCGTTAAAATCCAAATTTTAGGGCTTTCGAGTTAAATTTCAAATTTTAGGGCATCACAATGATGGAGACCATTGCTGGAAATTACATCCAAAATTGAGACCAAAGAATTTTAACAACAAGGGGAACAAAATACTACTGCAACAACTCAACAAGATCTAGGATGTGATTCAGGTGACGAGACCAACGTCACAGCCATGGGAATGAAATGTAAAGCTTCTATTGAAAGTACTAGTTCTTATAGTAAGCCTATTGGGCCTCAAAATGATAAAGAAATAATTGAGATTTTCCATATTAGGGTCATTACAAAACATACCAAAGTTGATACTTTGTTTGATAGTGGATCCCAAGCTAACCTTATTTATGAATTTATTATCAAGAAACTAAACTTGGAAACTATACCTCATACTAAACCTCATCCTTTGGGTTGGGTATGTGACAACGCCAAATTGAAAGTGAAAATAAAGTGTAAACTTAAATTCGCCATCACTACAAACTTTATTGATGAGGTAGAGCTTGAAGTTGTACCACTTGACATATGCATGTTTGTTTTAGGAAGTCCATACTTGTATGAATGGAAATCCATACTATATTGTCATGAGAAAAAATATCATTTGTTTAAATATAGAATTGGGTATATTGTTAGAGAACATCACAAGAAAATGAATTTGTCTCTTGTAAGTGTTGGTCAAATGAAAAGGCTTGTAAATGCTAGTAAGAATATTGTATTATTGATTATCAAACCCAAATATATTGATGAATCTGAAGCCTTCCAAGGATGTGACATAAAAATCAAGCATGTTTTGATTGAAGTTGTTAACACCTATGATAATATGTTTCAAGAACCTGAGGGTTTCCTCCTAAAAGAGGAATCCAACATTAGATTCAATTGTAGCAGGATGCGCCTCTTTCAAACATTGGCATGTACATAATGTCAGTTTTGGAGAATGTAGAGATCAAGGAGAAAATACAAGAGCTTCTTGATAAAGGGGGCATTAGACCAAGTAAATATCCTTGTGGGTATCCTATTGTATTGGTTCCAAATAAGGATGATACATGGCACATGTGTGTAGAATTTAGAGCTTTGAAAAAAATCATGGTAAAGAATCGTTATCCTCTTCCTCATATTGATGATTTTCTAGATCAATTGAAGGATGTTGTTTATTTCACTAAGTTAGACTTGAGAAGTGGTTATCATCATATCAATATTATTGAAGGTGATATTTGGAAGACTTGTTTAAAGACAAAACAAGGTTTGTCTAAATGGTTATTTATTCCATCTGGGCTTTGTAACGCATCTGCAACATTCATTCAAGTTATGAATGATGTGTTGAGACCATTCCTTGATGATTTTGCCATAGTCTACTTAGATGATAATCTGACTTTCAGTAAGATTCGTGAAGAGCATGTCAAACATGTTAAGAAAGTTTTAGATGTCCTAAAGAAAGAGAAATTGTATTTAAATATGTCTAAGTGTGAATTTGGGAAAACCTATTTAGTTTATTTTGGTCATATTGTTGGAAGGGGTGAGTAGAAGATTGATCCCTCAAAGTTTTAAGTCATTTTGAATTGGCCTAAACTGAATAATGTAATAGAGGTTAGGATTATTTTGGGAGCAACCCAATATTGGAGAAATTTTATTGCTAACTTCTCATCTATTGCAGCTCCACTACATGCTTTGACAAGTGCGAAATAGGTCTTCCAGTGGGGAGGCAAGTAGTAGAAAGCCTTCAATACATTGAAAGAGAAAATCAGTACAACTCTAGTTCTGCACTTCCATATCTTAATAAGCCATTTGAGATTCAAACCGATGCTTTGGTACAAAGCGTGAAGAAATGGAAGCATTATTTGATGGGTATGGAAACAATTATTCATACTAACCATCAACCTTTGAAATATTTACAATCGCAAACCAAGCTACAATAAGCAATACATTTTAGGTGGATGGGATTTCTACAACTATTCCATTTGGTAATCAGGCATAAGAAAGATATATAAAAAAAATTTGTTGATATGTTATCAAGACCTATTGTTAGTGCATTTTTCATTCTTAAGCATAATTTTATCATTCATGAGAGCTATGTTGAAAATTATGGTAAAGATGAATATTTCAAATATGTTTATGCAACTTTGTGTCAAGTAAATCATGTTGAAGAATTTGATTATCATGTTCATGATAAATTGTTGTATCATCTTGGAAATTTATGTGTTCCACGGGGTGAAAGAATCAACATCATAAGAGAATATCATACTTCTCTTATTGCTGGCCACTTTGGTGTAGGAAAAACAATGGCACAATTACAAACGTATTGCTATTGGCCTCGTATGAATGAAAGTCTGTCAAGATATGTAAGGGGATGTTTTATGTGTGCTACTAGTAATCCTAGCAATAGAATTTTGGATTTTTGCACTCACCGTTCCTTCTCTTCCTTGGTAATGTGTTTCTATGAATTTTGTAGGAGGACTACCTATGTCTAGAAAAAGCCATGATTATATTTATGTTGTTGTGGATCGTTTAAGAAAAATGTGTGATTTGATGCCTTGTAAGAAGCAGGTTACAGCTGAAAAAACCACACATATGTTCTTCCAAAATGTATGGGTGCATTTTGGGTTACCCACTTCAACTATTTCTGATCGAAATTCTCAATTTGTCGGGAAATTTTGGTCAAGTTTATGGGAACTCATGGACACCAAGTTGAAGAAGAGCATGACATTTCATCCACAAACCAATGGAAAAATAGAAGTGGTGAACATAACAATAATACATCTCCTTCATGGTTACTGCAACAAACATCCTAAGCTTTGGGATGAACACTTACATTACATCCAACATGCCTACAACAAAGCTAAGCATTCTTCGACTCAAACATCTCCATTTGTAGCATGTTTGGGATACTTACCAAAATATCCCTTAGATTTTATCTTTGGGAAATATCTTGCGATAGATGGACACAATGACATAGATGAGGCCAAGCACTTCATTGAACATTTTCAGTTGGTGCATCAAATGCTACATGAACAATTGGAAAAGAGTCAAGCCAAGTACAAGGAAAGACATGATAAGCATCGTGTTGACCATAACTTTCAGGTGGGAGATCAAGTTTGGCTTTACATCAACAAGGAAATGCTCCAAGGAGAAGGCAAAATGCACAAACCAATCAGATATGGATGGATCTTTAAAATCTTGAAAAATTGTGATTAAAATACTTTCGGTGAAAATCACATCAAAATAGATTTGGTCGACGTGTTTCGAACCAGCTAGTGTGGTTCATCATCAGGACAAGATGGAAAATCTGATCAAGTAACCCGTTTAAATAGATAGTAAAGCTCCAACTAGCCGTTTGTAAAATAACGGCTAGTTTGACTCAAATCAAAATAATAATAGTTTATTTATTTTATAAAGAATAAATCAAATGATTAATGTTTATAATTTGAATTTTATATATTCATATTTATTTTTAATAAAAAGAATAATTGTTAATTTAATATATTTTTGAAGATTAAAATAAATGTTTACTATTTATATATATTTATTTTTATAATAATAATTATTTATTTGTTTTTATCGAATAAATTAAATGTTTTTTTTTTCCACAGAAAAAAACAAACTTTCTATTATATATAGATAGTCTTTGAACATATGCCAAGCGTTTCTGAAAAAACAGAGCCATTCCCTTTTGCAAGAGGGAGTGGAAGCATAGCTACTTAAACACCTGTGCAAGATGTTAGCAGCCCTAAAAAACCAAAAGATATCCATAGTAATCATCAGTGCATCTCTTTTAACTCATCATCAGCCAGTGAAAGAGATGAGAGCAGAAAGAGAGGAAGCACAAAACCATAGCTCCACTATCACCAAAAAGGAGCTGGCAGTAGAAACTATCCCAGCCCCATAAAGTATAACAAAACGAGAACAAAAAGGGAGCCTAGAACCTCCTTACATAAGGAAAACAGTTCTGGACTCAATATAGTAGCAGTTTTCAAAAATTTTAAAGTCAACTATACAATACAGAAATAAAACTGAATAATTACACAAAAGGAGGCTGTTCATGGGCATGAACAGTCCCATCCACCACTTCAGGTACTGCCCAAGACCCCAGAGCGAGTTGAGCACCTTCTTTAGATAAGAGGTCTGCTTGCTGGTTCCTTTCCCTGTAAATGTGAAAAACAGAAATCTCAGAGAAAAAAGATTTAAGACGACGAATCTCCTTAAGCAAAGGTAGTAAAATAAAATTCCTGCACTGCTGAGTCCCATTGAACCAGTTTACTACATTTCGAGAATCACCAAAAATCTGAATCTACTCATTTGTTTAGAAATAAGCCAGCAGAGAAGCAAATGAAGAGCTTTAAGTTCAGCATAATTATTAGACCCTTGCCCAAGGCCGACTGAGGCTTGAAGAGAGTTTTTAGCAGAGAGATGTATGACCAAACCAGCACCACAAATATCATTGCCACCAGAAGCCACATCAAAGTAATCCCATGGAACTGACTCATTAATAGTCTCAGGCTGTATATTGCGAGAGGAACTTGCAACAGCAGGCGAAGGAATACTATCAAAGATTGCAGCTCCCTCTGCTGCCAGCCTAGCTAAGGGAAAGGAGGACTCATTGAAAATTATCTTGTTGCGAGCGATCCAGGTTCCCCAAGCTATTAGAAGAGGAAAGGCCCTGATTTTATCATCTGAAGCCTCCTGCCACCATGAATTCCAAGCCTGTGAAAGGTCTTCTCCATGCCATCTCAAGGGAATATTAGTCAAACGCAAAGATTCTACCCAAAGGCTTGAGTTAAAGGGGCAATAGAGGAAAAGGTGTTGAAGAGTTTCTTCATCAGACTTGCAGAGAGAACACCAACTCGGCCCCTGTTTACCTCTCTTTTGCAGAAAGTCCCATGTTGGTACCTTGTTATGAAGAATGCACCAGAAAAAAAGTCTAGTCTTGGCTGGGCTTTTTAGTTTCCAGAGAGATTGGACCACCAGCAAGGATTCCCCCAACCTTCTTGCGTCATAAGCCATTTATATCCGAACTTTGGGGAGTATATTCCTGTCTGTGCATGCACCCATCACAGTTTATCAGCAGAATCCGAAATTCTGATAGAAGAATGTGAAAGATCAGCGACATAACGATTCCATTCATCCATCCACCTATTTTCAAGATGCAGGTCCGTGCCAAACAGCCAGCCTTGCTTAACGAGGGAGGTAGTCCTGGGATCCGCCACCTAATTCAAAGAAAAGAAACCTTATGAATTTAGATGATTAACCAACTCCTGGGACAGAGAGAAGTTAGGCAAACAGCCAACCCAAGGATCACATCCCACCCGAACTTGATTTTCATCGCCGACCTGCCATGCCAAGCCTCTCTCAATTAGTTGAACAGAAGCCATAATTGCTTTCCAAACAATAGAGGCATTTTTGGAGGATTTGACTGGGGACCGAACCCAGTCCAGGACAGAGCCTTGACTAATATATTTTCGTTTGATGACCGAAACCCAGAGGGAGTCAGTAGAAATCAAACGCCGCGCTAATTTGGCCGCCAAGGATTTTGCAAAGGAAAACAAGTTTTTTATTCCCCAGCCTCCCCACTCCTTTGGTTTTGAAATTTTATCCCAAGCCACCCAAGGGCTGACCGTGTCCTGTTTAGACCCAGACCAAAGAAAAGTTCTGCATAATTTATCAATGGAGGCCATAATGCCTTTTGGAACCCAACCCAGACTGGCCCAATAAACTGGGATAGCCATCAGAACGAACTTAATTAATACCAGGCGACCTGCCCTTGATAGCCACCTGAAGCTCCAATGTATTAGCCTTTTTTCAATCTTGGCAAGAAGCCATTTCCAGTCCCGGATTCTGTAAGAGTCTGGTTTTAGCAAGAACCCCAAATATTTGAAATTGTCCTGCAAGGAACGGACTTCAAAGTTCAGTAGTCTTCGAATTCTACTAACCTCATCACCAGAAAGACCTGAAGGAGTGATATTTGATTTGAGAGTGTTTATTTGAAGCCCAGTTGCTTTAAGAAAAATCTCCAATAGAAGCTTTAAGGCACGACAGTCATCAATAGACCCATTCATAAATAACAGAATATCATCTACAAAAAGTAAATGCGTGATCCAGAAGTTGGTGGCCACTTCGATCCCTTTTATTTTGCCCAGTATTTTATCCTTATGAATCAGGAGGCTTAATCCTTCGGCTGCCAGCAAGAACAGCAGTGGCGAGAGAGGGCAGCCCTTCCTGAGGCCTTGTTCAGGAGTAAAAAAGGAAGTGGCAGCACCATTAATCAGGAGAGAAATATCTGTAGAAGAAACACAGCTCATGATCCATCTGACAAAGTCAAATGTGAAACCAAGATGAGTAAGTAGAAGCCTCAAATACAACCAACTGAATCTATCATAAGCTTTAGATAAATCCAATTTGACTATAAGCCCTTTCCTGCCACTCTTTTTTAGGCTATGCAGGGATTCTTGAGCAACACCTACAGCTTCATGGATTTGACGACCACAAAGAAAACCAAACTGTTTCGGAGAAAGATGAGAGGAGAGAAAAGGTTTAAGCTTGGAAGCAATAACTTTCGCTATGACTTTATAGACACAAGTGTAGAGGGAGATTGGGCGGAAATCAGCAAAAGAGGAAGGGTGGTCAGACTTGGGAATCAAAGCAAGAAAAGTGGAGTTGAAAGGGGCAAAGACTTGACCCGTAGCTCTGGATTCTTCAACAACAACAACGAGATCATCGCCAAGCGTTTCAAAAAAATGCAGAAAGAATTCAACAGTCCAGCCGTCCGGCCCTGGACTTTTGTCCTTTTGCATACCTTTAAGGATATCCTCAACCTCTTGTTTGGAAACATGTGCCATTGTTGCCTCATTTTCTTCCTCCTCCACGAACCTAGGGAACAGTTGCGCCACTCTGATCAGTTCTGCAATGGACACTTCAGTTGGAGCTTTAAAGAGATCTTTGAAGAAAGTGATACCCAATGAAGACAGGTCCTCAAAAGAGAAAGCCATTTCTCCATTCCCTTTAGGAAATTCCTAGGTAGTGTTTGCCATCTTCCTACCTTTGGCATAGTTTTGGAAGAACTTAGTGTTTTCATCCCCCGCTTGGAGCCATAGAGCCTTGCTTTTCAACCTCCAGCTTTCCTCTCTTAGCTGGAGAATTTTTCTTCTTGAGGCCTCCAATTCCTTGATTCTGTTCCTCGCATCTATGGAGACTTATCCTCCTCCTTCTGGATCTTCTAAGAGAGCTATTTCAGATTTGACCTTTTTAAGTTCCTCCTCCTCCTTCTTCTTCAAGTTAGCCGCCCACTTCTTGGAAGCTAATTTCATTCTCTTCAAGTTTTTCCAGAAGAAAGCACTCCTAGAAGAATCAGGCCTGACTGGGTCAACCTCCCAAGTTGAAACAAAAAGTTCCTGGTATGAGTCATCTTTAAGCCAGGCAGGCTTAAAACGGAAGGGCGACCCAGGTTTTCTTCCAGCGCCTTTAACCTCAAGGAGGATGGGGAAGTGATCCGAAATACCACCTTCGGCAATCTAGTGTCGGTAATCCAAAAGAAGTTCTACAAGAGGCTCACTTAGAAGAAACTGATCCAGCTTCTTCCCCACCCATTCCTGACCCACCCTTCTGTTTCTCCACGTAGGTTTCAACTTCAGAAGGGGCATGTCCACCAGATGAGCAAGAGCAAGTTGATTATTGAAAAAATCAGATAAAGGGTCTGCTCTGGCTGAGGCACCCCAGGATTCCGCTTCCCCTAACGAGAAGTTGAGGTCGCCTCCAATAATTAAGAAAGGGTGGCCTATCCAGGAGGAGCGAAAAAAAGAAGACCAGAACCGCTCCCTTTCCACACAAGGCCCATATATATTCAGGGAGAGCAAGGAAAGGTTGAGCTCACTGGAAAAAAGTTCCACAGCTAGCACATTCTGAGACCCTCAAGAAGAAACATACTTCAATTTAATAGGATTGAAACCAGAGACCACACCCCCAGATCTCCCCACAGCATCAAGAGCAAAAAAAGACCAACTAGGCAGCAACTTAGATAAAGCAAAGACAACCTCCTCCCCTTTGCCCAGAGTTTCTTGAAGCAGAATGATATCAAGGTTGTGAGCACGCACAAGCTCTTTGAAAGCTAGCCTTTTGGCCTGGCTAGCTAGGCCTCTGCAGTTAAAAGAGAGAACAATCATGGCACATCACCAGGGGGTGGCCGCTCTGCTCTAAGCACCCTGGAGAGAGACATCTGCTTACCATCTGCTATATCGACGACAGCTTTCGACTGAGCTAGGGAGAGGTTAGATTTTCTACCTCTAGTCTTTCTGGCCCCTATTTCAACAGAATTAGAGGCGAGGCCACCCACTACAAAGCCCAATCCTCTCTTGTCAGCCCGAGGTCTAAGATTGTATGGAATAGAATCAGAAACAGAAGGTCGAGGGCAAGGGCCAGAAGGATCAACCAGAGAAGAAGAGGGAGGAACAAGGGCATCGGGGATAGAAACAACAACACTATCCAGAGAAGGCGAGGAAATATTTAAGGCCGAGAGATCACTCAAAAGCTGCCTGGAGGGACCAGGCTCCATACAGACAGCAAAAGGGAAACAAGCAGATGACTGAGACAATGGAGGAAAAGAGGAGGACATACCCGCCTGAGTCGCCCTGCCAAGATCAGCTTCTGAAAGGGGAGCCAGTAGGTTTGCCTTGTCCTTGACGGGAAGAGAGGAAGGGCCAACAACATCCACCAGGTCCTGGTCCACGACCGCCACGGGAGGAGAGGAAACACCCTAAGTCGAAAGGCCCGGAACTGCTTCCAAAGGATCCACATCCTGGACTGAGACAAAAGATTTATTCGCCCTGTTCTGCCTTCTCTATCTACGTTTGCGCTGATGGCCCAACGGGCAGTCCCGAGCCAAGTGACTGGTCTTATGGCATCTGTTGCACCGGAAGGGAAGGTTCTCATAATCCAAGATCTGCAAAAACTCCAAGTCCTTATAGTGGAGCATCATTGCCTCCGCAAGACCTTCTCAAGGGTTTAGGGTCACCAGAATACGGGCCACACTCTTATCCTTTGTCTGCAAGTAGGATTTTTCAGCTTCAAGGAAGGTACCCAGCGTATTGCTGATAGAAATAAAGACTGAATCAATCCAGAATTGCAGAGGAAGGCCGGGCAGCTTCACCCATACAGGTGATTCAGCCATTTTCTCTTTCTGAGCGTCAAAAATAGGGGTCCATCTTCTAAAAAGCATGGGTCTCTTACCAAAGAACCAATTCCCTTCAAGTACTCTGTCCACTTGTTCTTTCCTGTCAAAGGTAATACTGAACCACCCTCGCGCCAGGATGGTAATATCAACAGGCAGGCCTGGAGAAACATTCCACATAGAGTGAGCCCACTCTGCAATGTAGGCTGCCGAATATTTCCTTCCCCTTACTCTTCCCACAACCATGATCTCAGATAAATCCATGACGTTTTCAATACTAATATCCACTCCAAACAAACATTTCGGGCATTCTTCCTTAGATTTAATGAACTTAGCTTTCTTCCGCTTTGATCCCACATCTTTCTTGACCCCTTCCTCCTCTGCTACCGGCTTGGCTGGAGGAAACTCGGCTCGGATGGTCTCTAGAAGGAATGTCTCAGAGCTTCGATAGACCGTAAAGACTCAAGACCATTGAAAGAGGTATGTTGGGTGCCAACCCCTGAAACAGCTTCACACTCCAGCGCAACCCCTTGATTGTCAGAGGCAACAGATTTTGGTAAGAATTCCACTGCCTTGCTGGAGGAAACCCTTGACAAGATATCGCAACCTCGGCCCCCATCCTTTTCTGGTTCAGCAAACCCTCCTGCAGAAAGATTTGAAGGCAAAAGCCCCCCCACCACTCCTGTTGGAGTTACCTTGGGAAGACCATTCTCTCCCTCAGTCACACGATGCCCCCTCGAAACCGCTAAAGATGGTGTCCCCAACAACGCAAGACCTGCAGAGGGTTCGACCCTTGGCAAAGAGGGGCCCTGCGCGATATGAAAACCTCTACACCCTAACCCTTCTTCGAAACCACCAGTACCAACAAGAGGAAGGGGGTTACCTTGAAAATCCGAGAGCTTCGAGACCGGATCGTGGTTGAGGCCTGCTTTGAAAAGCTCTTCAGAAGTCTGAGGGCAACAGCTGATAGGAAGATGCTGAAACCCAAAACTGGAACCACTCCGCGGCTCGATGAGATTATAACCGGCATCCCCGCAACCTGTCGAGAAACCTCCCCAAGCTGCTTCAGCTGCTAAATCAAGCGATGATCGGTTTGGGAAGTATAGATCTAGATTCTTCTCTGAGATTTCTACCCCCCAGCAGGTGAGTAAATCCTCCGGCGATGGCTCTAGCTCAACAGAGAAACTATCAAGACCCATTGTGAACAAAAAACTACCCTCTTAAACAAAACTGCCAACGCCCTCAAACCTCGCTTTCCTTCAGCAGCCCTAAACTCCAAAAAACGTTCAACGGAGCCAGATGCGCGTCCACAAAAAGCCCCCATACTGAAGAAAGCAAGTTCAACGCGACACTTACCGGTGGCAGGCGGGCTCGAAACGGTAGGAAGCTGCACGGAAAAGCCCTAGCACCTTCTGCAAAACCCTAGCCCTCTCCATCGTGACCCTCGAATAAATTAAATGTTAAAAATAATTAAATAATATTTATAGTTTGAATTTATATATTTATTTTATTTTTAATAATTATATGTTATGTGATTCAAAACTCATCAAAATAGTTATCTTATTTGATAATTAATTCTATTTAACTTATTGAGAATTAAAAAATAAATAAATAAATATAAATAAAAATAAATAAATAAAAAAATAAAATAAAAATAAATAAAATGAATAAAAAAATAAAATAAATAAAAAAACAAAACAAAATAAATAAATAAATAAATACTAATAATACTAATAATAAATAAATAAATAATAAGAAATAAAAAAAATTTAGGAATGAAGAGCAGGTATCCAGCCTTTGCTAACAATCCACCCATCATCTCTGTTGAGGTTAACCAGTCTCTTTTCGATTTCCAGGGCTTCTCTCAACTTGCAGTGGTAGAAATGGTCAATCCTCGCAATAACCTCAGCATCTTCAATGCAAATGTGATGGCTTGTCTTATTTCTTATTATTTGTTTATTTATTTATTTATTATTAGTATTATTATTATTTATTTAAATTTTATTTATTTATTATTATTTATTTCTTATTTATTTTTATTTTTATTCATTTATTTTTATTTTTTTTCATTTTATTTTTTTTCATTTTATTTATTTATTTTATTTATTTTAATTTTTTATTTTTTTTAAATTCTCAGTAAGTTAACTAGAATTAATTATCAAATAAGATAACTGTTTTGATGAGTTTTGAATCACATAACATATAGTTATTAAAAATAAAATAAATATATAAATTCAAACTATAAATATTATTTAATTATTTTTAACATTTAATTTATTCAATAAAAATAACAACAAATAAATAATTATTACTCTAAAAATAAATATATATAAATAGTAATCATTTATTTTATTCTTCAAAAATATATTAAATTAATAATTATTATTTTTATTAAAAATAAATATAAATATATAAAATTCAAATTATAAACATTAATCATTTGATTTATTCTTTATAAAATAAATAAACCATTGTTAGTTTGATTTGAGTCAAACTCGTCGTTATTTTACAAACGGCTAGTTGGAGCTTTACTATCTATTTAAAGTTGTTACTTGATCAGATTTTCCATCTTGTCCTGATGATGAAACACACTGGCTGGTTCGAAACGCGTCGACCAAATCTCTTTTGATATGATTTTCACCGAAAGTATTTTAATCACAATTTATGGATCACAAAAGGAAAATTCCTAATCTTGGAAAATATGGTAATAATGCGTTCCGGTTAGCTTTACCTCTATACATGCAAGTTTATGATGTTGTAAATGTGGAGAACTTAATATTATATGAGCCTCCTTTGATTGAAAATCAAGGAGAGAATGTTCAGGTTCCAACAATAGAATATGTCTCTCCTGAATACTTAGAATAATTGCAGCAAGATACTATTCTTGACAGGAGAATAAGGACTTCACGTAGGGGAAATATGGAGTACCTTTGTGTGGGGCTCAAGGAAACTAATCCAAGTAAAGCCAAATGGATTGAGATTTTAAGCATGCGGGAGTTGTACCCTCACTTGTGCGGCTGATTGAAAATATCATTTTGGTGGTCCAAAATATTCTAGTGGGGAGGAACGATCTAGGGATCAGAAAAATGGTCAAAACTAAAGTGCTTGAAATCACTTGAAACTGGAACCAGATGGTAGTTCTCATATTTCTTAATCCAATGCCGCTTGAATCACCTCAAACTGACATCGTATGCTCAATTTATGATGTTCTGAAGTTTTGGCCAAATAACTAAAAAAATTGTGAAGCAGGGTTGGCTGGTTGCTGACTAGGTAGGTTGTACACTAGCATCAATAGTTGACTAAGCATACACAGTAGGCTATATGACCCAATGCGAGTTTGACACATGGAGGGACTATACTAATGTAGTTTTCATATTCTTATTGGTTCGTTAGTGTGAAGTTGCCCAATCAAAGGTTGTCACGTGGCCCAATGAGAAGGCATCATGTGGCACCCCATAGTTGGCCAAAAATTTACAAAGGTTGCCCAAAAGCCTTGGCTGGGTTCGACCCCTTGACCTTCCAGCCATCAATACCATGCTCTACTGCTAAACCACACATTGTTTCTTACCTCTATGGTCACCAACTTATATTCAAAGTCATATTGCTCGGTGTTTGGGGAGTGACCGAGCGATGAGCCCCGACCCTTGGTCACGTTACCACCTATGTGCCCATGGAAAAAGACTTGGATGGAGGGGTGAGTCACTTAGCCCTAGCCCCAAGATTCGTGGGCACCCACAGTACCATGCGAAAGACTTGGCAGAAGGGGCGGGGCACTTGGCCCTAGCCCCGTTCCCATCGACCACCGTTATGACCAACGATGAATATGTGAGGGGACTTTGGTGTTGGGGGAGGGAAATTAGCCCCAACTCCTAGCCCTATGGACAACTATGTGACCCCTCACCAAAACTAGACGGAGTGGAGTGGCGAGGGCGGACGGTTAGCCTGACCCCCGCCCACATGGCCTCCATGTGACCATATCCGACGCTTAAGGGAGATTGGCGCGATTAAGGAGGTGAAAATTTGCCCCATTTTCAGCGGGAATCTCACTAGCACTGGGTGAATTTTTCAATGGACGATTGGTAGAAAGACGGAAAATGTAGAACGGTTAGCCAGATTTGTAGTTTTGCAGAACAATTAATAGAATTTGGTCAACAAAACATAACTTGCTCAATTTTTTTACCTTTTTGAGCTCAAGAAGAGCCTAGATAGGGGTTTTTGAGCATTCTGAATCCATTGGGATCACTATTTTTTTCAGTTTAAGCTCTATAAACTTATGCATTTACAGATTTGAGCACATAATTGAAGAGGCCCAACATTGGAAGCTGGACCCAGAGACGTAGCCAAGGAGGCGTGAACTTCGTTATCAATTTGATGTTTTTTGTTGTTGTGTATGGTTCATATTCTCTGTTTTGTTTCTACAAACTGAGTTTCAAAAAAACTAAAGTTTATGTGCTTTTGCAACTTGATCCATTTCCCACAAGACATAAACCTACTTGCAAAGTTTTAATAGACCTTCAAGTTGTTAATTTCATATCATTAATTTTCATGTTTGTTAATATATTGCAAGTATGTTAAATTTTTGGGGTAGTTTTGTAGAAAATATGGAAGGTACCAATGTAAAATCATAGCTTATAAAGCCCGTAGAGGAAAAAAAAATCTACTACAGATACTGGAACATTGAGCTAGCAGAAATCACTTAAGCATGTAAATGGTTCTAGACATGCAACCAGATTTTCTAATAGCAAAACCATCCATTACGTTTAAAAAAAAAATCAATTTAGTTATCCCTAATTTGAATGTTATAGTGCCTTCAATGGAGCCAAGAAATCTTCACTAGCAAAATGATCACCATATATATAATTAGTTATCTATGAAAATGTAATTTTGTTGGATATTAGGCCTATACATATAGAAGTTATAACATAGTAGACCTCTTCATAATATTTTGTTTTGAAGATGGAAATCATTAGCCTAAACTTCAAAATTTTGTACTTTTGTTATATTGCGATAGATTCAAAGGTATATTTTTAATATAAAATATTTTATGTTATGGTTTAAAAAAATAATAAGAAATCTATCACAACTTATTTTTTAATCAATTGTCAATGAGATATAGGTTGGGTGACTAGAGAAATGTTGTTATCCTCCCCATTTAAATTAAATTTTTTGGGTTATTTAGGAAATAATTGTTGAAATTATAAAAAATTTACTCCTAAATTTATATTTATAATTATTAAAATGAATTTCATATTTTTAATTCCTTTTGGATTATTAAAATGAATTTAACATTTTTAATTATTTTTGGGTTGGGGTAAATTGCATTTATTTTTAAATAGATATTGTTGAAAAGTTTTAGGTGTTTTATTAGGGAAACCAAACCAAAGAAAAAATTTCATCTATGTAGAATGACATAAGATAACAAAGTACTAAGACAATCAAAATTAAACTTACAAAAATTGAAAAGGAGGACTTTCAGGCTTTGGACATGAATGATAGGAACTAGAAACCAATAGAGCAAGAACATAAGATAAACTCGGAGGAATGATCATAATTTATGGTTTCAACCTAGATAGGATTTTTTTTTTCACCTAGGATGCCAAGGCGTTGTTCAATGTGTTCCATCATTTGGTCCAGGTCTTTTATATGGTGATGTAGATGCTCAAACGAATGGAGGATGTCAAAACAATGCTCATGTTGGTCCAACAAAGTTCCGCCAAGGAGGAAATTCATGTTCCAATATAAATCTATTGTGTGCATATAATGGTTAAAGAGTTCACGAGTATGCCAAGTATCTATTACCTAGTCTGCCATCTCAGCAAGTACCTATGTGTCTAATAGTGTGGGTAAGTTCCTCATGGATGGGACCTTGAGTGAGTTTGCAAAAGCGAGCAACAATTTCCTCAAAGTAGTGGTGCATACATTTGCTTCCCCCTACAGGCTCATTCTTAATAATAAGTTATGGATGCAGGCACATTGATGAAGCATGGTGAAGAGCCCAAAAGGATCAAGTGATAGAAGGTTGAGGGAGGGGGGATGAGAAATTATGAAGGGGGCGGGGAGAAAAATTATGAGGCACAGGAGAAAAATAATACATGATGAGGACCACCAATGAGAGAAACAACAAGTAGCTTATAAGGAGAGAGAGAAAGGAGAGTCAACTAAAAAAGGAGCAAGGTGAATGATACGAAGCCAATAATAAAAAAGGCCAATAAGCTATTTCGCAGAGTAGATGCCAAAAGAATAAAGAAAAAAAATAACAAGACCCATCTACACTAACCAAAGAGAAAAACACAAGAAGGATGGATAAGAATTGTAGAGCAAGAGGGGGAGCGTAGAGACAGAGAGGGTTGCATAACTATAAGGAGTCCAACAGAGATGCATCGAAAAGCTTTTTCCAATAAGGTGGAGTGGTTACACCTTTTATGCAGAAGATCCTAGGTGTAATAGATGCTTGACCGCCAATTAACCTACAAGATAAAAGAAACTATAGAGAAAACATAGACCTTTTGAGATTTTGGAAATTACCATCTACACTGCAATTCCATACAACAACAGAAAAATTGACACTACTAAAGTGGTGGTTTCCCAATAGAAGCTGCCAATTGTTGCCAGACCGAGGCTCAAAAGAGCAAGTGATTGACAGAGAATTGAAATTGAAGTTTCTGCAAGCCACAACTTATGAGATGGGTTTGTTTCACTATTTACCAACAACATCAAAATTGTTCTAGGTCTGGACGAGATGTGAGGATCCATAACCATGATTAACACTCGTTGGTACTTCTCACAAGTGGAGTCTCAATAGACAGACTTTATGTATATATTACAATCAAGAAATAGATGTGGAGTGATCAATGATTTATTTATACAAATGAAAAATTTCATGTAGAACAATGGAATAATACAATCATATTAATAACAAGGGCATGCTACCATGTCCCCTGATCCTTTGGCCAGGTGTGACAACGACAAATCTGTAACATCCCTAGTAAAAAATCCATGTAAAAGATATAAGACCATGGTCATGGGACATGTATTCCACGCTAAATGTTGGGAAAAACATCGTAGCGGGTGTTCATTTTGGTTTATTATGGATAAGGAAATTGGTAAAGAAAATGGCAAAGGAAAAAGAGGAATTATTGCCATTTTATTTACAAAAAAATGGAAAATAGGAGAAAAGGAAGGTGAAAGGTCACAGGTTGCATGTGAGGAGGAAAATGAAGGAAAAATAATGGAAATTGAAGAAATTAGAGGCCTAATTAATAAAAAGTATCAATTGGCAAGCTTTTGCAAGGCTTTTTTCATTTCAAATTTGGAGCTCTCTCTCTATTCTCTCTCTCTCTCACTCTTGGACACTTAGATTTTTCTTGTAGCACTTCAGCTTTGGATCAAGAAAGGAAAAAAAGGAAAAGGGGAAGAAAATATCAAACAAGGAAGAGTGGGATGAAGTAGCTACAACATGTTTACTTGCAGGTATCAATTTTCATGTGTGATTTCCTTTACTATATTTGGCATGCATGGTTATGCATGTGTGTCATTGGTTCTCATTTTGTCATTAGCATTGGTTTTTCCATGTGTGACAGTGTTCTTCATCCTTGCATTTACATTTTTGGATAGCCATGGTGTGATGTGGTTCTCGTGTTTTAGTTGATTTGGATTTCCAGACGGATTAGAAGTTGAGTGAGGTGGGTCTCTAAAAGAAAAGAAAAATGGTATAGTGATCCCTGAACCAGATTGTGGATTGCATTAAAGCCACTAGCCTAGTAACCCATGAACTAGACTGTGGCTTGTAGTAAATATAGGTATTGTGTGCCTCGATGGGCCTAGGAATCCTCAACCGGTGAATGGTAGGATATACGGTAAATCCTAGAGGTGGGTACTCTCCATCAGGCCTAGGAATCCTAGGATGGGATATACAGTAAAACATGAAGGATGGAGTCTCGGTTAGGGCCTAGTGATCCAGTGTGGATTGCAGTAAATCCCAAATACTGAAGTATAGGTTAGGGCCTAGTGATATGGTGTGGATTGCAGTAAATCCTAGAGAATAGGAGACAAGAAAATTCCTCTTGGTGTAGGTGGAGAAATCTAGTGGAATCCACACTTGTTTATGGCCTAGCGATATAGTGGGGATTATAATAAAACTTGGTATTATGTGTTTATTGTTTATGGCCTAGTGATCTGGTGAGGATTGTGTAAAGCGTAGTTCTATTGATGAGGGTGAGGTGGTTTAGCCTCAGGAAGCCCTAGCTGATTTTGGTTATAAGTCCCACATTCGTGCTTGGAATATGACACAAGGGTGATTGTCTGAAAGAAATATTTGGTTCAGCCAATCTATGGTCGGGTGGTACATTGAATTTCCATACCAGGTTGTCTTTTGCATTCATTAATAAGAGTTCCTTTCCTTTATATCTTATGTGCAAATGTACTGGTTCATATGTGGCCTTTATGGCTATTGTATCCTTGTCATTTTTGTTGGTTATATGCCAGTTATGAGAATTTTTATGACAATGATAATGTATGGATCTCATCATGCTTTGACTTGTGAATGAATGAAAATTTAATAAATGACCTAATAGATGATAATGCAGCTAATGGGATAAGGCATCAAAGCTTCTTAGCGATTCTCAGATAAGTATGAGACCCATATGCTAAGATATGTTATTATGACATGTAGGTTACATGTCCATGATGTGTTCGATGAAATGTATTTCATGGTTAGGCTTGGTTAGGTGAATTCCTTGATCAAGTTTTGTGTTAGAGGCCTTTTCTTGGTGTCATTTATTGTCTTGGAAATTCTTATCAAGTTTTTGGAAGTGGTTTGGAGACTAGCCCTGAAAAAGTGGCTTAAATCTCACAGTTTTTGGCATAGAACTGGTTGAAAAAGGCTATAATCTCTCCCTTGTAGGCATTGTGGGAGTGAATATAGGGTTCTAATTGTATGCATGCCTTGTTAAGGGAATGACTCGGGGTAAATTTCATTGAAAGACTAGGTTAACTCGAGGTATGGACACCTAGAGTGGTGGATTAGCTCCTGGGGGTCCTGTATCACCTGAGGGAAGTCTGTAAAGTGTTGGTTAGTCGGTTCCACTTCCTTAACTACACTTATGGATTTGAATCATATCATAGTAACTCTTCGTCAGATTTTTAGCCCGGTAGGAAGGTAACTTGGGTAAATGTCAGAGGAGGGTGTTACAGATTGGTATTAGAGCATGGCCCAACACTTCGACTGGATGGGTAGAATGTGTTTTTCATGCATACATGTCAGTTGCATATGTGTTATTTATGTTTTGGAATATGTGCTTGTTTTGTATGCATGGTGGTGGTCATTGTTGTTTTTGTGTCACCATGTAGGAGTTGATGATGATTTTTTTATGATGTGTTTGTCATGAATGCATGTTGGTTGTATATGCATTTGTTATGCTTGTTAATGTATATATGTTTTTATGCATGCATTGTTATGGTTATGGTTATGCATGCATAATAGGCTAGATATGCATTGTGAGGCCATTGTATATATTTATGTCATCATGATGTTGTTGATAAGATATGATGCTGAAACGTTGGCTAAGATAGAGCAGGAGATGCAGACTATTAGAGAAAAGTTGCATCACTAGAATTTGGAGTAAGAACATATCTTCATACATGAATTGTATGTTTGGCATGTATGTATTTTATTTAATGTATTTTTATATTCATTAGGGTTATATAAATGTTTTTCATTTTATTGTTGTTGTGGTTACATGCATGGCAGATACTAGGGAATCAATGTGGTCATATGTACATGTGTCGAATAGTCATGAATGATAGTAACTTGTTATTATATGCATTGTTGTTGCTGTTATATGACAATTAACTTGATGATTATGTTATATGTTGTTGATGAGTATGTTATATGTTGACTTGTTGTTGTTATATGTTAGTTAACTTGATGATTAGGGTTATTCCATTAAGAGCTTGATGGTATATGTATCGTGTTGATCTGGATTGGTTTGTGTAGATGGTTATGGTTATGACATTCAGGTATGAGATGATATATTTGTGATATTGTGTTGTACTAATCTATACTGACTGTGTATATGTTATTTTTATGCATGAATGAAATTTTTTTATTATTTTATGATGTGATCATGTTAGCTAGTTACTATTATGGATATCATGACCTTATTTATGTTTGAGTTGATGTGTTGAGAAGTTATATTGTGCTTATCTAGATTGATTGTGCAAACAAGATAGCCTCCCTTGATATACATTAAGGTATGGGCTTTCTTATATCATCTACTTGGTGCTTGATTGTTTGATTATGTCATCTATTTGGTGTTTAATGAGTGTTTGGTGTCTATTATGTCATCTAGTTGATTTATCTAACGTGGTACGTTTATAGTTTGTTTGAATGTTTGATTAATTTCATGATATGAGTATATGTCTATAAGATTACTTGAAGAAATGATCTTGTTTTAAGATGGTTGTACTAACACAAAAGTATTGAGACAACTAATATGTACTTGAGTGTAAGTAGGTGATAGTTGTAGTAGTATGTATTATGACTGATGATTGTGAGTTGATTGTTAATTATGACATGGTTTTTAGACTTGGTAAATGTTGATTTCAAATTAATATACATGATGTATTGATCTTTGGAAAATGTGGCTGACATGTGCGTTTAGTTACAAGGAAGCGTGTTTGGCACAACAAGGTAAGATAGCTAATATATTGTATATTTATTTATGTGCTGAAAATTATGTGGTTATGGAAGTATGATGCAGGGGATTGCATGGCAAAGAGACTTCCATGAAATCTTGGTGAATTCAGGTTGAGATTTCCTTTGGAAGCGTTGGGAACCATGGGGTTATTTCATGGTGTTTGTTGCCAGTCTTGTGTTTTTAGTCTTTTGTGATTTGTTGTGCTTGATTTGCAGTATTTCTTGCATCTAGTTCATGATCATTCCATTTTATTGTGGTGTTGTATTGCTATTGGATTTCACGGTTTTTCTTCCTTTTTGTTTCTTGTTCTCTCCTTTTATGTATTGATGTCCTTGGGAATTGGTTGGGAATGAGAAATTTAATGGATCTTGGGGAGAGCTGAATGGAACTTGATAGGTAATGTAAGACTCGGATGAAGCTTAGTGCATGTAAAAGGGCAGTGGAAGGTAAGAATATGATAAACGGTTGGACTAGTTGGGTCCATTGTCGTAAATGGATGGTGGCAGTGTAGACATGAGAAAGGTGACCAGAAAGGTAAAGTAAATGGATTTGAGGCATCATATGCATTGGCTATGTTGGGAACTGTTGTTCTCAATTTTGTGCATGTTGTGAGTGGATAAAGGGCGCTCTCTTAACCTTGACCTTATGCTATCTGGTAATTATGTTGTGATCATGACTATGTTGATGTTTATATGTGTATACATGTATGTATGTATGTATGTCGTGTCTGACAGGGTCATCATGGATCATGATTGTTTAATTCTAATGTTTGTATGTATATATGTGTGTATGTATGTCGTTGTCTGACGGGATCATGATTGTTTTATGCTAATGATTATATAAATGTATGTATCTATGTATATATGTCACTATCTGATAGTGTTGCCAGGGATCATTCTTGTGGAGGAATGATTTCTTAAGTAGATGAATGGCATGAAGAGGTTTCTGGTCTTATGAGGAATCAAGAGGGAAGAGTAGCTCTGACAGATTTATGAGGTCAATATCATGTGGATATGAGTTGATATTATGTGTTTATACTATGCTTATGTGTTGGAAAGGTAATACTGAGAGATACATCAATGGAATGAAAATAACGCGATCCATGACATGCTAGGATAAACATGGATGAAAGAGAGACACTAGAAGCAAGGTTGCTTGGTAGACACAATGTGGTTTTGGATGTGAAGTACTATTTTTGTGTATATGGTGTGCATGTTGTCTATTTAGTGATTGTACCTATGGTGATGTGTAAATGTTATATACGTAGTATTGTGTACACATGATGTTGTGCGCTTTTTGTATATATGGTGTTGTGTGTATATTGCATATGCAGTGCAGGGTATGGATGGTGTTACGTACATGTTGGGTATGCAGTGTTGTGTACATATCGTGCTCTACACAATTGGATATGTAGTGTTGTTATTTTGGTGTTGTGCACATGTTGGATATGGAGTGTTGTGTACATATGGTGTTATTTACATGTTGTATATCCAGTGCTATGTACATATGGTGTTGTGTGCATGTTGTACATATGGTGCTATGTACGTATGGTGTTATGTGCATGATTGTACATGTGGTGTTGTGTACATGTTGTACATGTGGTGTTGTGTGTAGGTGGTGGTTTTGTGTACATGTCGTGCACATGGCGTTGTGTACATGTGGTGCTATGTACATGTGGTATTGTGTACACGTTGTATAGGTGGTGCGATGTACATGTGGTGTTGTGTACACATTGTGCAGGTGGTGTCATGTACATGTGATGTTGTGCACACATTGTAAAGGTAGTGGTTGTCTACAGGTGGTATTGTGTTCATGTTGTGCATATGCTACTGGTATACATGTGGTATTGTGTGCATGTTGTACCTTCTATGTTGCGGATATGTGGTACTATATATGTGCATTGTATATTCATGGTGTCGTGACATGTATTCGTTGTGTTGTACTCTGTGTATGTATATGTGTTGTTTTGTACATCATGTGTAGGTGTATATATTTTGTTGTGTTGTACACTAGATGTAGGTGTTGTATTTTTTTTTTTTGTACATGAGTGTAGGTGTATGTGTTGTATGTCAGGTATAGGCGCATGTATTTTATGGTATCATATGCCATTTTTAGGTGTATGCGTGTGATATACATTGTGTGTACGTGTACATGTTTGAAGAGAAGAAAAGTCATTGGGTGCTTGCTAGGTGTGGCAACTGATCCAGTGTGCTTATGGAAAGGACAAAGGATAAAAGTAGAAGCTAAGGATCAATTAAAGGATACGTATCAATATTTCATTTCAGTTTTATTATGCATGTGATATATGATTCTGATTTATGATGGTTACATGTGACCTATGCTTTTGGTTTATGATGATTGTATGCGATTCATTATTTTGATTATGATGTTTGATTTTTGAGCTAACCTGATGTGATATGTCTATACATGATTATTTGGAAAAGATGTTAGTTTGACTTGTTGTGATAGGAAGTGAACAAGATTTCAAGTGTACCTTATTGGCAGGCCATCAATGAAGTATGATTTGGATTTATTTCAATTTATTTTGAATCTAATGGAAATTATGTGCTTTGTACAAAACCATGAAAATGCCTAGTTGGGTGGTTTGAAATGATTGCAAGGATTAGAAGCAACAACAAAGGAATTGGAATAGGAAGTTTTATGTTGGTAAAGCACTTTAGGAGTAGGGCTATTGTAGGAAACTATTACCCAATAGTGTCCATTGATTTTGTGAGCATGTTATGACCGGTATGATGGTTTTGAGGCAGGTATATGCCTTGGCTGTTTGAATTTCCAATTCTAGGAAGCCTTGCCAAGGGATGGATCACCCAAGAAAGGGGATGTCGAGGAACTTGAAAGGTGAGTGACTGCACAGAAGGGGATGAATAGATTGCTCGAGGGACTATGTAGCATATAAGGGAAGGTTGAGGATGGATTGGTTTTGGTCATTAGCATTTCCAGATGGAATTAATGCATATTGGGAGTGTGTCCTAGAACAATGAGCTGGTAACTGTTCATTGAGAGGAAAAGTGGCGCAAGATTGTAGCACCAGAAATTGGATGCAAACTTTGGCTCTAGCGGTGGATTTTCGACTTCCTGGGAAGGAGATGAATCCTGGTATTACTTTTTAGGGTGGAGGTTTGAGCCTCTAAATTTCCTTGTTGCTGATGCATGCATCGTATCTTTTTATTTGTTGGTCTTAGAAATTGTGCATATGTGAATATGTGTATATTATTGTAAATTTTGTATCCAGATGGATTTATAAAGCTCCATAAATAGTATGGCTATCTGTTGGTTGAGAAAATGTGGTTGTTATTGTAAACACCATAATGAGTTATGTTATAAATCTCTAGTAAACAATACGATTTTCATGCTTTCTATAGGAAATCACATAAACTGCAACTGGACCCCCTAAAAATTAGAGTGAACTCTACATTCCTCTAGTTTGACCCCCAACTCGAATCGACGGAGCAAATTAAGTCTTCCTGACTCGATTAACTCATACAAGCTGTCATGTGATGTGGAATTACAATTTCCTTCTCATTTAATTAAGGGAAAATTAAATTAGAAGCCCTTCTTGTTGCCAATTTCAACACTCCCTCTCAACAAGAAAGGGATTGTTTGCTACCGAGATCCTCCTTCTGTGGAACTCGAATTTTCTTATTGGTAGTGCCTTCGTCAAGATGTTTGCCTTCGTCAATATGTTTGCATCATGATCCTCCATGGGAATATACTCTAATGACATAATCTTCCTCTACACACAATATATGAGATGGTGATATCAGATATCAATATCCTTGGACCTGTCATGAAAAACTATAATAACTGAGAGTTTGATGAAACTATGGTTATCACAATAAATCATCGTTGGATCCATCTAATGACCATTAAACAAACCAAAAATTATATTCTTCATCCAGATGGCCTCACATGCTGCCTGAATGGCCGCCATGTACTCTACCTCTGCTGAAATAAGTGCAATTGATCTCTGTTTCCTGTTGTACTAGGAAACTATTGCTGATCCAATGTTGAAGATGCCCCCTGATGTTCTCTTCCTTTCGGATGGACTCCCTACCCAATCTTATTCTATGAAACCTTGAAGTTTCATTCCCTCTATCTGTCTATACCATAGCCCAAACTCTGTAGTGCCTCTAAGATATCTCAACACATGCTTTCCTGCCTTCCAAAAGAGCTTGGTAGGCTTAGCCACAGCTTGAATAAGTTGGTGAACCACATAGCATATGTTTGGTCGTGTGTTCACCAAATACATGAGTGAACCCACAAGCTCCCTGTAGATGGTAGAATCTACAACTCCACTTGAAGTAGCATCCTCCTTCCTCCAATTTCCTATTAGAGGAGTCTCCATGGGTTTGCTTCCATCCATGTGGAACTTCCTGAGAATATCCCTGGCATACTTTCCCTGAGATTCAAATATCTCCCCATCTCTTTTCCAAATTTCCAATCCCAGAAAATAGTGCAACAACCCCATGTCCTTCATCTCAAATTCTCTTGCAAGATCCTCTTTGCAAGACTTTATGTGATGTTCATCACATCTCAGTAGTAAATCACCGACATAAATTACAATGATAAAAAATTTACCTTCTACCACAATATGGTAAAGGTTCGGATCTGCTTCACTCTTGGTGAAGCCCAACCTTGTGAAGTAGTTGTCGATCCTTGTGTACCAAGCATGAGGTGCTTGCTTCAACTCATACAACGCTCTCTTGAGTGTGCACACATGCGACTCTCTATCGAAGGTCTCAAAACTTTTTTTCTACTCAATGTACACATATTCCTCAATCACACCATTGAGGAAGGTTGTCTTTACATCCATCTAAAGTATCTGCCATCCCATCTATGCTGAAAGTGAAAGGATGGATTTTATTGATGAGTACCTCATGACTAGTGCAAAGGTCTCATCATAATTAATCCCCTCCACTTGAGAGAACGCTCTAGCCACAAACCTGGCCTTGTGCTTCTCCACACTCCCATCTGCTGCCTGCTTCACCTCAAAAATCCACCTAGATCCTAAAACTGACTTCCCCTCTGGTCTTGGGAAAACTTCCCATGTGTTGTTTATGATAATGGAGTCCTAATCCTCAACCATGTAATCAACCCAAATTGGTTGTTGCATTGCTTCCTCGAAAGAGGATGGCTCTATCTCTACAACTTCTCTCATAAGAGTCATGTAGCCAATGTAGCCATGGGTGCTCAATAATCAACTTGTCAGCCTCTCTGGTGAGCTTCCTTTTGTTCTCGAGATGTCTCTGCATGAGTGGGTGCTTCCACTCTCTGCACCTTTGCTTGTGGTTGCTCCACATCTTAATGTTCTTCATTTGGAGTAAAGGGCTTCTCAAATACATGCAACTGAAGCTCCCTCTCAAGGGAGATTCACATGGCCTTCTCTTCATCGAATTTAACATCATTTATGAAAAATTCCATCCTGTGTGCTAGCAAGTACACCCGATAGTTGTGAGGTGTATCATTGTAACCCACAAATATCCTCAAATCAGTTATTGGCTCTAGCTTCTTCCTAGAATCTTTGGTCACATGTAAATAAACTGATGAACCAAAAATTTTAAAATGTGACACATCTGGTCTCTTACCTAAAATGCTTCCTCTAGTGTACTCATCCCAAGTATCCGATGAGGACTTCTGTTCTGCATAAATACTATTGTGTTGCATGCTTCCGCCCATAGATGCAACTGTAGGCCATGATCATGCAACATCGCTCGTGCTGCACCCACAATATTTTTGTTCTTCCTTTCTGCAACCCTATTCTGCTATGGGTTATGTAATATTCCTAAATTAACACACATCTAATTGGACAATTATATTTTTTTTTCTCTTAGATAGAGGAATAAGAGGGTATGGAGACCCATAAATCTCCTTAGTAGGAATAAAAGAAAATCCTAGAGTGAATGGAGGTCATATAAAAGCTGGTTTGAAGACCCTTCGGTGTAAAAAGGGGTTGGAGCATGAAGATTGGGTCAACTTTGACCAAATCAACAACATTGTTATGGAGGAGTGGAATTCATGGAAGGACATCGCAGTTTTGGTTGGAGATTATTTGCATGGAAGTAGTGACCTAATTGAGTGGGGCCAAGGGTGAGGAACCTCATCACTTATATAAGGAAGAGCATGGTAGCCATATGGGGTTATGTTTTAGATTATTATTTTGTATATGGTTTGTTTAGACTTGTGCTCTCTTCAACTGTTTAGCTAAGATTGCAGTGATCTTTAGCACAGGGTGTTCCCAGTCAGGAATCCCACCTCTTTCCTTGAGAAGCCTCTTGGAAGAGTACTACACTACATTTTCCACCATCCATCATCAAGCCAAGCTTCATCTTACTTCTACAGCATTGTTTCTGCAGGGAGTTGTGTTGTGTTGTAGGGTGCAGTAGTGGAGGGTTGAGAAACCCAACTTCTGAGCTTGTTTTCAAGTGGAGGGAGAAGCCCTTCATCTGGGAGGCTTGTAAGGGAGATTATTGAGCCTCATTTCATCATCCAACAATAGGCTAAGGTACTGCTATCATTTACAACACATTTTTCTGAAGAAAATACATTATTTCAGTGAGCAGTTGCA
Source organism: Pinus albicaulis (assembly GCA_034641835.2). Lineage (NCBI taxonomy): Eukaryota > Viridiplantae > Streptophyta > Pinopsida > Pinales > Pinaceae > Pinus > Pinus albicaulis. The sequence goes on along the minus strand of CM076579.1, from coordinate 982,780,528 downwards.
ACAGAGGGTTTGGAGCCCTAGTTTGGGGAGATAGATTTTTAGTGAGGGGATCAACCTCTCATTTGGAGAATCTATAGGAGGATTTTTTCATACATTTCCAGATCAGATCAGAAACCTCCTATCATCTATCCAGTTGCAGATATTATTCATCCCTAGGGCTATATTTGTATTTCTGCATTTTTGTGTCTTTCAGGAAACCCTTTTCGAGTTGTCTTAGAAATGTGCTTGGGAGATTAGTTGTCTATTCCAAACATTATTTGAGCCATATAACTTCAGATATATGTATTGACATTCTTCAGCAGCAGTTATTCCTAATAAAACTGCATTGTCATAGCCTTGGGTACTATTGTGTAGCAGTGTTCTTCATGTTTCATGTACCTATTCTCTTGAGGCTTGTTCCTGCCTAAATTGAGTGACTATTCCCTCAAGAACTTGTATACATTTTGTTACTATGGTCTTAATATTATGGCTATATGATCTTCTTACATTTTATGTGTTTATTTACAATTTTATTTCCAGTTTTATGCACTATTAACCTACTTTTCCCATTTGGGAATATTACAGGTTATGAGATGCTATCAATTCCCTTTGAATTCCTTATGAAGCACAAAATTTCTTGAATTCGTTACAGACATATTCTCCACCATTGATGCTCCTCAGAGCCTTCACCTTTATTCCATGTATCTTTCTTGAAAAGTGCCTTGAACTCACAAAAATTTGAGAATGTTTGATCTTTATTTTGCATGAATAAAATCCAATACTTGCATGAAAAATCATCTACAAAAATCACATAATACATGTGTTTTGTTGTGGAAGCTGTCGAGAATGGTCCACACACGTCTAAGTGAACTCTTTGAAGGATCACCTTTGCTTAGATTTCCTTATCGTGTAAGGTGGATTTGGTATACTTTCCCAATGTACACCCTTTTCATGTATCTCGCTGATCAAGTACATCCTTTGGAAGTCCTGTAGAAATCTGTTGCATGATATTCAAAGCGCCATGGTGTAGATGGCCCAATCTTTTGTGCCATAACTCACCGTTGTCTCGGCTCTCCACCTTCTCTTCTTTGCTCAAGGCAACACAATATTCTACATCCAATTTGTATAGGTTCTTTACTCGAACCCTAATATTCTTCACCTATGCCGTGGATTTTTTACAAAGGAACACCTTTCCTTTGCTAAGTATCACATCATAGCCACAGTCTTCCAACATAGAAACAAAAACCAAATTATTCTTTAAACCAGGAACATACATGTCATGTTTTAATGTGATATGAGTACCTGAATCCCTCTAAAAGGTAATTGTACCTATTTTGGTAGTGTTATACCTCCCGCCATCTCCCATCTCGATGAGCATCTGGAGATCCTTCTCCTCCAAGCTACTAAAGAATTCTTTGTTGTCGGTCATATGGAATGAAGCTCCACTATCTAAGTACCACACATAACCCATCACTAATGTCACCATGCATGTGATGAGGGTGAAATCTAACTCAAACTGTGAAGAAAATCATTGACCTATTGCTCCTCCTAAGGGTTTCTTGCCAGTATTTTTGTGTGGACACTTTGTAGCATAATGTCTAAGCTCATGACAGTGAAAACATTTTACCTTTGACAAGTCTCGCTTCTTTCTAGCTTGACTGAAATTAGATTTGGAATGGGATGCCTTCCCTTTCCATTTCTTCTCCTTTCCAGCCAAGGCATAGACCTCCTCATCATCAGTCTTTGATGAGGATCCATATCTGGTGTTCTGCTGAATCTCTTCTTGTACCAAGTCAAACCACAATCGCTCCCACTCTGGTAGCTTCTCCCTCCCATTCACTGAGTCTTGGTAGCTATGCCAGATTTTGGGAAGGCCTAGAAGTGCTAGACTCACCAAATTATCTTGGGAAATTGTCACACCAATACTTCCAAGCTCATATCGACATTGAGTGAACTTCGCCAAGTAACATAGTTACCGATCAAACAAGAAAATTACCTAGTACCCGTTTTTTTGAGGTAGCAAAAAAAAACACCCGATTTTGAAAAGTGGTGATACAAAATCACCCTTTTTTTGACACTTTAAATTTTCTTATGAATTTTTTTTTTTAATGTCATGACTTTCATGTCGATTTTGAAAAGTGGTGATCTAGAATAACCCCTTTTTTTGGAGCATATTTTTGAAACTTTAAATTATCTTTGATTTTTTTAAAATAGCATATCGATTTAGAGAAATTGTCATTTTTTTATCACTTTAAATTTTTTTATTTATAAGTATGAACATTTGTTTTAAAATATTAATGATTTTCATGCTGATTTTGAAAAGTGTTGATGCAACATCAATCCCTTTTGTTTAGAGTGGTGATTTTCATCTTGGTGCAACATCAATCATTTTTGTTTAGAGTGGTGATTTTCATCTTGGTAATAATACATAAAAACAAAAGAAAAAAACATCAGAAAATAAATATAAAGAAAATATGAAAAAGAAACCAATAAAAGTGTAAACAAAAACAAAATAACTTGTAAAGATAAAAACATTAAACAAAAATAAATAAATAAAAGAACACAAAAATTCAATAAATAAAATAATTAAAAAAAAAACTCATAATAACTCATAATTTAAAGACAAAAAATAAAAATTAACAATTTTTTGTTTTTTTTTTTCAAGTTTAAAAAAGAAAAAGAAAATGAAAAATAAAAATTTAAAAATAATAAAAACTAAAAAAATATTAAAATAATCAAAATACTAAAATTAAAATAACTAAAATTCAGAAATTTAAATTTAAAAAAAAAATTAAAACAACATTCAAATAAAAATTTTAAAAAATTAAAAATTAAAAATGAATTAAAAAAGTAAGAATAATAAAAAATTAATAAAACAATTAAAAAAAAAACAAAATTTTAATTTAAAAAAATAATAGAAAGAATTAAAAACAAATAATTAAAAATCACCACTGCCGTCGCCATGGGGGCTGCGGGGCTTGGTCGATGGGTGGTAGAGAGCTAGAATCACCGTCTCCGCTGTGGGGCCGCGGGGCTTGACCGACAGGTTGCAAAGCGCTGGAATCACCATCGCCATGGGTCGATTCCAGGAATCACCACCATCGTGGGTTGATTCCGGGAATCACAACCGCCCTGGGTTGATTTTTGGAATCACTACCGCCCTAGGTCGATTTCGGGAATCACCGCTACCCTTGGTCGATTCCAGGAATCATCGTCGCCTTGGGTCGATTCCGAGAATCGTCATCGCCCTGGGTTGATTCTGGGTATCATCGTTGCCTTGGGTCGATTCCGGAAATCACCGCCGCCTTAGGTTGATTCCTGGAATCACCGCTACCCTAGGTTGATTCCAGGTATCACTATCGCCATGGGGGTCGCGGGGCATGGCCGACAGGCAGCGAAGAGCTTGCAGCTCTTCCCCGCCTGTCGGTTAAGCCTTGCAGCCCCAGGGTGACATAGAGCTAACAACTCTTCGCCACCTGTTGGCCAAGTCTCGCAGTCCCCAGGGCGGCGATGGTGGGCGACAATGATGATTTTTATTTTTTTTTGAATTATTATTTTTTTTAATTTTATTATTATTATTTTTTAAATTTAATTTTTTTTAATTAATTTTTATTTTTATTTATTTTTAAATATATTTTATATTTCTTAATTTTTTTTTTTTAAATTTGAAAAATGGTTTTTTTAAATCTTTTTTAAATTTGTGTTTTTTATTTTATTTTATTTTATTTTTTAATTTAAAAAAAAAATTGTTATTATTTTTTTAAATGTATTTTCATAGATTATTGTTATTATTATTATTTAAATTATGATTAAAAAATTCTTTTTAAATTTAATTTAATTTAATTTAATTTAATTTTTTATTTTATTTTATTTTATTTTAATTTAAAGTTTTATTATTATTATTATTATATTTTATTTGTTTTTTTATTTCTATTTTTATTTTAAATTTAAATTTTTGAATTTTAATTTTTTATATATATATATATATATATATATATATATATATATATATATATATATATATATAACTAATTTTAATTATTTTATTTTATCATTTTTTTAGTTATGTGGTTTTTTTATTATTATTATTTTCATAAGAAAAAAAAAAATTTGTTTTTGTTTTTTTTTGTTTTGGGTTAATTTTATTTATTTTTCTTTAAATTGTATGTTTTTTTTTAATTTTCTTTTGAAAGTTTGTATTTTTTATTTTTATTTTTACAAGTAATATTTTATCTTTAATACCATGCCTAAAATTGTTGGAATTTTATTTGCATAAAGGTAATATTTTATCTTGAATGTCATCCTTGGATTTTCAACACTTTTTAGAGACACAATAATAGATTATCTTTAATACCAGCGTAAAAATTGTTGTAATTTTAAGACTTTTGATATTTTATCTTTAATGTCATGTTTATCGTTGAAATTTTAGGATTTTTCAGAGTCATGATATTTTATCTTTAATTTCATTATTAAAAATTGTTGACAATTTACTCCGAAAAGAAAAAGATGTTATTCCAACATTAACACTTTTCATTTTCAAGGTGTTTTTTGCATACAAAAAATTGACAATGTTATTCCAACAACAACACTTTTCATTTTCAGACTACTTTTTGCACAAAAAAAATTGGTGACGTTATTCCAACATCAACACTTTTTGTTTTCAAGTTGCTTTTTGCAAACAAAAAATTGGCGATGTTATTAAATCATCAACACTTTTTGTTTCGACGGTGTTTTTTCAATCCTCTTTTCAAGAAAAAATTTGGTTTTTAGCATAATTTAAAAAAATGTTGAAATTTGACCCTAAAAAACAAACAGTTCGTTCTAGAAGACACACTTTTCGTTTTTGCGCTATTTTTTTATGTTTTTTGATTTTTTGGGCTAGAGTTCTCGTTGTGAGGTAATAGTTCCCGTTTTATTGGTAACTATGTTAAGTATTTTGGTATCATGTCGCCCTTCTCCATCTTGATCTTTTTGAGCTTGTCCTTCAACGACAACTTCCTGTGGTCACTTCTATTCTGAAACATATATGTTAAGGCCTTCCACATAGCATATGGAGTTTCCTTTCCATGGAGGTTCAAGACAATATGATCTCGAACTCCTTCTAACATAATCCTTCCCTCCTTTTCTACATTCTTCTTCCATGCATCAAGAAGTTGAACAACTACTGTTGTAGGCTGGGGAATATCAATGTCTATGAATTCCTTCAATATATTTTCCTCCAACACTGCCTCCATCCTTGCCTTCCATGCTATGTAATTCGAATTACCCTCAAGGGCATGTTTGAGCCTCAATCCAGAGAAAGACATCTTGATCTACTACCAGTCCTGAAGAATAAATATGCAAATTCAATTCACATGTTCAAAACAAACTCTAGTTATTTTCTTCTATAGTGATTCCTGCTCTGATACCATGTAGATAATACACATATATTCAACTGATCTTGTAATATGCTAAAACAAAATACTTGAATCTATTCTACAAATTATGGAAACCAATTACGCTTGCACAATCACATGAACAAGAAAGAGAGAACTTCAATTGCACAACACAAAGATTTGTTTGGGGAAAGCCTCACCTAAAAACCCTACTATTTGTATGTTGCATTAAGTCAAGAATATTAGACAATAAAATGCTTCTCTCAAGCTTGAGAGCTCTAAGAATTATCTCTTACTGTCTCATTCTCAACCTATGCACAAGATTCTCTTGGAACACCTTTCTCTTACAAGATCCATGCACAAACTTGTGCTTCCTATTGCTTGGTCTCACCAACTCATGCTCACCAAAACAATGATTAAACTAATGCCTTCGTTCCTCCTTTTAAAGGAAATTTTCTCTAATTAAGGAATGATTTATTTTAGGCCTTCTTCTGACTGCATGCACCACCTGTACAATTTGGATGATTATACAATTGATAGTGCACTTCCCTTCAACTCCAATTTCAACTAGGTTTTCCTCAGAAATGACATGCAACAATAATGTATAGTGAATTATCAGTTATTTGATTGATCAATGCATGTGAATTAAATTAGATTTAATTCACTAGACCTCTCACTAGCTCATCCATCAATTAGAATTAGTTAAACTGATTTTAACTCAAACAATTAAGTTAAACAATTACAACTCAAAATAAACTGCAACTGGGCCCCCTAAAACTTAGAGTGAACTATAAATGCCTCTAGTTTGACCCCCAGCTCGAATCTATTGAGCTAACTAATTCTTCTTGACTTATTTAACTCATACAAGTTGTCATGTGATGTGGAATTACACTTTCCTTCTAATTTAATTAAGAGAAAAGTAAATTATAAGCCCTTCTTGTTGCTAATTCAACAACAAAGGTCATTTTAAATACTACAACGAGTTGTGTTATAAAGCTCCATGGGAAGTATTTTTTTTTTCAGCGGTCTTGGTAATTATAGGTTTCATTAAACGCCGAGGATGGTGTTTCCCCAAGGGGGAGGGTTCTGTAATAGCCCTGGTCTGGTAAAAAATCCATGTAAAAAGAATATAAGACCATGGTCACGGGACATATATTCCAAGATGAATATTGGGAAAAACATCCTAGCTAGTGTTCATTTTAGTTTATTATGGCTAAGGAAATTGGAAAAGGCAATGGAAAAGGCATTTGGAAAGGCAAAAGAGGCATTATTAACATTTTATTTATAAAAAAATATAAATTAGGAGAAAATGAAGGTGAAAGGTTACATGTTGTATGTGAGGAGGAAAATGAAGGAAAAATAATGGAAATTGAAGAAATTGGAGGCCTCATTAATAAAAAGGGCTTTTGAGGATCAGTTGGAAATCTTTTTATCAAGCTTTTGTCAGTTCAGTTTTGGAGCTCTCTCTCTATTCTCTCTCTCACACACTCTTGAACACTTAGAGTTTTCTTGGAGCACTTCATCTTTGGATCAAGAAAGACAAAGAAGAAAAAGAGGAAGCAAAGATCAAACAAAGAAGAGCGAGATCAAGCAACTACAACATGTTTACTTGCAAGTATTGATTTGCATGTGTGATTTCCTTGCTAGATTTGGCATGCATGGTTATGCATGTGTATTCTTGGTTCTCTTGATGTCATTGGCATGGGTTTTTCCAGGTGTGACAATGTTCTTCAACCTTGCCTTCCATTTCTAGATAACCATGGTGTGATGGGGTTCTCATGTTTTGGTTGATTTGGATTGTCAGATGGATTCGAAGCTGAGTAAAGTGGATCTCCGAAAGAAAATAACACATGGCCTAATGATCCTTGAAACAGAATGTGGATTGCGGTAAAGCCATTGGCCTTGTAACCCATGAACCAGACTGTGGGTTGCAGTAAAGCTAGGTATTGTGTGCCTTGGTGGGCCTAGGAATCCTCGACTGGTGAATGACGGGAAATACAGTAAAGCCTAGAGGTGGGTGCTCTCCATCAGGCCTAGGAATCCCAGGATGAGATATATGGTAAAACCTGAAGGGTGGAGTCTTGGTTAGGGCCTAGTTATCCGGTGTGGATTGCGGTAAAGCACATAGACTGGAGTCTCGGTCAGGGCCTAGTGATCTATTGCGGATTGCGGTAAATCCTAGAGACTAGGAGACAGGAAAATTCCTCATGGTGTAGGTGGAGAAATTTGGTGGTATCCGTGCTTGATTGTGGCCTAGTGATCTAGTGGGGATTGCAGTAAAGCCTGGTATTGTGCGTTTATTGTTTATGGCCTAGTGATCCGGTGAGGATTGCAGTAAAATCTGGTTCTATTGATGAGGGTGAGGTGGTTTAGCCTCGGGAATTTATTTTGGTTATAAGTCTCACATACATGCTTGGAATATGGCATGAGGGTGATTGACTAAAAGAAATATTTGGTTTAGCCAATCTATGGTCGGGTGGTACATGGAAGTCCCATACCGGGTTGACTTTTTCATTCATTAATAAGAGTTCCTTTCCTTGGTATCTTATGTGCAAATGTATTGGTTCATATGTGGAATTTATGGTTGTTGTATCCTTGTTATTTCTATTGGTTATATGTTGTTATGAGCATGTTTTATGACAATGATAATGTATGATTCTCATCATGCTTTGATTTGTAAATGAATGAACAATGAATACATGACCTAATAGATGATAATGCAACTAATTCTTCTTCTTAGCGATTCTCAGTTAAGTATGAGACCCCTAAGTTCAGATATGTTATTATGACTTGTAGACTGAATGTTCATGACGTGTTCGATGAAATGTTTGTCATGGTTAGAATTGGTTAGGTCAAGTCTTTGATCAATTTTTGTGTTAGAGGCTTTGTCTTGGTGTCATTTATTGTTTTGGAAAGTCTCATCAAGTTCTGGGTAGTGGTTTAGAGACTAGCCCTGAAAAAGTGGCTTCAATCTCGCAGTCTCTGGCACAAAAATCGCTGAAAAAGATTGCAGTCTCTCCCTTGTAGGAATTGTGGGAGTGACTATATGGTTGCAGTGGCATGCATGCCTTGTTATGGGGGCGACTGGGGGTTAAATTCGTTGAAAGGCTAAGTTAATTGAGGGGATGGACACCTGGAGTGGTGGATTAGCTTATAGGGATCTTATGAGGGAGGTCTATATAGTGTTGGTTAGTTGGTTCCACTTCTTTAAATACACTTAGGGAGTTGAATCATATCATAGTAACTCTTTGTGACATGTTTCCCCTAGTAAACTAGTAACTTAGGTAAATGTGAGAGAAAGGTATTATAAACTCGTCCCCTCCTTTTCTTCAAAATACACCCCATCAAATAATAATAATAATAATAATAATAATAATAAATTATTTATATTTTTACTCATAAATAAATTATTATATTATTTTATAATTAATAAATAAAGATGATTCTTCATAGTCAAATAAAAATAACGACTTTCTTATTTTCCATAACTCAACTATTCATAATTTCTTATATATGTAATTTTTTAAATTCTATAAATATTTTTAATAATTTATTTCCATGACTCAACCATTCCTTATTTCTTAAATATATAACTTTTCTAAATACTATAATTATTTAAAATAATTTATTAATAACTTAAATGAAATGAATCAGGAACAAATCCAGAAAGAAGTTAGAGAGAAAATCCATAGAGGCAAACACTTGGATCCAGTCCTCCACAATACGACACTTGCTGAGCAAGTATGTTTAGCGTGGCCAGAAGTGCACTATTTCAGAGGTCTCATATTAGTGGCTCAATCAAATATTAGAAAAAACTTAAAAGACTTCCGATATCATGGTTGGTTATTGATTATAAAAATTTAAGTTTTCAATTGTTGTTAAATTTTAATTCTTATCAAATATGTTTAAGTTTTAAATCAATAAACTTATTTAAAATGAAATACCATATGCCAATACAATGAAACTTCTTATTTAAAATAACTTCTCTATTTATTATCATATATTATCTCTTCGTATACTAGTTTATTAAACATTAATTCCTATGTTAACTTCTTATTTAAAGGAAGATTATTTATTTATTATTATATATGATTCTCTTCGTATATTAGTTTATTTAAAATTTATAATGCGGTTAGATAAGGTTCCAGGAAGTGGACATGGATAACGGCATAAGAAAATGCTTAAAATTATGATATAATTTTCCAAAATTGTATTTTTATATTAGGTATAATTTTATTTTATTTATTTTAATATATTTTCTAATTAGATTTTTATATTTAAAAATTTATAGGATGATTAAAGAAATTATTTTTATTTGGTTTTTATTTAGCTAAAAAGTTAGTTTTTTTTAGAGATAAGAAAACATGTTAATCATTTAAAACTAAGAAAAGTCTAACCGGAGCTAAAACTTGGCATGGCTAATATTTACAAACAACAACCAATAATAATTGTCTCTACTGTTAGTTTGACAACTAAATTATGACAAATTTTCACACTATTAAAAAAAAACCCATATTCATAATATGAAATAAAATTGCATTCAAATTAAAATATAATTTGTAATCACAGTTTATTATTATTATTATTGAAAAATAAAAGTCATTAAAATTATAATATAAGATATAAAATTTATCTTTGTTATAATTATTTTAAAATTTTATTTTATATTTTATAGGTTTTTAATTATTTTTTTCTAATTATTAATTTATTTAAAATTTATATAAATTTTAATAGTTATTAATTTTTAATGGTAATAAGAATTGGAAAATCAATACATTGTAAAGATTGCCATTATTACATATAACTATTTCATAGAAATAAGATACTTCCAAAGATTTACCATTATTACACTAGATACAACAATTTTATAAAAAATCTATTTTTACTATTGCTACTATTACACTAGATACAACTATTTAATTATAAAAACAAATTATGCACTAAACTCAAATTTTCTATCATAAAACACATTGTTCACCAAATCAAATCTTCTAGCTCAAATTATTTATCCTTTGATTTTTTTAATAGAAACTATCAAAAAACAACAATTACATCAGCAATTTTGTACTTTACATCATGAAATTGAACCCTACATTATAATAAAATTTTCACTATTAAACCCAACCAACAACCAACAACCTCTTTAGAGCTTTTTAAAAAAAAACATGGAAATAGACTTTAATCCACTTATATAAATACATTACCAAACTACTATTTAATCTAAAAGATGTCTAAAAACAAATGACAATTTTAGATTTTATTAAAGGAGATAGCTTATGAAACCCTTTCATTCATACATTATATCAATCCTCTGTACAAGTGGAGCCTGGACTCTGGAGGCTTCCACAACAACACCAAAACAAACCAATTTATCACAATAGCGATTCTGATTGAAATCCATGGATGAAACCACAGTTTTAAGTATAATTACTCACACTACGAATAAACTTTATATAAATTCCACACCTCGAGTAATGGAGAATGACAGCGTGGCGTTATTAATCTATTTGTATAATTTTATGAATCAGGCTCAGGGCGCTGCCTCTTCAGTTGATTGTAGAAATCCCTGATAAACTCATCTGCTTTCTCGTTCACATCACCGATCCCCAGGCCTTTAGTTTTTACATCAGAATTCCTCTTCTGAATATTGACCTCTCCCCTTTTTGCATCAGAAATGCTCCCAGGAATACTTGCAGCTTTTTCTTTTTCCCCAGAAAAACTCCCAGGAATACTCACAGCTTTTTCTTTTTCACCAGAAAAACTCTGAGGAATACTCACAGCTCTTTCCTTTTCACCAGAAAAACTCCTAGGAATACTCACAGCTCTTTCCTTTTCACCAGAAAAACTCCTAGGAATACTCACAGGTCCTTCTTTTGCACCCGAAAAACTGCTCTGAATTTCCACCTCTCTCACCACTTTTACCTCCTCCTCTGGCTGATCTGTTTTGGGCGAGTCCTTGGAGCTATTCATCTGACGATCAGTGCCATTTCCACTGGGGATTCTTGAATAACGAACACGCTGATAAGGAGGATGAGAAATTTTGGGAATTACTAGGTTAAACATCACACCATAAACTCTCTCGCACACAGTCAGATCCTTATCAGCAGACATCCTGACTAGACTGCTCTTATTAATTCTATAATCTCAAGGCAAAGATTACAGGCAGATCCAGGGTTACAACAGATCGATTAAGCGCCCTAAATTTATATGTCAAAAACCGCGCTCGTTTCCCTTTCCCTTTCCCCTCATAATAATTTTTCACATTATTTCATTGCCCTCCCCAAAATACTAAAACGAATAAGAATCTACGGAACAAATGCAATATTTTTCTTCCATGGTCCCCAGATTCTGTAATGTCTGGCAGCGGTGAACTACAGTTTGGGGGAAGCATCTCATTTATGGGGAATAAATGTGAACCAGACGACCACTCAAAATTTTGTGTGCGTCCACTGCAAGCGTACAAAGATGGAAATTGCGCTTGTGCTGTCCATTCTGATTCTCTCATTTGTTTAAGCCTGTCTTTGCTTCGGCAACACGGCAAATCTGCACATACTCAATTAGTGTGGATGATATTCTCTGATGATGACAGTGATTACATCATATTCTCCTACGTCATTATATCCTCAAACCAATAAAAAGGTGATTACATGATATTCTCAAAAGGTGATTACATGATATTCTCAAGGTGCCGTAACGTAATCTAACTAGTGTATAAATTTGTTTTTGTTTAAATTTGAATATTTAAAATGAGTTAAAATTAGGTGATTACATGATATTCTCAAGGTGCCGTAACGTAATCTAACTAGTGTATAAATTTGTTTTTGTTTAAATTTGAATATTTAAAATGAGTTAAAATTTTTAAATGATGTTGAATCAATTTCCACAACCAAAAATATAATTTAAACACTACTAAAACAACTAAATTAAAAAAAAAAAAACTAAATTCTAACCACTTTTAACTATCCCAACAATTCCTCAATAAATAACCCCTATTCTCAAACAACAAATATCCATCGCAAAATATTTAAATCTGCAATCATGTGAAAATTGTTAAAATATGACGCCTATTCTCAAGCAACAAATATCCATCACAAAATATTTAGACCTGCAATCCTGTGAAAATTGTTAAACTATGTGGATCTGGTACCGTGAGAATCGGTCCCGGTAAAAGAAAGAAGCATGTGGCAAAGACAAAATGTCCCTCATAGACCCCAAAAAAAAATGACGATGGTTTTTTTTATGAAGGGTTTGTAATGCTTTTTTGGGGAAGAATGTGGTTTTTTTTTTTTAAATTTAAATTGAGTTTTAGAATGCTTAAATAAAATCAACATCCTGAAAAATTTCATGTAATTGAATTTTAAGATAACTTATGGTCCTTCAAAATATTTATCAATTTTTGATAAAGTTGACTTTTATTGAAATACTTTGTGGCTTAGTGTAATTATTTATTTTTTAATAGTAAGCTTAAATAATATAATTTGTATTATTCAAGTGTTCTAAATATAGTTATGCATTCAATAATATATTTTAAAAAACTAAAATTTATAAGTGATTTTTTTTATATTATAAGTTCAGTTAAATTCTGAGTTCACAGAATGTGGTCTAATGGTTAGGTGGGGAGCTTCGTCTCACAGGTCTTGTGAGTGATCCAATCCCAGACAAAATTATATATGCCAGTGAACTACTCCAACCATAATTTTTCAGTGAAAAAATAATAATTCAGTTAAACTCCAGATTCCAAATGAAACCATATTCGGTTAAAATTCAAGTTCCAAACGAAACCTGTCTTTTTTTTCTTTGGCTCTTGCTAGGATCAAGTGCCCCCAAATATTTTTTAGAAATCTGAATATATTCGTTTACATCAAAGTTCTGTTAAAACTCCGAGTTCCAAACGAAACCAAAGTTCAGTTAAAATTCAATTTCCAAACGAAACGAGTCTTTGTTTTCTTTGGCTCCTGCTAGGATTAAGTGCCCAGGGGTTCCGTAAGATCAACGCTGTTTTCTTTTATTTTTGGTAGGGCATACTCGAACCTTTTTGAAACTTTTGATTTTGATACTATTCAAGTGAATAGATTTGAAAGAACACTAACGAGGATTCATACATAATTGATAGAATTAATTTTCCAAAATTAGGTAAATAAATAACATATTTATTTAAAAACAAAAACATACATTTTAGTGTTTGAGAGTCAGAATCTTGATTTTCCACCTTATCTCAATTATTTAAAAAAGTTGAGTATAACGGTATCAGATTATTCCCATGGGGTGGAATACAGTCACAATGAAAATCCAAAACTAACATATTTTAAAAAAATGTACTTCTCCTTTCTTTTGAAGTGTACTTCTCCTTACAATGAACTTGACAAGATCATTATTCTTTGCATTAGTTTAATTAACATGACAAGATCATTCGCACACAATTATTGTGTGTGCTTTTCAAAAGGTAGCATAAAGAATTGACACCATTACGATGTTTTTTTCTTAGGGTAGTTGAAAAATTGGATATGTTCTTTTTCTTAGGGTTGTTGAAAAATTGGATATGTTCTTTTGATTGAAATTATTAATCTTATGTGTATTATAATTTTTTCTTAATATTAAAATTTTATTATTTAATAATTTTATTTTTTTATATTTTGGTTGTGTGGAAAGTTAAAGTAAGTAGTCTGGTGGTCGGGGAGAACTCTGCAACCTGTAGTGTAACTAATTCTTCGTTCATAATTGCCATGAAACGAGTCTCTGGGTTTCGCTCCATGAAAAGAAAGATTTTGGTTTTCCTGGATTATCTATACTTGGTTCATTATACCGCAATGTATTACCTGTCTCTTGTAGTTAAATATCCTTTTGCTATTGCCACACAACAAGCTTCTGGTTTTATGTTTAGTTCATTGAAATGTATAAGAACTCTGGTAGGAATAGATGGTCTCTTCGCTCATGCAAAAGGAATCCTTTTGAATTGCCTCCTCCACATTGAGGCCTGATTTACTGCTTTTGTCTGGCTAGAACCTTGTGTAATTTCTATATGGAGTTCTTGGCTTTGTAGGATTTAGCATGGTGTTGCATGGAACTATAAGGACCCGACAGGTCGTTGTATGGACCTTGCATGACACTGTTTTGATTTGCATTTTGCCCAATTTGGGCGCTCTGTTCTCTTCTCGTCTCTGTCTCTGCATGGACCCAATTTTAATTGGAACCATCAGTGGTGGGAAATGGGTCATATGGCCTCTAACGATGTTAATGTGGGGGGTGGCACTATAAAGGGTAGCAAAAAAGTTTCGATTTGTCAATGGGTTAGACATTTCAGTAGCTCTATCACTTTTCATTATCTAACTAATTCTCTTATTAAGGGTAAAATTGTTAGTAATTATGGCGGGATTTTATGGGTTTGGGTTAGTATGGGAAAGCGAAGCTTGGTCTGTAACTCCTTGTATTGGGTGGGGTCTTCTATTATCATTTACTTGTCTACTCAGGAGTGGTTGTGTGTTTTCAAGTCGAGTCTGTTGAATCTTCCAAAGTTGCATTCACTATATGCAGTTGGAGGTAGCCAGGTCTCGTTACTCCATCATTTTGTTAATGTCTCGGGCTACTTTAAACTTGTCATGATGTGTAATGTTACAGGTCTTCCAAGCAACTCCTGCCTACAAAGAAATTTGTTGGAAGATCGCAACTTGAAGAAAATGGTGAAAGGCCAATTGGTAAAGAAGGATGCAAAGGAGAAAGGGAAATCCAAGGTTCCAAATCCGCCCCAGCCAAATGTGGCAGAAAGTCTGGCAAATAAGTGATGGAGAATATGTTTCAAACATATTTGGATGGTACACCATGCTACATTAAGTCTTTGATTCACGTGTGGGAGCACGATGCAAGAGCCAAGCAAGAGGAGGAGGCTGATATGGCTGAGGAGGAACTGAATCCTATGATTAAAGACCCTGGCAAGGCAATACTCGAAGCAAACTATCTTTATTTCATCACTCCATTCGCACCTATTGGTTACTGAAATGCCTTTTAGTGAAGGTAATATTTTATGTTCAAGAGATTGGGGGAGAACCTAAAGCAGCTTCAAACCTAGCATATATCAACAGAGCCATACAGGAAATTAACCTGCGCCAGCATCACTAATACGTCCGCTTGGGGAGAATTGAGAAGCAACTGCAAAGTATGCACTAGGTTTACATGCCTAGTTCCAGTGTGAAAGAAAAAGCTCCTATAAAGTCATCTGCTGATTGATCTTAGTTATTTTTGTTTGTGATGATAACGATTAGCATTTACTTTTCCTATATATTTATGCAAGGAAAGACTGATATTAGTTACTTAAAGACACTAAGAGACAAGATGTTTATGTTTTGGATGGCCTACAACTCTTTACGATACAGATTAAAGATGTTTATGTTTTGGATGGCCTACAACTATTTAAGATGACCAATAGACATGGTTTCTTATGGGTAGATTGAGGCCAAAAGTTGTATATTTTTTTGCCCTGCATTTTTATTTTTGAATTGAAAATAGAAAGGATCTACTAAGTTTACAAAAAAAAAGAGTAAGTGATGTTTATAAATTATTATTATTAGTATAATTTAAAAAAATAGGAATAATCATTGTTTATTGTCCAAGAAAATTTATAGTAATAATTTGGTCATGTAAAATTTATAGAATAATAATTTGGTCATGTAAAATTTATTCATAGCATAAAAGATAGATAAGAAATATTTAGAATTAATGATAATGATTCTTTGATTAAAAGAAATATATACATAAATTCATTCAGAAATTTGACATTTTGTTGATGAAATATTTATAACTAATTTTAAGAAAATCTAATCATATAAAACTTGCTTAAAACTCAATCCCAATAAAATGTGAAAGATTATATAAACATACGTAATGATCCATCACTATACACATGTTCCCATGCAAATACAAGAAATGTAACTTAAAAATCCTTAAAAGATATCATCACTTTTACTCTTTCTTTTTGAAATAGGTTCTTAATAGTGCAACATATCAATAATATCAAAAATATCAAAAATCATTAGATTGAAATTGGAATAACTTGAATTATAAATTAATACAAGTGAATACGTCATAGAATGGTTAGTACTTATCAAATATAAATAATAAGAAAGTAAAGAATATAAATAATAAGAAAGTAAAGAATCACTAGGCTAAATATAGAAATTGATAAAATAAATAAGAAATCATAAAAATATGAAAAATTTATAATATTGATCATTTTAATTGGTTAGTATTTATCAAATATAAATAATAAGAAAGTAAAGAATCACTAATCTAAATATAAAATTATAAAATAAATAAAAAATCATAAAAATATGCAAAATTGATAATATTGGTCACCTTAATAAGTACTTCTTCATAAAATATTAAAATGAAAAGTAGAATTAGTTACATCAAATTAAAACATCATTGTAAAAGTAAAAATATTCTTTATTTTTTATTTTTAAAATGAAAAATGAAATTTTTCACGTGATATTTTTTAAAAATTCATATTAAATGTTTTTGTTCTTCCTTTAAATATATTTTTAAAAAATAAAATTACACTCATACATATTTTTGTATTATTAATAATGTTTTTAATTAAAACTAAATGAATTAAATTTCATAAAAATGAAAAGTAGAATTTGTTACAACAAATTCAAAACATCACCACGAAAGTAAGAATATTTTTTATTTTTATAATGGAAAATGAATTTTTTCACATTACATCTTTAAAAAAATCCATATTAAATATTTTTTTTCTTCAAATATATTTTAAAAATAAAATTACACTCGTACATATTTATGTACTATTAATAATATTTTTAATTAAAATTAAATGAATTAAATTTAAAAATATATTTTTAATTTAATAAATTTAATTTTTAAAATATTGAAAAACTTTATAAAAAATTATCACATGAAATTAAATTAATGTAAAGTAAAAGAAAAATTGACTTGCAAGTGAAGATTACTTACTTTGATGGGGATTAAAAGTAGACTTTTAAAACTCAATGTTACAATATGAGTAAACTGAAACCATAGTCATTTTCCTTAATCATTAATGCAATAAAAGTGATTTGGATTGGATCATTATAGTATTTTTCATCCATCTAGATGTTTTCAAAGTGGAAAAATGGGAGGAATCAACTCACAAAGCTATTTTTACTATTTCTATATTGAAGAATCAAATGATGTTTCTTTGAGGGTAATTTTTTTTGCATAAATGTTGCACCCCTAACATTATTCTACACATAAATATGTTTCCAATAACTAAAAAATGATCAAAATCAGAGTCTATATTCAATTTTTATGCCATCGAAGAAAGTTAGGCTAAATATAGAAATTGATAAAATAAATAAGAAATCATAAAAATATGCAAAATTTATAATATTGGTCACATTAATAAGTACTTCTTCATAAAATCTTAAAACGAAAAATAGAATTGGTTACATCAAATTCAAAACATCACTGTGAAAGTAAAAATATTATTTATTTTCTATTTTTAGAATGGAAAATGATTTTTTTTCACATTCTTTAAAAAAATCCATATTAAATGTTTTTTTTTCTTTATTTAAATATATTTTAAAAATAAAATTACACTGGTACATATTTATGTATTATTAATAATATTTTTAATTAGGCATAATTTTTTTTTGCATACCCAACATTATTCTATACATAGATATGTTTCCAATAACTAAAGCATAAATCAGAGAGTTTGTATAGAATGATAATTTGGTCGTGTAAAATTTACTCATAGCATAAAAGATAAATAAGAAATATTTAGAACTAACTATAATAGTTTTTTAATTAAAAAAATATATACATAAGTTTATTGATGAAATATTTATAACTAATTTTAAGAAAACTTAATCATATAAAACTTGCTTAAAACTCAATCCCAATAAAATGTGAAAAATTATATAAACATATGTAATGATCCATCACTATACACATGTTGTCCATGTAAAATACAAGACCAGTGTCGATTTCCCATACAAATACCAGAAATGTAACTAAAAATCCTTAAAAGATATTAAAGCTTTTACTTTTTTTGGAATAGATTCTTAATAGTGCAACCTATCAATAATATCAAAAAACGTTAGATTGAAATTGGAATAATTTGAATTATAAATTAATACAAGTGAATAAGTTATAAAGTGGTTAGTACTTATAAAATATAAATGATAAAAAAATAAAGAGTCACTAAACTAAATATAGAAATTAATAAAATAAATAAGAAATCATAAAAAAATAAAGAATCACTAGGCTAAAGTGGTTAGTAATAAGTACTTCTTCATAAAATATTAAAATGAAAAGCAGAATTGGTTACATCAAATTCAAAACATCATTGAAGTACTTCTTCATAAAATATTAAAATAAAAAGTAGAATTGTTTACATCAAATTCAAAACATCATTGTGAAAGTAAGAATACTCTTTATTTTTTATTTTTATAATGGAAAATGAATTCTTTCACATGACATTTAAAAAAAAAATCTATATTAAATATATTTTTTCTTTAAATATAAATCTATATTAAATGTTTTTTCTTTAAATATTTTTTAAAAATAAAATTACATTCCTACATATTTATGTATTATTAATAATATTTTTAATTAAAATCTAATTAATTAAATTTAAAAATATATTTTTAATTTAATAAATATATATTTTTAAATATTGAAAAACTTCATAAAAAATTATCACATGAAATTAAATTAATGTAAAGTAAAAAAATTGACTTGCAAATGAACATTACTTACTTTGGTAGGCTTTTAAAATAAATATTATAATATGAGTAAATTGAAACCATCGTCATTTTTCTTAATCATTAATGCACTAAAAGTGATTTGGATTGTATCATTATAGTATTTTTCATCCATCTAGATGTTTTCAAGTGGAAAAATGGAAGGAATCAACTCACAAGATTATTTTTACTAGTGGGTCAGAATGTGAGGAATTGGGGTTTGAACCTTCCAAAAACATATGGAAGAATCAAATGATGTTTCTCTGGGGATAGTTTTTTTTGAAAAATGTTGCAACCCTAACATTATTTTACACATAAATATGTTTCCAATAACGAAATAATGATCAAAATCAAAGTCTTTATTCAAAGGTTATGCCACCTGGAAGTTGACCTTTTTGGTTTTTTAGCATGATTGGAGAGGATGTCACATCAAATTCATTATTCAATGAAAATGGGCTAGCCACGCAATCATGATGAAGAATATTCTAGAAGAGTCAATATTGTAATTCTAGTTAAGAGTTGAAGGAATCAAACTTAACCACTAGTAGGTTATCGAGTTGTGTTATAACTGGGCCACTTGGAGGAAAAGGGGTTTCATTCTATTTGAGTGCATTTTGTTCCATAGATGAGAAAATTATTTGTGTGAGAGAGAGAGGGGAGGGGGTGGGGGGTTCATA
Source organism: Pinus albicaulis (assembly GCA_034641835.2). NCBI lineage: Eukaryota > Viridiplantae > Streptophyta > Pinopsida > Pinales > Pinaceae > Pinus > Pinus albicaulis. The sequence goes on along the minus strand of CM076579.1, from coordinate 982,760,761 downwards.
CTATAGTAGCCCATGGGACACAAGTCACACTCATTTTTTTTTCCACAGAAAAAAATCGGATTTTCTATATATTAGAGAATCACAGAGCATATGCAAAAGCATTACAATAAAACGACCTGAAACCCTTCGAGGAAGGAAAAACAAGGCAGTTACGACTACCTTGAGTACCCATGGGTACTACTAAGGCTGCCAGAGCAGAAAAAGTGAAAATGTCATCATAATGTTCGCTTCCGGTCTTTCCTATCTCCCGGTATGATACCGAAACAGAGATAAAGAAAGAGGAGAAGCCAAAACTTCAGAAAAACATGAAAAATTACCAGATATTGTGAAATGGTAAATAACTGCTGAGATCGGTAGTGGACACTATTCCGATCCCAGATCATCTCAAAATGCAACATAAAAGTAGTTTTGTGTTTTTGACTGTTTACACAGGCCTCCTCGGACGAGGAAAACAACCTTCTTTGAGGTTTGTGGATCAACTTGGTCCATAAAATATATACATTAACATGACAGGAACGATAAAACATAAACGGAAAGTTTTGAAACAACACAGTCTTGCAGAAAGAAAAAACATAATGCTGAAAGCACAGCATCATCCGAACTCTGGCTGATCCAGAAGAGTGATCACCCCCTTATCCATCTCAGTTACTGCCCAGGTCCCCAGAGCTTGGTGTAAACCTGTTTTAGATAAGGTATCGGCCTCCTGGTTTCTTTCCCTGTAAATGTGGCAAACAGTTATATCATGAAAAAAACTTTTGATATTCAAAATCTCATTAAGCAAAGGAAGCAATATGTAATTTCTGCATTGTTGAGTCCTGTTGAACCAATTCACTACATTCTTTGAGTCACCGAAGATCTGAACCTGTCTCATCTGTTTCAAGGAGAGCCAACATAGTAAGTGGTGTAAAGACTTGAGTTCAGCAAAATTATTAGTTCCCTGCCCCAGGCCTACTGATGCTCGAAAAGATTTTTCAGTGTTTTCATGTATAACCAAACCTGCTCCGCATTGTCCATTTTGGTCTGCTGCACCATCGAAAAAATCCCATGGAACAGATTCTCTGATGAATTCTGGCTGTATGGAGCGAGGGATGGATTGTCCTGATGAGGGTGGAATGCTGTCATATATGGCTACCCCTGCCACAGCCAGTTTCCCAATAGGGAAAAGGAGATCTTTGAAGATTACTTGGTTTCTTGCTAGCCACATGCCCCAAGATATCAAGAGAGGTAGGGAGCGGATTTTGTCATCAGAGGCTGCCTGCCACCATCGATGCCAAGCTTGCTGTATACTGTCTCCTTCCCATCTGAGAGGGGAATTGATAAGTCTCAAGGTTTCAGCCCACAGACTGACATTGTAAGGACATGTAAGGAATAAATGCAGAGTAGATTCCTCATTTGTTTTGCAAAGAGAGCACCAGCCTGGACCAATTTTCCCCCTTTTCTGCAAGAAATCCCAAGTAGGTACTTTTTTCTGTAGAATGCACCAGAAGAAGAGTCTGGTTTTTGCAGGACATTTTAACTTCCAAAGGGGCTTAGACCACCAGTCAGGGTCTCCCCATCCTTGTTGGGACATCATCCATTTGTAACCCATCTTAGGGGAGTAGATTCCAGTCTGAGCATGGACCCAGGCTAACTCGTCCCTTCTTTCTGAGATCCGAACAGAAGAGTTTTGGAGATCCGACACAAAGAGGCTCCATTCCTCCCTCCACCTTTCCTCCAAAAGAAGATCAGCATCTGTCAGCCACCCTTGTCTCCAGATGGAAGTGGTCCAAGGGTTTGCCACTTGGTTCAGATATTGATAACCCCTTTCAGTCAAAAACTGTCTCAGGTCGTGTGATAGGGCATATCTTTCCGTGCAACCCACCCAGGGGTCACAGCCAATTCTCACCCGGGTACCTTCTCCCACTTTCCAAGCGAGTCCTTGTTCTATAATGTGTGCTGAAGCAACTACTGCCTTCCAGACTACAGAGGCATTTTTGGAGGACTTTGTAGGATTTCGAACCCATTCTAAAGCAGTAGCCGGGGCTATGTACTTCCTTTTTGTAACCATCGACCATAGAGAATCAGTCGAGATAAATCTCCATGTTAGTTTAGCTGCTAGGGATTTTGAAAAAGAGAACAAGTGCTTAATTCCCCAACCACCCCATTCTTTTGGTCTCGAGATCTTATCCCAAGCAACCCAAGGTGTCACATATTCAGTTTTGGATCCAGCCCATAAAAATCTGCTGCACAATTTATCTATGGATGCTAATATACCTTTGGGTACCCACATTAGACTTGCCCAGTACACCGGTATTGCCATCAGAACTGATTTTATTAGAACTAGCCTCCCTGCTCGAGACAGCCATTTGTGGCTCCAGAGATTGAGTTTCTTTTCTATTTTGATCAGGAGCCATTTCCAATCCTGATTCCTGTAGGAGTCAGGTTTCAAAAGAAATCCCAAGTATTTGAAACTTTCCTGCAGAGTTTTGACTTCGAAAGGAAGAAGAGCCCCTACGCTACCTCTCTCTTCCAAAGACATTCCAGATACTGTGAGAGTCGATTTTTGCTCATTGACTTTGAGACCTGTGGCTTTAAGGAAAAGGTCCAGAATGTTCTTGAGAGCTCTACAGTCCTCAGCACTGCCATTGCTAAATAAAATGATATCATCCACAAAGAGCAGATGGGTTACCCACAAGTTAACAGCCACTTCAATACCTTTGACCTCTCCTTGCCTTTTTGCCCTGTTAATCATCAAACTTAACCCTTCAGCTGCCAACAAGAAAAGGAGTGGAGACAAGGGGCATCCTTGTCTTAGACCTCTCCCCGGATTGAAGAAGGATGAAGCTGCTCCATTAATTAGCAAGGAGATGGAGGAAGTAGTAATGCAGCTCATGATCCATCTTACAATATCAAATCTGAAACCAAGGTGAGTCAACAGAAGGCACAAGTACATCCAACTTATTCTGTCATAGGCCTTTGATAGATCTATTTTAACAATTGCCCCTTTCTTACCACTTCTTTTTAAGGTATGCAGGGTTTCTTGGGCAATTCCCATTGCTTCATGAATCTGTCTACCATCCAAAAAGCCAAACTGCTCTGCTGAGATATGTCATGATAAGAAGGGCTTCAATCTGGAGGCAATTAGTTTGGCAATGATTTTATAAACATAGGTGCAAAGGGAAATAGGTCGAAAGTCATCAAAAGAGGTTGGCTGATCTGATTTGGGTATTAGGGCAAGAAAAGTAGAATTGAAAGGTTGATAGATAGATCCAGAGGATCTAGATTCCTCCACCACCGCAACTAGATCATCTCCCAGGAAATCAAAGAAATGGAGAAAAAATTCTACTGTCCATCCATCTGGTCCAGGACTTTTGTCCTTCTGCATATCCTTGAGAATGTCTTCCACTTCCTGTTTAGAGACTACTTCCATCATGGAGTCATTTTCTTCTTCCTCAACATATCTTGGGAAAAATTGGGCAACTCTGATGACCTCCGCTATGGAAACTTCCTCCGAAGCTTTGAAGAGATTTTTAAAGTGATTTACTCCAAGGGCAGCCAACTCTTCAAAAGATTTTGCCATTTCCCCATCCTCTTTTTTCAGCTCCCAGATAGTGTTAGCTATCTTCCGGCCCTTTGCATAATTCTGAAAGAACTTGGAGTTTTCATCTCCTGCTTGCAGCCAAATAGCTCTGCTTTTCAATCTCCAGCTTTCTTCCCTAATCTGGAGAATTTTCTTCCGAGCTGCTTCCAAGTCTTTTATTCTATTCCGGGATTCCAAGGACTCATAGCCATTTCCATCCGACTTTTCTAGAAGATCTAACTCAAAATTTAAACTCTTGAGTTCTTCTTCTTCCTTCAAGTTCCTCTGTTTCGCCCATTCTTTTGTTTCTTTCTTCAGTCTCTTAAGATTATTACAGAACAGGATGCTTCTGCTTCCCTCTTCGTGTTGGTTGTCCTTTCTCCATGTATCATGGAAGAGGGCTTCAAAGGAGGCATCCTTCAACCAGGAAGAATTAAATTTGAAAGGGATTCCAGGTTTTCCTGAGGTTCCTTTTAATTCAAGAAGAACAGGGAAGTGGTCCGAGTTACCCCCTTCCCCAACCCAGTGTCTAAAGACTGGAAGCCATTCCACCAGAGATTCACAGAGAAGAAAGCGGTCAAGTCTTTTTCCCACCCAATCTGCCCCAATACGTCTATTCCTCCAGGTGGGGCGCATTTTGATCAGAGGAGCATCCACCAGATGTGAGGAAGCCAATTTGTTTCTGAAGAAAAACGAGAGGGGATCCGAGTGTGCATTAACTCCCCAGGACTCTGAATCCCCAAGGGAGAAATTCAGGTCACCCCCTATAATGAGATTGGGATGGGAGAGACAAGAGTGATTGAAAAAGGAATTCCAAAAGATTTCCCTCTCCATACAGGGCCCATAGACATTTAGGAACAGGAGAGGAATGCACAACTCTCCAGAGTAGAGTTCCATTGCCAGGCAGTTTGCAGAACCCCGGGAGGAGACTTCCTTAAGATTCCTCGAGTTAAAACCTGTTGCAACACCCCCCGACCTGCCTGAGGCATCGAGAGCTGTAAAGACCCAGCCAGGCAAGAGCTTCTGAAGAGAGCAGATTACATCTTCGCTTTTCCCCATAGTTTCTTGGAGGAAAATAACATCAGGGTTGTAAGAGTGCACAAGGTGTTTGAAGGCTAGCTTTTTCGGCTGGCTAGCTAAGCCTCTGCAGTTGAAAGAAAGAAGGATCATCAGGGAACAGGGGGGGGTGGTGGCTCTGCTCTAAGCACCCCAGGAAAAGTTTTCTGTTTTCCGTCGGCTATGTCAATGACAGCTTTGAATTGGGCTTTTGAGAGAAAGGATTTTCTTCCCCTTAACTTCCTTGGCCCTATTACAATGGGGTCCGAGGCAATACCTCCTACTGCCAGACCCTTACCCTTTCTATTGGCCAAGGGACGAAGATTGTAAGGGGGATTGTCCATGGGTTGGGCGCAGGAGACAACTGCCGAGGTAACACCCTCACAGGACTCAGCAAGAGAAAAAGCCATCTCTGGAGTTGGATGAACATCCACAAGAGAGGGAGGAACGGAGATAAGCAGGCTATCGGTAGAAGCTTTTGAAAGATTTAGTGCAGAGAAATCATTAACTATCTGCCCGGAGGGACCAGGCCAAACAGAGAAAGACTGTAAAGATGAAACAGATGAAACATCACAAGAGGGAGATAAGGAAATCATACCCGCCATAGACGCCCCAGCGAGCTCGTCTGAAAGTGGAGCTAGGGTGACCGGCGGAGTAGCCTGAGAGGTAAGAGTAGCATTGCCTTCCGGGGGGGGGATCTGCTCCATTAAAACTTCAGTAGTCCTCATCTGATCGACTATGTGGTCGGAAGCCTTCTGCTGAAACCCCTGAAAACCCTGTGCAGTAGTTCCCTGAGCGCTGAAGGGTTTCCATTGTCTTCGACGGCGTCGGTGTCCCAATGGACATTCCTTCGCAAGATGGCCGCACTGATGACACCTTAAGCAGCGGAACGGAAGGTTTTCATAGTCCAGAATTTGTAGGAATTCTAGTTCCCTGTATTTTAGAGTCATTGCGTCCGCCAAGCCCTCCTTTGGATTTAGGCTTACCAAAACACGAGACAAACTTCTATCCTTGGTTATGAGGTAGGATTTATCATAATCCAGGTATTTCCCCAAAGTATTGCCAATTGAGACGAACACTGATTCCGTCCAGAACTGTAAGGGGAGACCCGGAAGCTTTACCCAGACAGGGGACTCAGCCATTTTCTCCTTCTGCGCATCAAAAAGAGGCGTCCATCTGCGGAAAAGTATGGGGCGCTTCCCAAAGCTCCAAATCCTTTTGAGAACCCATTCCACATGTGGTTTTCTCTCAAAATGAATGCTGAACCATCCCCTTTCCAGAACCAAAATCTCAGTAGGCTTCCCCGGAGCTTCTTTCCACTCTGTATTAACCCAATTCTTTATGTATTCAGCCGAATACTTTCTGCCTCTTACCCGGCCAACCAGTACAGTCTCTGTAGCGTCCATTGCTTGTTCTATGCTAATGTCTGCTCCCAGAAGACAAAGTGGACGATTTTCTTTCTTCTTAATGGGCTTCGACTTCTGTCGCTTTTCCCCCACGGCCTCCTTGAAAATGCCGTTTGTTCCTTCAGCATTTGGAGTTGGGGCTTCCGGTAGATCCAAAGGTATCGACCCTTGACCCGCTTCTTCAAACGCGGCAGGAGCTTCTCCTTCCTCAAAAGACCTCTGAGGGTTTCCTTCAACCGTCCCGGCCTCTTTCGCACAATTTACAGATTGGGGGTTTAATGTACAAGTCGCTTGCCAATGATTTCTTTCAACCCCATCACCATTTGTGGCCCGGAGCTGTCGATTTGGGACCGCGACGACTTGTGGGAGGCTTAATGGCAGTCCTCCTCCCCTTTGGGACCCTTCTTGAGACCGTGAAGCTGGAAGCCATGAAAACCCTTGCCATGGATGCGCTTGACCTTGCTGAGTATCACCGACCAGAGCCTCTTTCCCTTTTGATTGTGAGCTGGGCGCACTTTGAAAACCAAAAGTTCCTACTATATCTTCCAAACCACCCGAAAGCTTGGGGCGTGATGTATTACCTTGTTCCTTATTCGCCGAGCTTATTCGAGAGAAAAATTTCAGGAATTCCGCCCTGTCTTCGACTGCTCTCAACTGTTCTTGACTCTCCATAGGTATCGCTCTCTCCTTCCCAAATCCTTGCCACGGGCTCAGAATGTCCTTATCTCGACGACCAGAATGAGTATTTTCGGCAAAAAACTCACTGCTGGGACCATGTAGGGCTACATTCTTCGGGAAGAACAAATCTAGGTTCTTCGATGATACCTCGTGACCCCAACACGTCAGGAGGTCCTCCGGCGCAGGTTCGAGCTCCAGAAATTCGCTATCATATCCCATTCTTGCCGCGCCTTAACAAACTAAAAACAAAAACGCTTGTAAACCGCCACCGTTGCAAAACCCTTGTTGTCAAGAAAATGCGCAGTAAACAGTAACAAATTACAAGGGTTAACTCCATCCTAAGGTTGAGAAACTCGAGCACCCGGTTCCAACCTTGCCACCTCTACCTCGGGTCCTGAGAAAAAAATGGCGGTTCAGGTTATCGGGTACACGGGCTGACATATTTACTGTCGCCGTAATCAATGAGAGGCCAGAATCATCATTACTAGGGCCGAGACCTGAAAGTCCTGGCCGCCATCGCCCGGAGCTCAAACCCTAATCCTTCCGTCCCTCCTTGTGCCTTAGTCTTGGTGAGCAAGTATAAGTCACACTCATTTATACTTGCATACATTTCCATTTAGAAAAAGAGAGTAGATTAGCCTCACTTTCCAAATAGGTTTTCTCCCGAAAGGGTTTCCTAGGTCATATCTTGTGTTATGAGGGTTGTGAGTGATTGCGTTTGTGTTTTTTATCTATTTTTATTATTTCATATATTGCATGCATATAATAGTAACTTAATAAATCTAGAAGTCTAAGGAAAAATAATCCTCATAGTATAGATATTAGATTTTAAGTATAATTTTATTAGATATGTTGTGATGAATTATCCATTGCAATATCCATGGAAATTTACGTATCATATTGGTAACAAAACAAATTTCTTTGGGTATGTTATGGGGAGTTGCATGGGATCCAGATCAGTTAAGCTAAAAATCATAAAATCCCTAGCCATGATCAACAAATCCGCTAATAACCCTCAAAATCTGGCAAAGGAGAGGTTTGGATGGCTAGAAGCACAAGTTATAGATATAAATTGTAATGTGATCCTCTTCACGGTGACCTTGACCAATAAGCTTGGGTTATTTAGAGAAGATGAAGATTCTAACATAGAGGTCAAATCAGAGGGGAGATAAGGAGATTGGGAAGAACCAAATAGGGATTCTAAGAAACAACCCAAAATAATCAACATAGTTTGAGTGTTGTGAACCATTCATAGTCCTTGTTCAAGATGGAAGTGAAGGTTAACATCAAGCCCTATCAAGGTGTTTTGTGCTTTGAAGGTAAATCATTGTTTGCAATAGTTAGAAGTTTATTTTAGTGTTCACTTTATATAGTAAGAATATAAATTTTTTCTTTCTCATATGAAACTAAAGGGCCATGCCCTTACCTAGTAGGAAAGTCACACATAGACCCTAAGGTTGGAGGCAGATCCTCCAACGACTAATTGGGAAGATTTCAAAATCTAATAAATTCATAGTTTTACACTATCACGTATGTAGAGAACCAATGGATCTGGTAGCATTACTTTAGGAAACGATACAGGAAAAGTGTATAGGAGTATATCACATAATTAGAAAGATGGCCATAATGTTGGGTATCTCCCCAAAGAACCTATAATTACTCCTCAAGTACTTGGGGGGGAATAGATAGGCATATGTAGAAGCAAGTGATGTTGTTCAAACCCAGAATAATGGACGGGGATTGTGTATTGTAACATACATCGATACCTCACATGGAAATGCAAGGAGTTAATTTTTTTTATACAATTTATCCATGGGTAACTATCCAAATCACTATTAAATATTCCTTACTAATCATTAGATAGAATGTTCACCAATTCATAGTGTAACCTTAGTATAAGAAGTAAGTTTCTTAACCATTAAAAACCTCTATTGTAGTACATTAACATTGAAATGTATGATGTAACCTTGCATTCATTTCATTATTCATGTAGTCATCACATACTTGACATTATGAACATCACAACAAGAAAGGAATCAACATCATCAATTTGACACAATAATCAATCACATCATTGAACACCCATATACCCTGGAAACCCCGTAGGGTGACAACCAACAAAAAATTAATTTTATTATTAAATGCTCGTGAGGGTGTTCACCCCTCACTCAATGGATTATAAGGGAGACCATCCCTTAAACATTGTTATAAATCTTATAGGGAAATATACAAATATCAAGCTTAAAGCCATTACAATAATTAAGATAGCATTTACCCACTAATCTTCATATCTTCATATATTGGTGGCATGGATGTACCTAAAATGGACCATCGTACATTGGACCATCATACAACTCGCACTCATATCCATGAACCATTAATCATTTACCTGCCACCATGTTAAGCATAATATTTCCTTTGTACAAGTTAACATCATTTCCTGCTAATGTTGTCTTCAACATACATTGGTGTCAAGATTCATAAAGTATTAAAAAACCCATTCATAAATCTATACTAGTGATGCTTCTCCATCTACTCAAGTACATTCATGACATGAAAGTAAAATATCTTGACATGCTTCCTTTAATAGCATTTCACATGTGCTAGTTATAAGCAGTCACATTTACTAATATTTCCCTCGCATAAGAACACCTTCCTGCAAGACAATAGCTACATCTGCCAAGCATTTCTTTAAAATAAACTGATACATCAGTTACGATCCTTGTGCATGCGATTTACTTATACTTTAACAAAATAAACAACCCTTCAGCCATTGCTTTTGGTACATTCAAATATAAGAAAGCTAAATGGTGTTCCTATGCATGCAATGCATAAAGTTTCTAAAATAATTTCCCAAAAGAATACTTAACACAATAGAGCATGCAAACACATGCTTACATGTCTTCTTTTTCAAATATTATACTAACATTACCCATTTGCATATTCCAAGGAAACCAACACATTAATATGGGTTTTATACATGTAATCCATCTTCTTTTCCAAAGAATATTTCCCAATGTAGGCTAACTAAACATGCTATCATTTCCCACATACAAATGTATATTCTTTCCAACGAAAGATAATACAAATATTACATGCTTATACATGATCTTATTCTGAAAGAAACTAACATAATAATTATGATAGCATAAAGTAATAATGTATAATTTTTTGAAATAAATATAGCTCAATAGATCTTCTATCCATGCAAAGAATCTTGTTTCTCTATAATTATACATGCAATTTTCTCATACTTGGATCCTAGGTAATTACCATAAATAACCTCTTTTATGCATAAAAACTAGGCAACATTAACAAAGTTAACTTAACCTTTAAAACGCCTAAATCAAGAAGTTGACATAATTCATCTAGCCATGTAATCTTTTCAAGAGGTTATTATTTTCAAGTAAGAACAACATATATAAACCAAAGAATCTTTTCCAAAGAAAATATTATGAGAAACTAACATGGGTTCTTCATAACTTCTTTGCCAAGAAAAACTCATTAACTTATCTCCCAACCCATGAAATATCTTCAAGAATTACCATTTTTAATCTATATTCATTTTCAAGAAAATAACTTGGATTTCCTTATCATTTCATACACCTGTACAAAATCCATTTTAGATAAAGAACAAGCATCTTATCTTTTGTTACATAAGATGCATATATACATACATCTTTCTAAAATATCAACATAATGGAAATCTTTATCTATAGTAAGTAATATATTCTATTTACCAAGAGAAATGCTACAAACATCTCTATAAAATATAAACATAATGGCAATATCTTAATATATTTTATTTACTAAGAAAATTTGCATGAGTTCATATGCATAAAATGTCATAAATTCTTTTCTTTTGAAGAAAAGAACTCATTAATTTATCTTCAAACCCAAACCCATGAAGATTTACAGAAATTAAACTAGTAACTTAACATTTCAAAGTTTCATCATTTCAAGAACTCATAAAATTATTTTCAAGAATTAAATTAATTAATTCACATACCTCCAGCATATTTTCAAGAAAATAACTAATTAAATCACATACCTCCAGCATGCAATGAAATCTTATTTTTCATACCATGGATGAATTTCAACTATCTTTAACCACCGAGATGTAGCAGAATGTATCCCTTTCATCCATCAATACATCCAAATATAGGTCAGCTTTGGGTATGATCTTATTGCATTCTTTACGAAGGAATTAGTTCCACACATCATTCAATATGCCACAGTTCTGATATCCTTGAAAACAAGCACTAGTTTCTAGGTGAATAGTGCAGAGGTGGATAGAGTTACATCTCATCCCTTCCTTGTTCTTGTTCCCTCATTATGAGCAACAAGTTATTTTTTTTTTAATTTTATTTTACAAATCTACCCTCCAATACACATAAATTTTGTTATTCATCCTCCCAAATAAACACTTCTTGGGAAGAAACGCCTTTCCTGCCAATTTTCATTGTTCTTTCACCGAAAAATATCCTTCTCCGAAATTGTTCTACCAAACTTATTCCTTATCGGTTTTGGCCTTTTTCTTTTGCAAAATCCAAATGGGATATTTTTGTGGTTCCTTAACAAATTTTTGATTTGTAACTAATTTTTAGTAAATTAGAAATATAAATCGTTATTATTATTAATGCCAAATGGTTCCCTATTTTAGAACAATTGCATCCCTCATTCCAAAGACACAAATCTACGACAATGAGGAGGCAGTTACCAAAAATCCGTTTATATTTTAAACAATTCTTGATGGAAATGGTTCCATTAATAATAAACTAATAATATTAATTTTATTAACACCATGAGTAATTACGTGGTTCTATTGATGTTACATACTCCCCTTCTTAAAGAGAACATTGTCCTTGGTGTTCTTTTCTCACTGGAAAATTTAACTTTTACTTATGATATAACAATATAAAAAATCCAAAAAAAATGGTCCTTCCCCTTCACAATGAAACACTTTCATTTCCACAAATACCATTAAATGAAACAATAATGTTTTCATCCATAGTCATAAGAATTTATAGCTACAAGATATGCAAGTTCTATTTTCCATCACATAAGACAATATTCAAATTCATGGAAACAAAAGAAAATCTCTATACCAACTTACCATTACTTACCAATTACTATTGGAATTCATGGTCACTTTTACACAAGCGCTCCAATGGTTTGATAACCCATCAAAAATCCATGGCAAGTACCCTCTAATGTAAGACTAAAAAATTCAATCACATTAGTCACATCATTTTGAATCAAATGAAATACCTTTAAATATCAAACATTCATGCAATATCAAGAGACGTTTTAATCAGAGTAATTCCACAAGTATTTAGAGAGCACCAATCCTCTAATCATGATAAATCATAAAAATTATAAATCACTACACGACGAGCACATTGTCTTAGCTCATGCTAAAGACATCCACACAATACTTCAAAATCTACTTAGAGAACACCTAGCTCTCTAATCGTACAAATGGTCAATCAATGCGCCAAGTGCATATTATCCTAGCCCCTGCTAAGACATTCAAAAAAATGAGTAATACAATAAAATAAACTTATACTTTATGTAATTCCTTTCCGAGCGCTAGGCTCCTTTCCTCTCAATATCTACATAAGAAATTTACACAATCATATAAAAATTCATTTTAATATAACACATAACTGATTACTTAACTTGTTGGCTATGATAACCACAATGGTAAAAAAAATGCTCCTCCCAACCCATAGGAGTTGGTTTCCACAACCAAATCAAGCCATTTTCACATCCAGATAGTTATTTGACAAAAAACCATACCAGGCCCAGTATGGAATTCTGCTGGCAAACCAACTCGAGAATTCCAATGACCACTAAAGGTCCAATATAGGATTCCTCTTGGAAAAATCATGCCTATTCCTCTGATAATGTCCCGTCTATGAGGAATTTTGGACCTCCTCCAACATGCTCCAAAATCAATAGAGTTGCCTCCGATTTTTCCCTCTTTACCATATTAGCAAACTGTTTTCACTTACTGAGATCATAGATCTCTAGGGAGAGGAAATACAGGCAGGTAAGCACCATCAACCTCCGGGCAAGAAATCACCATCAACGTAAGGTCTTCTATACTTTCACAATTGTTGACAATTGTCTGGCATGTTAAATTTATCTTTTAGCATTATTTCCCATAGTAAATTACATAATGAACTATATGCACATTATACATAAAGAAAAAAAAACTTTATGTACATCATACATCATACTTGGCCCTCCACATGAGTCCAATGATATCTATATTAATAGGGAACATGAATAATATACATGTGTTATACATTATTATTTCCCAAATAATACAATCATGCACATTAGAACATTATACTTTAAATTTTACGGTTTCAATTGATATTGCAATGTTTTATTTTCATAGGTTTTCTTGTTTCCATTAAGCTCCCATGCTTAATCCCATCAACAACACTAGTCATAAATATGTATTATTTAAACAACTATTCTCTTCCACAATAATTTTAGTTTCATGCATACAATGTTGTCATGCATAAAAGTATATATAAATATTCATTAATGCGTATGTGTCAATAACGATTAGGGTAAGAGTGCAAACATTTCCAATTTCCACAGTGTTTTGTTACCAATAGATTGACACATGAAGTAATTACCATAATCGCTTATTCACAACTTTTAATAAGCCTTAATCAAGATCAATTCATTCATATAAGTTTTATCGGTTAGTCATGCATGACTAATCAATGCTATTAATAAACTTAATGAAGCCATAACATGAATCATTCAACAACTATCCATTATAGTCAAGTATGAATAGACTCATTATGTATTCTTAACATCTAAAAGGATTCAATCAATTTCATTTTAAAACACTCTATCATCCTCTTCAAGGACTTTCCCCATATTTTACATTCATACATTAGTTTCACACACCATCACTATACACATTCCTCTTTTTCAAGTAGTGCATGGTAACTTTAGTTATGTTCATTAAATAAATGAGTAATATGTCATATACCCAAATGTTAATAGTCAACTCTCATTTTCACTAGTGAGTACTCAGGTTGTTCATAAGTACAATAAAGGTTTTATTGTCTTTTATCCTCAATAGGATCCAATGTTATGAAAACTGTTTTGTAGCAACATTTATTACTTATTACTCTTCAATGTAGTTATAAACATGAATCACACATCTCATGTCAAAAGTAGACTACTTCATATACCAATAAATATGTAGATTGCTAGAATCATATATCAATCAATATGTAGATTTCTAGAATCATACCTTAACTAATGTTCATTAGTAGCATACCTCAATTTCTTTTCGCTTAACAAATCCAAAAGGCGCCAAAGTTGCAACCTTTAGCTCTAATACCACTTGTAACATACACCGATACCTCACATGGAAATGCAAGGAGTTAAATTTTTTTAATACAAGTTACCCACGGGTAACTATCCAAATCACTATTAAATATTCCTTACTAATCATTAGATAGAATGTTCACCAGTTCATAGTGTAATATTAGTATAAGAATAGTAAGTTGCTTAACCATTAACAAACTCTATTGTAGTACATTAACATTGAACTGTATGATGTAACCTTGCATTCATTTCATTATTCACGTAGTCATCACATACTTGACATTATGAACATCACAACAAGAAAGGAATCAACATCATCAATTTGACACAATAATCAATCACATCATTGAACACCCATATACCCTGGAAACTCCGTAGGGTGAAAACCAACAAATGTTTAGTTTTATTATTAAAAGCTCGTGAGGGTGTTCACCCCTCATTCAATTGCTTATAAGGGAGACCATCCCTTAACCATTGTTATAAATCTTATAAGGAAATATACAAGTATCTAGCTTAAATCCATTACAATAATTAAGATAGAATTTACCCACTAATCTTCATATCTTCATATCTTGGTGGCATGGATGTACCCACAATGGAACATCGTACATTGGACCATCTTGAAGCTTGAACTCATCTCCATGGACCATTAATCATTTACTTGCCACCATGTTAAGCATAATATTTCCTTTGTACAAGTTAACACCATTTCCTGCTAATGTTGTCTTCAACATACATTGATGCCAAGATTCATAAAGTATTAAACAACCCATTCATAAATCTATACTAGTTATGCTTCTCCATATACTCAAGTACATTCATGACATGCAAGTAAAATATCTTAACATGCTTCCTTTAACAGCATTGCACATGTGCTAGTTATAAGAAATCACATTTACTAATATTTCCCTCGCACAAGAACACCTTCCCGTAAGAAAATAGCTACATCTACCAATAATTTCTTTAAAAGAAACTGATACATCAGTTATGATCTTCATGCATGAAATTTACTTATACTTTAACAAAATAAACAACCCTTCAGCTATTGCTTTTGGTGCATTCAAATATAAGAAAGCTAAATGGTGTTCATATGCATGCAATGCACAAAGTTTCTAAAATAATTTCCCAAAATAATACTTAACACAATAGAGCATGAAAACACATGTTTACATGTCTTTTTTTTCAAATATTATACTAACATTACCCATTTGTATATTCCAAGGAAACCAACACATTAATATGGGTTTGATGCATGTAATCCATCTTATTTTCCAAAAAATATTTCCCAATGTAGGCTAACTAAACATGTTATCATTACCCACGTACAAATGTATTTTCTTTCCAATGAGAGATAATACAAATATTACATTCTTATACATGATCTTATTCCGAAAGAAACTAACATAATAATTATGATAGCATAAATTAATCACGTATAAATTTTTGAAATAAATATAGCTCAATGGATCTTCTATCCATGCAAAGAACCTTGTTTCTCTATAATATACATGCAAGTTTCTCATACTTGGATTCCAAGAAATTACCATAAATAACCTCTTTTATGTATAAAAACTAGGCAACATTAACAAAGTTAACTTAACCTTTAATACACCTAAATCAAGAAGTTGACATAATTCATCTAGCCATGTAATCTATTCAAGAGGTTATTGTTTTCAAGTAAGAACAACATATATAAAACAAAGAATCTTTTCGAAAGAAAATAGTATGATAAACTAACATGGGTTCTTCATAACTTCTTTTCCAAGAAAAACTCATTAACTTATCTCCCAACCCATGAAATATTTTCAAGGATTACCATTTTTATTCTATATTCATTTTCAAGAAAATAACTTGGATTTCCTTATCATTTCATACACCTGTACGAAATCCCTTTTAGAAAAATAATAAGCATCTTATCTTTTCTTACATAAGATGCATATATACATACATCTTTCTAAAAGATTAACATAATGGAAATCTTTATCTATAGGCAGTAATATATTGTATTTACCAAGAGAAATGTTGCAGACATCTCTATAAAATATTAACATAATGGCAATCTCTTAATATATTTTATTTACTAAGAAAATTTGCATGAGTTCGTATGCATAAAATTTCATAAATTCTTTTCTTTTCAAGAAAAGAACTCATTAATTTATCTTCAAACCCAAACCCATGAAGATTTATAGAAATTAAACTTGTAACTTAACATTTCAAAGTTTCATCATTTCAAGAAATCGTAAAATTATTTTCAAGAATTAAATTAATTAATTCACATACCTCCAGCATATTTTCAAGAAAATAACTAATTAAATCACATACCTCCAACACGCAATGGCATCTTATTTTTCATACCATGGATGAATTTCCACTGTCTCTAACCACTGAGATGTAGCAGAATGTATCCCTTTCGTCTGTCAATCCATCCAAATCTAGGTCAGCTTTGGGTATGAGTTTATTGCATTCTTTACGAAGGAATTAGTTCCACACATCGTTTAATATGCCACAGTTCTGATATCCTCGAAAACAAGCACAAGTTTCTAGGTGAATAGTGCAGAGGTGGACAAAGTTTCGCCTCACCCATTTCTTGTTCTCATTCCCTCATCATGAACAACACGATATTTTATTTTATTTTATTTTATTTTACAAATATACCCTCCAATACACATAAATTTTATCATTCATCCTCCCAAATAAACACTTCTTGGGAAGAAACGCCTTTCCTGCCAATTTGTGTTTTTCTTTCACCGAAAAATATCCTTCTCCAAAAATTTTCTACCATACTTATTCCTTGTCGGTTTTGGCCTTTTTCTTTGGCAAGATCCAAAATGGATATTTTTGCGGTTCCTTAACAGTTTATTGATTTGTAACTATTTTTTAGTAAATTAGAAATATAAATCGTTATTATTATTAATGCCAAATGGTTCCCTATTTTAGTACAATTGCATCCCTCATTCCAAAGACACAAATCTACGACAATGAGGAGGCAGTTACCAAAAATCTGTTTATATTTTAAACAATTCTTGATGGAAATGGTTCCATTAATAATAAACTAATAATATTAATTTTATGAACACCATGAGTAATTACATGGTTCTATTGATGTTACATACTCCCCTTCTTAAAGAGAACACCGTCCCTGGTGTTCTTTTCTCGCTAGAAAATTTAACTTTTACTTATGATATAACAATATAAACAATCCAAAAAAAGGGGTCCTTCCCCTTCACAATGAAACACTTTCATTTCCAAAAATACCATTAAATGAAACAATAATGTTTTCATCCATAGTCATAAGAATATATAGCTACAAGATATGCAAGTTCTATTTTCCATCACATAAGCCATTATTCAAATTCATGGAAATAAAACAAAATCTCTATACCAACTTACAATTACTTACCAATTACTATTGGAATTCATGGTCACTTTTACACAAGCACTCCAATGGTTTGATAACCCATCAACAATCCATGTCAAGTACCCTCTAATGTAAGACTAACAAATTCAATCACATTAGTCACATCATTTTCAATCAAATGAAATACCTTTAACTATCAAACATTCATGAAATATCAAGAGATGTTTTAATTAGAGTACTTCCACAAGTATTCAGAGAGAACCAACCCTCTAATCATGATAAATCATAAAAAATATAAATCACTACACCACGAGCACATTGTCTTAGCTCCTGCTAAAGATATCCACACAATACTTCAAAAAGTACTTAGAGAACACCTAGCTCTCTAATCGTACAAATGGTCAATCAATGCACCAAGTGTATATTGTCCTAGCCCCTTCTACGACATTCGAAAAAATTAGTAATACAATAAAATAAACTTATACTTTATGTTATTCCTTTCTGAGCGCTAGGCTCCTTTCCTCTCAATATCTACATAAGATATTTACACAATCATATAAAAATTCATTTTAATATAACACATAACTGATTAAATAAATTTTTTCGCTATGAGAACCACAACAGTAAAAAAAATTCTCCTCCCAACCCATAGGATTTGGTTTCCACAACCAAATCGAGTCATTTTCACATCCAAGCAGTTATTTGACAAAAAACCATACCAGGTCTAGTATGTAATTCCACTGGAAAACCAGCTCGAGAATTCCAATGACCACTCAAGGTCCAATATAGGATTCCTCTTAGAAAAATCATGCCTATTCCTCTGACAGTGTCCCATCTATGAGGAATTTTGGAGCTCCTCCAACAGGGTCCAAAATAAATAGAGTTGCCTCAGGTTTTTCCCTCTTCACCATCTTAGCCAACTCTTTTCCCTTACTGAGATCATATATCTCTAGGGAGAGGAAATCCGGGCAGGTAAGCACCATCAACCCCTTTGGGCAGGTAAGCTCCATCAACCCCTCCGAGCAGGAAACCACCGTCAACCCAAGGCCTTCTAGACTTTCACAATTGTTGACAACTGTCTGGCATGTTAAATTTCTCTTTTAGCATTATTTCCCATAGTAAATTGCATAATGAATTATATGCACATTATACATAAAGAAAAAGAAAATTTATGTACATCATACATCATACTTGGCCCTCCACATGAATCTAATGATATGTAGATTAACAGGGAACATGAACAACATACATGTGTTATACATTATTATTTCCCAAATAATACAATCATGCACATTAGAACATTATACTTTAACATTTACGGTTGAAATTCATATTGCAATGTTTTATTTTCATAGGTTTTCTTGTTGCCATTAAGCTACCCATGTTTAATCTCATCAACAACATTAGTCATAAATATGTATTATTTAAACAAGTATGCTCTTCCACAATAATTTTAGTTTCATGAATACAATGTTGTCATGCATAAAAGTATATATAAATATTCATTAATGTGTATGTATCAATAACAATTAGGGTAAGAGTGCAATAATTTCCAATTCCCACAGTGTTCTGTTACCAACAGACTGACACATGAAGTAATTACCATAATCACTTGTTCCCAACTTTCAATAAGCCTTAATCAAGATCAATTCATTCATATAAGTTTTATCGGTTAGTCATGCATGACTAATCAATGCTATTAATAATATTAATGCAACCATGACATGACTCATTCAACAAGTAGCCATTATAGTAAATTCTCACTACTCAACTTATTATGTATTCTTAACATCTAAAAGGATTCATTCAGTTTCATTTTAAAACACTCTATCATCCTCTTCAAGGACTTTCCCCATCTTTTTCATTCATGCATTAGTTTCACACACCATCACTATACACATTCCTCTTTTTCAAGTAGTGCATGGTAACTTTAGTTATGTTCATTAAATGTATGAGTAATACGTCATATACCCAAATGTTAATAGTCAACTCTCACTTTCACTAGTGAGTACTCAAGTTGTTCATAAGTACAACAAAGGTTTTATTGTCTTTTATCCTCAATAGGATCCAATGTTATGAAAACTGTTTTGCAGCAGCATTTATTACTTATTACTCTTCAATGTAGTTATAAACATGAATCATACATCTCATGTCAAAAGTAGACTACTGCATATATCAATCAATATGTAGATTGCTAGAATCATACCTTAACTAATGTCCATTACTAGCATACCTCAATTTATTTTCGCTTAACAAATCTCAAAGGCTCTAGTGCTAAAAAATTTAACTTTGATACCACTAGTAACATACACCGATACCTCACATGGAAATTCAAGGAGTTAATTTTTTTTTATACAAGTTACCCATGGGTAACTATCCAAATCACTATTAAATATTCCTTACTAATCATTAGATAGAATGCTCACCAGTTCATAGTGTAACCTTAGTATAATAATAGTAAGTTTATTAACCATTAACAACCTCTATTGTAGTACATTAACATTGAACTGTATGATGTAACCTTGCATTCATTTCATTATTCATGTAGTCATCACATACTTGACATTATGAACATCACAACAAGAAAGGAATCAACATCATCAATTTCACACAATAATCAATCACATCATTGAACACCCATATACCCTACAAACCCCGTAGGGTGAAAACCAACAAATGTTTAATTTTATTATTAAGCGCTTGTGAGGGTGTTCACCCCTCACTTAATGGCTTATAATGGAGACCATCCCTTAACCATTTTTATAAATATTACAAGGAAATATACAAATATCTAACTTAAAGCCATTACAATAATTAAGATAGCATTTACCCACTAATCTTCATATCTTCATATCTTGGTGGCATGGATGTACCCACAATGGACCATCGTACATTGGAGCATCCTACAGCTCACACTCATCTCCATGAACCATTAATCATTTACCTGCCACCATGTTAAGCACAATATTTTCTTTGTACAAGTTAACATCATTTCCTGCTAATGTTGTCTTCAAAAAACATTGATGTCAAGATTCATAAAGTATTAAAAAACCCATTCATAAGTCTATACTAGTGATTCTTCTCCGTCTACTCAAGTACATTCATGACATGCAAGTAAAATATCTTGACATGCTTCCTTTAACACCATTGCACATGTGCTAGTTATAAGCAATCACATTTACTAATATTTCCCTCGCATAAGGACACCTTCCTACAAGACAATATCTACATCTACCAAGAATTTCTTTAAAATAAACTGATACATCAGTTATGATCTTCGTGCATGCGATTTACTTATATTTTAACAAAATAAATAACCCTTCAACTATTGCTTTTGGTGCATTCAAATATAAGAAAGCTAAATGGTGTTCCTATGCATGCAATGCATAAAGTTTCTAAAATAATTTCCCAAAAGAATACTTAACACAATAGAGCATGCAAACACATGTTTACATGTCTTCTTTTTCAGAAATTATACTAAAATTACCCATTTGTATATTCCAAGGAAACCAACAAATTAATATGGGTTTTATGCATGTAATCCATCTTCTTTTCCAAAGAATATTTCCCAATGTAGGCTAACTAAACATGCTATCATTTCCTACATACAAATGTATATTCTTTCCAATGAAAGATAATACAAATATTACATGCTTATACATGATCTTATTCCAAAAGAAACTAACATAATAATTATGATAGCATAAAGTAATCACATATAATTTTTTGAAATAAATATTGCTCAATAGATCTTCTATCCATGCAAAGAACCTTGTTTCTCTATAATTATACATGCAAGTTTCTCATACTTGGATTCAAAAAAATTACCATAAATAGCCTCTGTTATGCATAAAAACTAGGCAACATTAACAAATTTAACTTAACTTTTAATACACCTAAATCAAGAAGTTAACATAATTGATCTAGCCATGTAGTTTTTTCAAGAGGTTATTATTTTCAAGTAAAAAAAACATATATAAAACAAAGAATATTTTCGAAACAAAATAGTATGATAAACTAACATGGGTTCTTCATAACTTCTTTTCCAAGAAAAAATCATTAACTTATCTCCCAACCCATGAAATATCTTCAAGAATTACCATTTTTAATCTATACTCATTTTCAATAAAATAACTTGGATTTCCTTATCATTTCATACACCTGCACGAAATCCAATTTAGAAAAAGAACAAGCGTCTTATCTTTTCTTACATAAGATGCATATATACATACATCTTTCTAAAAGATTTAACATAATAGAAATCTTTATCTACATTGATGCAGGAGCATCGGAACTGGCCAGCAATGTGGAAAATTGTCCACATGTTGTGGCTTGACTGGGTAAATTTCATTACTGTTTGTTCAAATCCGGTTTACTAAGGAGGTCGATTCCTCATATAGTTTGTTATTATTGTGATAAATGCAACTGTTTTATTTTAGATTTTCTTCAAAAAATAGGAGATTATGTTAGCTGTTTGTTAGAGAAATTAGTGGAGGAAATATATAAAAAAATGTAATAAGCAAGGAGTTTGGGGCAGAGTAAGTGTGGTGTGGTTTTTAGTATGGGCGAAAAGCTCTGATTAATAAAGAGGAAGACTGTGTTTTGAAAAGCTGAGATCGTTCTTTGTGAAAAGGGTGATCAAGACAAATCTCTGCTTTATTACTGTTTATGAATAAAAATAGTGTTTGCGCCCAATGTATGATGTTGATCTGTGTTATAAATGGAATAGACGTGGTCTGTGTTAGTGGTATGCGGATTTATGCGTTGAAATTCCCTGAATTGGTTCGAACTGTGGTTTCAATTTAAAATTGTAGAATATCTG
Source organism: Pinus albicaulis (assembly GCA_034641835.2). NCBI lineage: Eukaryota > Viridiplantae > Streptophyta > Pinopsida > Pinales > Pinaceae > Pinus > Pinus albicaulis. The sequence continues at coordinate 982,738,517 of CM076579.1, read as the reverse complement.
TGTTATGACCAATGGTATGTGTTAAATTTTGTGAGTGGAATCTCTTTCCACAGAGAATAACTAAGAACAAACTGCGCGGATTATTAGGGACAACACCGGATTTTGGAAATTGCGATTCCTAAAATCTCGCATCAAAATCCCGGATATTGTTAATTGTCAGTTGTAATATTAATAAGGTGATTCGAACTGCTGTTCAGAACAAGAGAGATCTGTGGTAACAGAATAGATTGGATATTCATTAGTTTGCGTCCAGCAACTCCGGCAGTTGCGTATTGGAGCACAGAAAACACCAATTTACTTTGCCATATCGAGTTAAAAAGTAGCTGATTCGATATTGGACAGGAGATCTGATGGAAGAAAGCGTATACAGAGTTTATGTGATATTTTATTAGAACAGTGAAAAGACATAAACTTTGCGCATACTATATCTCCAGGAGTGAATGAATTCAGTTAGTAGGACCAGATCTGGGAAAGCGATATATCTAATATCTATTGAATAACAGTGTTCAACATCTGCTTTGAATGTTTCAGGTTGAATCTGCGTTTTCTAATTAAGTGAATAGAAATTTTTCCAGATTACTGAAAGTTTTTGGTTCTGCTTCATATAAAGGCGGTATTCATTAGACTGTATGAGTGGTTTGTGTCTGTTATATGTTTTCAAAAGAATTGTATGGGTTGCGCCCTGTATGAAGGAAGAAAAGAATTCAATTCAAGTGTTTTAGTTTGGAACAGGATTTATATTTGTAATACTAATACGCTATTTCTTGAAGTCAAATTGAATTGAGCTCAATAATTGGGTGCATCAATTTTGGTATCGGAGCCAAGTGAGACAGGTATTTGCAGCAAAGATGCCGCCAAGGAGAGGAGTTGGTCGAGGAATTGGTCGAGGAAGACCAGAACCAAATGCAGTCCTGATAGAAGAAGTGCGAAGACTACATGAACGAATGGAGACAATGGAAACAGCCCAGAGAAGAGCGCCTGATGAGGGAGCTGAAAGTTCTTCAGAAGAATCTGAGGAAGATGTGGAAGCAGAAGAAGAGAATGAAAATGTTAAATTCATGAAGATGCTAGCGAAGGTTGGAAGCAAACCCAAAGTGGAGATTCCTATGTATGAAGGGAGTCTGAATGCCGAGGAGCTCATGGATTGGATTAGATCCATAGATCAGTACTTCGATTATGAAGAGATTGAAGAAAATAAAAGGGTAAAATTTGCAGTCACTAGATTGAAAGGTCACGCAGCCATCTGGTGGGACGAGTTACAGACATCAAGAATGAGAAAGGGGAAATATAAGATCAAGCAGTGGGATAAAATGGTAAGCAAACTGAAAGCCAAGTTTTTGCCTAAAGACTATCATTTGAATCTTTTTAAGCAGATGCAAAATCTGAAGCAGAAAGGAATGTCTATTAAAGAATATACTGAAGAATTTTACAGGTTAAGCATCATAACAGGGCATGTAGAAGATGATTTGGAGAAAGTAGCCAGATATGTTAATGGGCTAAGGTATGAGATCCAAGATTAGCCTGTTAAGTTTGAAAACTGTTGAAGATGCCTATCAAGCAAGTTTGAAAGCAGAGGAGAAAATACTGCGGAAACAGAGTCAAAGAAACAGAGGAAAGAGCTCAGCAAGAGGTAGAGGAGCTGCCAGATCCAGAGGAACACAGCATCAGTTTGAAGCAGGAAGTTCAAGCAGCAGATCACCACAGATGGGTGAATCTAGTAGAGGGAGATTCGCGCCCAGAGGAAGAGGGCGAGGAAGAGATGTTAGGTGTTATACCTGTGGAGAATGGGGACATATGTCGCGAGACTGTCCTCATAACAAATCAGCAAGCCAGAGGGGTGCAAATGTGGCTGAGGCGGAGCCAGAACCACCTCGACTTGTAGAGAAGGAAGAACCACCGGAAGAAGGTGAATCATTGCTGCTCAGAAGAACTTTGTTGAGATCAGAAAAAGAGATTGGAGAACCTGCGCAAAGGAAGAACTTGTTCAGAACTACATGCAAATCAAAGGGTAAGTGTTGTAAGGTTATAATTTATAGCGGGAGTACTGACAATCTTGTGTCTACAGAGATGGTGGAAAAGCTTGGGTTAACAAGGAAAGCGCATCCTGCACCTTACAAAGTATCTTGGCTTCAGAAGGGTCATCAAGTCATCGTGACAGAACAGTGTAATGTGGAAATGCAGATTGGTACATACAGAGATGTGATTTTATGTGACATAATGCCCATGGATGTATGTCACGTGTTATTGGGGAGACCATGGCAATTTGACCGAAAGGCAATTCATGATGGAAGAAGAAATACATACACCATAGAAAAGGATGGAGTTAAACATACGTTGCTGCCAGTAAAGAATGATGTTGATAAAGAGCTGCCTGAAAATAGTATTATGTTGATGAGTGGTAAGGAACTGCTACAGGAGGTGGATAAAAGCGAAGAGGTGCATTTCGCTATCGTGGGAAGGCCAAAGGTAATTTTAACCTCCACAAATTTAAATGATTTTCCTGAAGAAATTCAATCTGTGTTAAATAGTTACATGGATATCATTGTGGATGAATTGCCGAATAAATTACCACCAATTAGAAGTATAAGTCACCATATCGACTTAATACCAGGAGCAAGCCTACCTAATAAAGCTACATATAGATTAACTCCTCAGGAAAACGCAGAAGTTGCAAGACAGGTTCAAGAGCTGATGGACAAGGGGCTGATTCGAGAAAGTTTGAGCCCGTGTGCTGTGCCAACAGTGCTTAGTCTGAAAAAGGGAGGAGAATGGCGCATGTGCACCGATTCCAGAGCTATCAACAAGATAACAGTCAGGTATAGATTTCCTTTGCCCGATATGGATGATTTAATGGACTGTTTAAGTGGATCCAGGTATTTTACAAAGATAGATTTAAAAAGCGGATATCATCATATCAGAATTCGGGAAGGTGATGAATGGAAGACAGCGTTCAAAACAAATAATGGACTCTATGAGTGGTTAGTGATGCCTTTTGGGCTCACTAATGCGCCCAACACATTCATGAGATTAATGAACGAGGTCTTGAAGGAGTATACAGTTAATTTGTTGTTGTTTACCTGGATGACATTCTGGTTTTCAGTAAAAGTAAAGAAGAGCATTTGGAACACTTGAAGTTAGTTTTGAAAACTCTGCAGAAAGAGAAACTACTAATCAATCTGAAGAAATGTAGTTTCATGAAAGAGGAACTGGTATATTTGGGATTTGTGATTTCCAGAGATGGTTTGAAAATGGATCCGGAGAAGGTACAAGCAATCAGAAATTGGCCTACTCCCAGGAGTGTATTCGAGGTAAGAAGTTTCCATGGACTTGCTAGTTTCTACCGAAAATTTATAAAGGGATTTAGTCAAGTTTGTGCACCAATCCTTGAGACAATCAAGGAGGTCAATCAGCCATTTCGATGGACAGAAGCAACTGATAGGAATTTTAATTTGCTGAAAAAGAAGATAACGGAAAAGCCTATTCTAGCATTGCCAAATTTCGAGAAAGTCTTTCAAGTGGAACCTGATGCAAGTGGAGAAGCAGTTGGTGCGGTGCTAAGCCAAGAACAAAGGCCGATAGCATATTTCAGCGAGAAGTTAAATGATGCAAAGAAAAAATATTCTTCTTATGATAAAGAATTTTACGCTATTGTGCAGGCATTACTTGTTGCCGAAGGAGTTCGTCTCATATTCAGACAACCACGCTTTGCAGTTTATTAATAATCAGCCAAAGCTAAGTCAGAAGCACGCCAAGTGGGTGGAATTTCTGCAAAGTTTCACTTTTGTAATAAAGCATAAAAGTGGTAAGTCTAATAAAGTGGCGGATGCATTAAGTAGGGTAAGTTTTCTTTTGCAAGAATTTAAAGTGGGTGTTGTAGGTTTTGATGAAATGATATAAATGTACAAGGATGATGAGGATTTTAAAGACATCTACACAACAGTGCAGAATCTGGTGAGCCATAACAGAAGTCAATGGATGGATTACCTTATTCAAGGAGGCCTGTTATTTAAAAGCAACAAATTATGTGTTCCTAAATGTTCCATGAGAGAGAACATCATTAAAGAGAAGCACAATGGAGGATTGTCTGGTCATTTTGGACAAGACAAAACTTTCGCTCAGGTGAATGCTTTTTATTATTGGCCTAAAATGCAAACTGATATTAAAAGGTTTGTTGAGAAATGCAGGGTATGTCAGTATGCCAAAGGAAGGAGTCAGAATACCGGTCTATATCAGCCATTGCCCATACCAGATCAACCATGGGATGCAGTGAGTATGGAATTTGTTCTGGGTTTACCAAAAACTCAGAGAGGAAATGGTTCTATTTATGTTTTTGTAGACAAATTTTCTAAAATGGCCCATTTTATTGCTTGTAAGAAGACTAATGATGCCACACACATAGCAAACTTATTATTTTCAGAGATTGTAAGATTGCATGGTTTGCCTGTAAGTATTGTATCAGATCGAGACACTAAATTTATAGGGCATTTTTGGAGGACACTTTGGAAGAAACTGGGAACTAAACTCAGTTTTAGTTCAGCTTACCATCCTCAAACGGATGGACAAACTAAAGTTGTAAACATAAGCTTGGGGAATATATTAAGAAGTTTGGTACATCAGAATCCCAAACAGTGGGATTTGGCATTAGCCCAAGATGAATTTGCTTACAATGACACACCAAACCGAAGCACTGGAATGAGTCCATTTCAGATTGTCTTTGGAATGCATCCGAGAGGAGTATATGAGCTAAGAGACTTGGGAAAACAAGAAGCCAGAAGTGCAAGTGCTGAAGATTTTGTTGAACAAATGCAGAAGCTACAGGAAGAGGTTAAAGGTAAACTACAGGAAAGCAGCAAGAGATACAAGCAGAGAGAAGATTTGAGAAGGAGAGAAAAAGAGTTTCAGATAGGAGATTTGGTCATGGCATATTTGAGGAAAGAGAGATTTCCTACAAAAACTTATAATAAGCTGAAACAGAAAAAGATAGGACCCTGTAAAATCAAAAGGAAATTTTCAGCCAATGCATATGAAATTGAGTTGCCGGAAGGGATGGGAATATCCCCCATTTTTAATATCGCAGACTTGTATCCATTCAAAGAGACAGAAACAGAGTTGTAGACTTAAGCTACAAGTGATGAAGTTCAAACTGTGGATTGGGAAGAACAGGTACCAAAAACATCCAAGAAAGAAGTTGAAGCTATTTTAGATCAAAGGATATCCAAGAAAACTCGAAGACAGACATATTTTCAGTATCTTGTCAAGTGGAAAGAGCAGCCAATGGAAGATTCCAGTTGGTTGACAGCAACTGAATTGCAGAATTACGGCATAAATCCTGAAAGTTTAAAGAACCAATCTTTTCTTCTCCGGGAGTCTGATGCAGGAGCATCGGAACTGGACAGCAATGTGGAAAATTGTCCACATGTTGTGGCTTGACTGGGTAAATTTCATTACTGTTTGTTCAAATCCAGTTTACTAAGGAGGTCGATTCCTCATATAGTTTGTTATTATTGTGATAAATGCAACTGTTTTATTTGAGATTTTCTTCAAAAAATAGGAGATTATGTTAGCTGTTTGTTAGAGCAATTAGTGGAGGAAATATATAAAAAAATGTAATAAGCAAGGAGTTTGGGGCAGAGTAAGTGTGGTGTGGTTTTTAGTATGGGCGAAAAGCTCCGATTAATAAAGAGGAAGACTGTGTTTTGAAAAGCTGAGATCGTTCTTTGTGAAAAGGGGGATCAAGACAAATCTCTGCTTTATTACTGTTTATGAATAAAAATAGTGTTTGCGCCCAATGTATGATGGTTGATCTATGTTATAAATGGAATAGACGTGGTCTGTGTTAGTGGTATGCGGATTAATGCGTTGAAATTCCCTGAATTGGTTCGAACTGTGGTTTCAATTTAAAATTGTAGAATATCTGTGTTATGACCAATGGTATGTGTTAAATTTTGTGAGTGGAATCTCTTTCCACAGAGAATAACTAAGAACAGACTGCGTGGATTCTTAGGGACAACACCGGATTTTGGAAATTGCGATTCCTAAAATCTCGCATCAAAATCCCAGATATTGTTAATTGTCAGTTGTAATATTAATAAGGTGATTCGAACTGCTGTTCAGAACAAGAGAGATCTGTGGTAACAGAATAGATTGGATATTCATTAGTTTGCGTCCAGCAACTCCGACAGTTGCGTATTGGAGCACAGAAAACGCCAATTTACTTTGCCATATCGAGTGAAAAAGTAGTTGATTCGATATTGGACAGGAGATCTGATGGAAGAAAGCGTATATAGAGTTTATGTGATATTGTATTAGAACAGTGAAAAGACATAAACTTGGCGCATACTATATCTCCAGGAGTGAATGAATTCAATTAGTAGGACCAGATCTGGGAAAGCGATATATCTAATATCTATTGAATAACAATGTTCAACATCTGCTTTGAATGTTTCAGGTTGAATCTGCATTTTCTAATTAAGTGAATAGAAATTTTTCCAGATTACTGAAAGTTTTTGGTTCTGCTTCATATAAAGGCGGTATTCATTAGACTGTATGAGTGGTTTGTGTCTGTTATATGTTTTCAAAAGAATTGTATGGGCTGCACCCTGTATGAAGGAAGAAAAGAATTCAATTCAGGTGTTTTAGTTTGGAACAGGATTTATATTTGTAATACTAATACGCTATTTCTTGAAGTCAAATTAAATTGAGCTCAATAATTGGGTGCATCATACATGAAGTAATATATTCTATTTACCAAGAAAAATGTTGTGAACATCTCTATAAAATATTAACATAATGGCAATCCCTTAATATATTTTATTTTCTAAGAAATTTTCATAAGCGCGTATGCATGAAATTTCATAAATTATTTTCTTTTCAAGAAAAGAACTCATTAATTTATCTTCAAACCCAAACCCATGAAGATTTATAGAAATTAAACTTGTAACTTAACATTTCAAAGTTTCATCTTTTCAAGAACTCGTAGAAATAGTTTCAAGAATTAAATTAATTAATTCAAATACCTCCAACATATTTTCAAGAAAATAACTAATTAAATCACATACCTCCAACACGCAATGACATCTTATTTTTCATACATTGGATGAATTTCCACTGTCTCTAACCACCAAGATGTAGCAGAATGTATCCCTTTCATCTGTCAATCCATCCAAGTCTAGGCCAGATTTGGGTATGAGCTTATTGCATTCTTTACGAAGGAATTAGTTCCACACTTCGTTCAATATTCCACAGTTCTGATATCCTCTAAAAAAAACACTAGTTTGCAGGTGAAGAATGCAGAGGTAGACAGAGTTACGTCTCACCCCTTTCTTGTTCTTATTCCCTCATCATGAACAACACGAGATTGTTTTTATTTTATTTTATTTTATAGATCTACCTTCCAATACACATAAATTCTGTCATTCATCCTCCCAAATAAACACTTCATGGGAAGAAATTCCTTTCCTACCAATTTGTGTTTTTCTTTCACCAAAAAATATCCTTCTCCAAAATTGTTCTACCATACTTATTCCTTGTCAGTTTTGGCCTTTTTCTTTGGCAAGATCCAAATGGGATATTTTTGCGGTTCCTTAACAACTTCTTGATTTGTAACTAATTTTAAGTAAATTAGAAATATAAATCGTTATTATTATTAATGTCAAATGGTTCCCTATTTTAGTATAATCTCATCCCTCATTCCAAAGACACAAATCTACGACAATGAGGAGGCAGTTACCAAAAATCCGTTTATATTTTAAAAAATTCTTGATGGAAATGGTTCCATTAATAATAAACTAGTAATATTAATTTTATGAACATCATGAGTAATTACGTGGTTCCATTGATGTTACATGTACAAGAACAATACCTAGATAATGTAGGCCAAAATAAAGGGAAATCAATTGGGTCAAAGAAAAAGGAGCACCAGGAATATTCCAAGGAGCGGAAGAAGAAGTGGAAAGGGTGAAAAGAAAGAAAGATAATATTTACAACACACCAATGCAAAGTTCCCAACAAATACTGCAACCATTGTAACATTGATGGTCATATAGAGAAGAATTGTTGGAAGTTGCATCTAGATCTCAACTCAAAGAATATAAAGTAAGATGTTAAGAATAAAAATATCATGTCCACAAATTCGAGTAATCAGGTGGAAATAAAGTTTGACATGGATGGGAATATTGTATGTACAATAATGTGGAAGGGGGTGAATTTGAGTAGCCTTCAACAATAGGAAGAGAATGAAATGACCGAACTCTTCTATATAAAGATAGAGGTCAAGAAGATGAAAATTTATTCTTTGTTCAAATTAGACTCACAAGTGAATATGATTGCAGTAGATTTGGTCAAGAAACTGGGACTACGGACTCGTGACCATCCTATCCCATTTCCATTAGGATGGGTCAACATGGAGGTAGAGATAAAGGTAACCCAAGGAGAAGTGCACTCACAAAATTGTCACAACATGAATATCAACATGCGTTGATGCAAATTGTATCATTCTCTCATAAAAATCTTAGCTTACATAACCTTGATTCCATAATATTGTACATGTAAGACCTTCATTGGCTTCCCAATCATGTTGTCAACCTATTCCTAGTTACATGTTCACCATCAACCACTATTAGTCATCTGAATTTTGTTATGATAACAAACTACTCTGATTCTTTATGCATGCACATCCATGGTTGTATGCATTTAACATATATTCATGCATATAGCATATTATTATTTATTGTATATTCAATGGACATGCATATTTGAACTATTTAATCTCTTGCATTTTTGTCATGCCTATGCTATTATTCGTCAACATATGACAACTTATCAAAACATTAAAGAAAAGCATTAAAACTAGCAAGAGATAAGTTAAGATATTCCCCCTCATAATTATGTCTACATCACTCAGCCATAAACTTTTACAATTCTGTTGGGCTACTCTAGGGAATCCAATGAGAATCCTACATGTTTATCTTTCATGTTTACATTTATGAATCAAACTAAAGTTAGTCTATAAACAACATAAATACATTCATAGATACTACAAAATAAAACACATATAAATACACATGCATGCATAACTATATCATTTCATATTTTTTTATTCCATTTAGGCTCAATGTTGAACCTTAGCTATAATACCACTTTAACACATACTCAATGCCTTAATTCTTAATTAAGGATACACAATGTCAAATTTTTTTCTTCGTCACAACTTAACAATCAACTTTGATGCTACTATGTCACATACATAGTTCCCTCAATGACTTACAAAGGTTACAAGGCACCCAATATTTTTCTTTTTCTTTTCACTAAGTTGAAAATAAGCTTTGTTACTTCTTTGAAACACACCCCTACTGAATTTATCCTAACCGCACTTGAAAAAACTTGATTTTCATCTCTCATACATTTTTTCAAACACTTTACAAGTAAACCTTTCTTCAAATACTTTGTATACAACCAATTGAGTGGTATTTTCTTGTAGACATTTTTTTCAAACATTTTGTATGAAATCAAATAATAAACATTTCTCTGATTCCACTTGTAACATACTAATTGAGATATACCACTCAATCATGCAACTTTTTATTTCCATCTTTGAAGTATTTTATGAAATAGTTTGTCTGCAAATTGTAATAAAACACCTTGAACACATTGCTTCAAATGTTTTTCATACAAATAGGCATATATAAACTACATTAATAATACCATACAACAATGCTAACATACATCAATACCATCCCCATCTAGAAAATAACATTTTCATTGGGGCACTACATCAAACAATTTGTATTTAGGCATTTCTTCAAAAAAATTGCATGCAAAATAATATGACAACTTCCTTAGGGATTATATCCCAAATTATAGTAGTTTAAGTTTTGAAAACTAAACCAGATGATCACTGATTTTTCCCCTCACTATGGTCCAAGTTTCAACTTATGGAGCCTTCTAGAAGAAAACTTGTAGTAGAAATTCCAATATGGCTTGTTTGATGCATGATTTTAGGAGCATCTAGGAATCTCGAATTCCTATGATCATATCTCCTAAAATATAATGACCCAAGGTTTGAAAGTTGGTCCAAATGATCAAAGAGATTTCCCATCACTATGGTCTAATTTTTACCTTCTACAAGCTCCCTTAAGATAACTTATAGCATAAATTCCAACATTACCTATTTGATGCATGAATTTAGGAGCATACAAGAAGCTCCACTTCATTTGATAATTTTTTCCAAAATATCTAGACCCAAGATTTGAAAGTTTGACTAGATGATCAGTGGGATTTCCCCTCACCATGGTCCAATTATCAACTTCTGAAACTTCCCAGAAGAAAATTTATAGTAGAAATTCCAACATGACCTGTTTACATATGCATTTAGGAATCCTATCTTCCTCAACCACTAATGTTACAAATTTTAATAAACATAAAAAGATACAACCAAATAGTATACCAACTATAGACACGATAAATTTTCTGAAGGGTAAATTCATGTACATATAAATTTGTTGAAAATAGAAATTAAATAATCATGCATGTCACTAAACCACTTACACCAGAAATATCATTAAAACATAAATAAGTATTTATCTTTAAAAAATATCAATGTGATGGATCCTCAAGATGAAGCTAAAAGTAATTCTAATCACAAAAACCTCAATTTAGAAAAAATTATCCATTACAAACAGAAAAATACTAGAAACTAAAGTAGGGTGAGCCACGTTCCACCCCACCATAGGCTTAACTATGTTGCAATATTTCTCATTTTTGGCCACCCTTATGCTAGATCTTGATGCCTTGAGGAGAAAGCAAAACTCAATAATTTCACAACTAAGGCTTTGTTAAACACTTAGAATATGGAGCCCATTGTCTAGGTGGTTTATCAACTACCCTCTAACAACAAGCACCAATGTGGTTTATCATTTTAACCTAAAACAAGCACCAAGGTGATTTGTAAGCACCAAATTTTTCAAACCATATTTAACATAAAATTGAAGGCCATTCTCCTTCACACACATGAAAAATCAGTGTTCAACTTTTCCATCTTTGACTAGGCTCATAAGAATTCATGAAAATAACATGTAGGTGTGCACATCACAAGGTAGTCCTTATTTGATCATTATAGTCCTTTGGCCCTCCCCTCCTCAGTGCCCTATGTGCCAAACAAAAATAAGACCTTTCTCAGTCTTCATATCCAACTATTCCAAAGAAAAAGTACTACAACACACTCAATTCCTATTACACAAGTTGTCACAATTTCTCATGCCAATTCAAATTTCTTAATGAGAGAGAGATGTATAAGAGAGTAATAAAGTGAGAAAAGCTACCAAATTTAGAACCATTTCATTGATCCTCCCTCTCATTTTTATAATCCCACCTTGATCCTTCATCTTCCCAACCTTTTAGCTTCTTTGGAATAGTAACCATTATTAGCCATCTATAATTTCTGTTATACCTAATGATGACTAAATATCCTTTTAAGTTTGCAAGAAACAACATTTTATGAAAATATTGTGAGTTCTTGAAACCTCATTGTGTTCATTATCCCCAAGAATTCATTTCACTGAAAAATATTCATCTATTCCAAGTAGCCCTGCTGATTCACAAAGAAAACTACCTTCAAACTCGTAATCCTCATCATTTCTCCATTTCAAAATGTCTCCTTCATTTCCCCCCCCATATTTCCCTCATTTTCCCCTCAATTATCCTTCACTTCCTCAAAATCTCCTTTTAAACCTTATAAAACCTCTTTATTTGGTTTAAAATCACCTTTTCTAGCCTATCGGAACTCATCAAAAAGGTTAAAAAACCCCATTTCGGCCTATTTTCCGACCTTTTAAGTTTTGGCCTTAAGAGATTTTTGCTTAAGACCCTAGCCCCTTTTTACCGTAAGACCGAGGCCCAAGACCGTCGGCTAAAAGTCTTAAACCCTCATCTCCATCCCACTTCGGTGATTCCAATTTCTTCATTCCCATTCCTTTTTTCTGTCGATATGAAAAAAACCGATGCGCTTTCCCACTTTAAAACTGGACCGTCGATCATCTAGATCCAACGGTCTGTGCCGTTTCACAGATCCCTTTTCCACTTGGCAACCCTTTTCGTTCTCCGCCTATGGTTTCCTGCCGATGAAATCCCGACCGTTGGTCATCATCAAATCCAACAACGATCAACCTCTCCTCTGTTCCCTTTTCTTTCATACGTGATCAAATCTCGTCCGTTAATCCTCTAGATCCGACGACTGTCGCTTGTTCACCATATCCCTGTCCCCCATTCGTTCCTACCAATCCCGCTTTTCTCCAACGAGTTTTGAGTCGTCGATCCTCCTGATCCAACGGTGGGCGTTCTATCGCAGTCTCCCTCTCGCATCTCACCATTCACCCCTATGTGAAAAATTGCAATCAGATCCGGACCGTTGATCCTCCAGATTCGACGGTCCACGTGCTTTCAATTTTCCACTCGCACCGAACACTTATGTGACTCACTTTTTCTCCAATCACATATCCAGCTTTGATATTTTCCAATCCAATGGTCCATATTCCATCACATCGTCAATTCTTCCCCTTGATTGTCTTTATTAAAGCCTCCAGCCGATGCATTTGGGACCATTGATCTAGCTCCCCCAGATCCAATGGTTGGTGCAGTTTCATATTTTCACCATTTCCTCCACCCCATTCATTCATTTCTGCCACTCCCCAATACAATCTCCACCATCTGATCAACCCAGATCTACGACATAGGTTCACTGCGAAGGCACCCAGCCCCGAGAACTTTTCGTACCCCCCCCCATTCCCCCCGGAGTTGATCTCAGCCGTCGATCTTCTCCAGATCTGACGACCAGCGAGAATCCTCCCCATTCTCCCCCTTGTACCTCCATGGTTCCCCTGCAATTAATCCCGACCATTGATCTCGTTAATCCAACAGTCAGCACATCATCGTGTATTCGCCAGAGTTCCCATCCATATGTTTTATGTCGCGCTCCCCACTTTTGATCTCGACCATCGATCCTCTTGATTGGATGGATGGCTCTCAATTTCGTTTTTACTCCCCCTCTTGCCTATCCTTTTTCTGCGTGAAATGGCGAGGATATCTGGGCCTTTGATCTACCAGATTCAACGGCTGTCAATGCTTCGCCATTTCCATTAGAGTTCTTGTCAATCCATGATCTGCGCGCAATCACGATTGAATCCCGACCGTCGATCATCCAGAGCTGATGGTCCATATTCACTCTCGCACCCATTTCACCAAAACCTTTTAACACCTCATTTCAACGCGAAAAAGTTTGTTTTGGCTTGGACAGGTGTCATCTGTCCAGCCGTATCGCATCCAAAAGGCCTTTACTGCTTACCACCCTTTGCCAACGCAAAAACAGTTGGTTTTCCCCCAAAAACACCTTCACCATTCCACACCATTAATCAAAATTCATTCCAGTTTCTTCTAAATTCCGCCATGGATTCCCCCTTCTGCACTTTCTCCCTCCTCTGCAATCGCTCTCGAACCCTCCATATAACCTCTGAAAGCAGTTAAACCAAAAGAATGCAGGTTTTATTTAATTGTTTATTGTTTGGTTGCAGGTTTTCATGGTGTTTAATGTTAAAGCCGTCCCACAGCAAAATTGTTGCAGAGAGCCTCAGGATGACGATCCTTGGCTCCAATATGTAGAAAGAGGATCTTCAGGGTTTGTTTAGTACTCAACTAGTGTCTCATGAGCATTTGTTGAATGAAACCCTCCACTACAGCAAAAAAATACATCTGTGCAAACAAAGAAAATAGTGATTAAATATTAAAAGAAGATTAAAATGTTAAAAACACAGTTAAAAACAAATGAAACAAAATTTTAAAGAAGTTCGAAAAGTGTTAAAAGAGGCATGATGAGTTATAAAGGAAAAAGGCAGAATCAGGCCTAAACATAGTTTAAATGATTAAATTAAGGAGGGTCGGGCTAAAAAGTCTCGGATACATCTAAAGGAAGCAGTTATTCACTCAGAATATCTAAATCCACCTGTAGCCTACTTTCTCCCTGCAAAGACAAATTGGCAGTTAATACACAGTCTAAAAGATATTTTAATCTTTCAGGACAGTTATTGTAAAGATAAGAATAAGCCTTGAAAGTCAATCTTTCATCCTATCTTTCTATCGGAATTTAAGACAGATTTATTGAAACAGAGAAGTAGTTGCACCTATTTCTGCCTTATGCCTTGCATGGTTTTCAAGGCTAGAAATGCATTTACTCTGTAATTAATAAAATTTTGAACCCTAGATCAATTCCACCTCCTCATTTGTAGCATAAATACTGCATTGGAACTCATTGTAAAGTTGGCATTTGATGACTCTTTGAAGTAATACATAGCTCTACTGAATTTGAAAGGAAATTGATGTTCTAGAACCCGTGGATGTTTTAACCTGTTTGTTGATGGAGAAAGCTCTGTCATTGGATCCTTGAGCATGGCTAGTTGTGAAGTACTCTAAATCTATTATTGTTATTTTCTGTTTCATTATGTTTCACCATTCTCTGTCACAGTAGAGTAAAAATCTTAGGCTAAGAAATGTCTCCTAGAAGCACCTTAGACCTATTTACTCTTCATTGTCTTTATGTTTTCATCTGCTGAGGTTTTCTAGAGAATTCTTAATTTCTCTCTTAAGCCCTTATGCTTGTTTATTTCAGAAACAGTTCAATACAGTTGGCCTCAAGAATGATTTATGGTTTTCCCTGCTTACTTGCTGCTACTTAAAAATTGTTTCTAAAGTCTCCCTTCAAAGTACCATTGTCCAAAGTCTGCCAAAGAGGTTTTGTTCTGATCATACCCTTTGTAATTGCTCAAATAATTGTTTTGAAGGTATTTATAGCTGTAATCAAAGATGTCTAGGAGTTCCCTCTTTTATGAATGTAGTTATTTGTAAATATTGAATGTTTTCTTATCCTTGAAAGTGAAATCTTTGGATGAAATAGAGTGTTCCTCAACTCCTAGATTTTATTTGAAAAGTTTGTCTTGAAATTGTTATTTTTTGAAGTGTGGTTTTATAGAATTTATGGTTAGCCTTGTCTATGGAATGCCTCTTCATGTTTAGATAATGTTTTAAGTCCCTTTTTTGAAGAAGTACATATAATTAAGGATTCTTAATTTCCCTTAGTTCTACTTTTCATTCTAAACCTTTAATGTCCATTTCATTTCACCTGAAAGACTTTGTAGATCCACTGGCCAAGTTAGATTTTCCCTCTGATACCCCTGATCTATTTACAAACATTTTACAACTTCCACTTGACTCCATTTCCCAATGACTTAGAGATTTCCCTTTTCTATCTATGCTGCCTAGATCATTATGCCCAACCAAACAATCAAACAAACTCATGCTTCATAACTAGCCTAAAATCAACCCTTAAAAGAAAACAATCTTAAATATTTGCAAACAATTGAGAGATCCCTCTCTGAGACTAGGAAGGCTAGGTCTTAGAGCTCTAAAGACTAGTTTTGATGTTGCCTTCTCACTTGGTATGCCAATCTGCCAAATCACAAGACTACAACATTTTGGCGATCACGGTGGGAATTCTGAGTACATAATATTCCAACAAGCTCTTATAGACTCATTAGTCCTTTAATAACCATAGAAACTCAGAAAACCCCAAAAACGTTTCAGATTGGTTTCATAATAAACATTGGTGGTGGACCATAGAATATTTTACCTCCAAAAGAGCTAAAAATTTCCACCTGGTGACTCCACAACTCTCAATAGACCTAAAGACTCCACTGGGAAACCCATTCTATCATAACATCACTCATACTCAGTCAAGGAAGCTTTGAGGATTAAGTTTTCTTTGTTAAAAACTAGTTTGCCTCTAAAGATTGTCATACTTGGCTAAACTTTTCTAAATAACTCCACTGGTAGAAAGACTCTGAACACTTTATAAACATGCAGTCAAGTTTCATAGTAGAATGTTGTTATGAAATATCAAGTGAATTGGTAGAAATTGAATGTGAAGACCTTCCAAAGGTTATCCTTCTCAGCTCAAAACTCAATGCTAACCCTGAGATTAAGAAATTTTTCCTAGACTTGGTGGTTGAAAGATATGAAACTGACATTGAAATGCTGAATTCACAAGAAAAATCATATTAATTCAGAGGCCCTACAACATTTTTTGAAAGTCTCCCTCCCCCACAACAAGAATAAATTTCACTGCTTATTGATGTGCAGGAAAAATATGATGGTGCTTTCATGGACTACATTAGGGATGCAATGAACCAAGTTGTCAAGGATGCAGAGAGCCTACCAGTCATGGAAGGCCTAAAAGAAAAATTTTTACATCATGTTTTTGTTGATTCTATGGCAGATTATATGGAGGCCTTGATTGGCTCAAGTCCCTAAGCATTGATCCTTTGCAAGAGCCAGATACATCAAGAGTGGTCACCACTTGTGGTGGCCTTGGTTTTGAAGACCCACATTCAAATTACCCTGTGGTTATCTTTGATAAGCAGTGATATTTTCTACCCTTTTTTGTTACTGCTTAACTGGCTTCACTGGCACTATTGTATCATATAAAACAACATAGATTTCCAAGTTAGATTAGGGTAGGTAGGAATGTCAATAAAGCTCAGCCTATGAGCATTTAGTTAGTTTCTTGTTTTTGATTTGAAAGAAAAATTGAAAAAATACAAAAACAATAGAAAAGAAAAGGAGGGAAGATTAGAAAAATAAGAAAGGTACAACCCCATACCAAAAAAGAAAAAGAGTCTGAAAGTGTGCAAGCTTAAATGCCACTACTAAAAGAAAACACTACTATTTAGTCATACAACCTAATCATGACTAGATAGATTTCAATTTACTGCTGATAGGTTAGTGAAGAATATTTTCCAAATTGTTAATCTTGGCTTATCAGTAGAATATATTAGGATAGAATAAATAATGGTTCAAACATGCTCAAAATCTGAACCAAAGAAAAGAAAGAAAGGGATGGCTCTAACAAGCTCAAAACTTGAACCAAGAAAAGAAGAAGAGGACAACTCAAAAGATCAAAATCAAAGCTAAAAAAGATGGGAAGGATGCTTACTATTCTCAGATCTCAAGTCTTCCAAGTTTTGTTTCATTTTTTTGAAAATAAGGTCTATGTGCAGCTTGTTTTTATGCCATAGTCTTACAACAAATCAGATAGTTTAATCCTGGTTTGTCTGTATTTAAATTTCTGTTTTAGAATATAGAGAATAAGATCTGTCAGACAGTTTAATCCTAACAGATAGTAGTTAGGTAGAGAAGATAATGAGTCTGTTTAAACTGAACTCATGGAATTTATAAGGGTAGATTTATATTAGTTTTCTACTTTCAATAAAAAATAAAATTTCAAAGGAGTTTTCTAGTTCAAATGCGCTCAAGAGAAGAAAAAATGCTAGGACAAGTAGGATTGGGTAGGTAGTGATGCTTCTTTAAAGAATTTCATATGCTGCAGATTGCTGAAATATCATCAAGTCCAAGAAAGAAAAGAATTGCTACCCAATGGATAAGGCACTAGTCTATTTTCCAGAGATTTATCTCTGAGGTTCTTGACACCTCCAAGGAGTTGACCTCCCCAAGTGGAGCCACTATTAGGCATATATAATTTCTGTTATACCTAATGATGGCTAAATATCCTTTTAAGTTTGTAAAAAACAACATTTTATGAAAATATTGTGAGTTCTTGAAACCTCACCGTGTTCATTATCCCCAAGAATTCATTTCACTGAAAAATCTTCATCTATTCCAAGTAGCCCTGCTGATTCACAAAGAAAACTACTTTCAAACTCGTAATCCTCATCATTTCTCCATTTCAAAATGTGTCCTTCATTTCCCCCCCATTTTCCCTCATTTTCCCCTAAATTATCCTTCACTGCCTCAAAATCCCCTTTTAAACCTTATAAACCCTCTTTATTTTGTTTAAAATCACCTTTTCTAACCTATCAGAACTCCTCAAAAAGGTTAAAAAACCCCATTTCGGCCTATTTTCCAACCTTTTAACTTTGGGCTTTAAGCGCTTTTTGCTTAAGCCCCTAGCCCCTTTTTACCGTAAGACCGAGGCCCAAGACCGTCGGCTAAAATTCTTAAACCACCATCGCCATCACACTTCGGCGATTCCAATTTCTTTGTTCCCATTCCTTTTTTTTGCCAATATGTGAAACACCGATGCGCTTTCCCACTTTAAATCTGGACCTTCGATCATCCAAATCCAATGGTCCGTGCCATTTCACAGATCCTTTTTCCGCTCGGCAACCCTTTTCGTTCTCCACCGATGGTTTCCTACCGATGAAATCTCGACTGTTGGTCGAAGTTAGATCCAACGACAATTAACCTCTGCCTGTTCCCTTTTCTTTCATCCACGATCAAATCTCATCCATCGATCGTCTAGATTTGACGACTGTCGCTTGTTCACCATATCGCTATCCCCCGTTCATTCTTGCCAATCCCTCTTTTCTCCAGCAAGTTTTGAGCCGTTGATCCTCCTGATCCAACGGTGGGAATTCTATCATAGTCTCCCTCTCCCATCTCACCATTCACCCCTCTGTGTGAAATTTCGATCAAATCCAGACCGTTGATCCTCCAGATCCGACGGTTCGTGCGCTTTCAATTTTTCAATTGCTCTGAACACTTCTGTGACTCACTTTTTCCCCAGACACATATCCACCTTTGATCTTTTCCGATCCAACGGTCCATATTCCATCGCATCGTCAATTATTCCCCTTGATCGTCTTTACCAAATCCTCCAGTCGATGCATTTGGGAACATTGATCTGGCTCCCCCAGATCCAACGGTTGGCATAGTTTCACCTTTTCACCATTTCCTCCACCCCATTCATTCATTTCTACCACTCCTTAATACAATCTCCACCCAGATCTACGACGCAGGTTCACTGCGGAGGCACCCGGCCTCGAGATCTTTTCGTACCCCCCCAGTCCCCTCACAGTTGATCTCATCCATCGATCTTCTCCAGATCTGACGGCCAGTGGGACTCCTCCCCATTCTCCCCCTTGTACCTCCATGGTCCCCCCACAATTAATCCCAACCATTGATCTCGTTAATCCAACGGTCAGTGCATCATCATGTATTCGCAAAAGTTCCCATCCATATGTTTTATGTCACGCTCCCCGCGTTTGATCTCGACTGTCGATCCTCCTAATCGGACGGTTAACGCTCAATCGCGTTTTTACTCTCCCTCTTGCCTATCCTTTGTTTGTGCAAAATGGTGAGGAGATCTGGGACATTGATCTACCAGATCCAACGACTGTCAATTCTTTTCCATTTCCATTAAAGTTCTCGTCCATCCATGATATGCGAACAATCATAATCAGATCCTAACCGTCGATCATCCAGATATGACGGTCCATATTCACTCTTGCACCCATTTCACCAAAACCTTTTAACACCTCGTTTCAATGCAAAAAAAGCAGTTTTGGCTTGGACATGTGTCATCTGTCCAACCGTATCACATCCAAAAGGCCTTTACCGCTTACCACCCTTTGACAACGCAAAAACCGCTGATTTTCTCCCAAAACCACCTTCACCATTCTGCGCCATTAATCAAAATTCATTCCGGTTTCTTCTAAATTCCGCCATGGATTTCCCCTTCTGCACTTTCTCCCTCCTCTGAAATCGCTCCCGAACCCTCCATATAACCTCTAAAATCAGTTAAACCCAAAGAATGCTGGTTTTATTTAATTTTTTATTGTTTGGTTGTAGGTTTTCATGGTGGTGTAATGTTGAAGCCATCCCATAGCAAAATTGTTGCAGAGAGCGTCAGGATGACGATCCTTGGCTGCAATATGCAGAAAGAGGATCTTCAGGGTTTGTTTAGTACTCAACTAATGCCTCATGAGCATTGGTTGAATGAAACCCTCCACCGCAGCAATAGAAGACACCTATGCAAACAAAGAAAACATTTTTTAAAGCTTAAAAGAAGATTAAAAGGTTAAAAACATAGTTAAAAACAGATGAAATAGAAGTTTAAAGAAGTCCGAAAAGTTTTAAAAGCGACATGATGAGTTATAAAGGAAAAAGGTAGAATCATGCCTAAACATAGTTTAAATGATTAAATTAAGGAAATTCAGGCTAAAAAGCCTCAGATACATCAAAAGGAAGCAGTTATTCACTCATAATATCTAAAAGCCACCTGTAGCCTACTTTCTCCCTGCAAAGACAAAATGGTAGTTAATACACATTCTAAAATATATTTTAATCTGTCAGGACAATTATTGTAAAGATAAGAATAAGCCTTGAAATTAAATATTTTCATCTATCTTTCTATCAGAAATTAAGACATAGTTATTGAAACAGAGAAGTAGTTGCACCTATTTCTGCCTTATGCCTTGCATGATTTTCAAGGCTAGAAATGCATTTTCTCTGTAATTAATAACATTTTGAACCCTATATCAATTCCACCTCCTCATTTGCAACATAAATACTACATTGGAACCCATTGTAAAGTTGGAATTCGATGACTCTTTGAAGTAATACATAGCTCTGCTAAATTTGAAAGGAAATTGATGTTCTGGAACCTGTGGATGTTTTAACTTGTTTGTTGATGGAGAAAACTCTGTCATTGGATCCTTGAGAGTGGCGAGTTGTGAAGTACTCTAAATCTGTTATTGTTATTTCCTGTTTCATTATGTTTCACCATTCTCTGTTACAGTAGAGTAAAAATTTTAGGCTAAGAAATGTCTCCTAGAAGCACCTTAGACCTGTTTGCTCTTCACTGTCTTTATGTTTTCATCTGCTGAGGTTTTCTAGAGAATTCTTAATTTCTCTCTTGAACCCTTATCCTTGTTTATTTCAGAAATAGTTCAATACAGTTGGCCTCAAGAATGATTTATGGTTTTCCCTACTTACTTGATGCTACTTAAAAACTGTTTCTGAAGTCTCCCTTCAAAGTATCATTGTCCAAAGTCTGCCAAAGAGGTTTTGTTCCAATCATACCCTTTGTACTTACTAAAATAATTGTTTTGAAGGTATTTATAGCTGTAATCAAAGATGTCTAGGAGGTCCCTCTTCTATGAATGTAGTTATTTGTGAATCTTGAATGTTTTCTTATCCTTGAAAGTGAAATCTTTGGATGAAATAGAGCATTCCTCGACTCCCAGATTTTATTTGAAAATTTTGTCTTGAAATTGATATTTTATGAAGTGTGGTTTTATAGAATTTATTGTTAGCCCTGTCTATGGAATGCCTCTTCATGTTAAGATAATGTTTAAGTCCCTTTGTTGAAGAAGTACATATAATTAAGGATTCTTAATTTCCCTTAGTTCTACTTTTCATTCTAAACCTTTAATGTCCATTTCATTTCACCTGAAAGACTTTTTAGATCCACTGGCCAAGTTAGATTTGCCCTCTGATACCCCTGATCTGTTTACAGACTTTTTACAACTTCCTCTTGACTCCATTTCCCAATGACTTAGATATTTCCCTTTTCTATCTACGCTGCCTAGATCATTATGCCCAACCAAACAGTCAAACAAACTCATGCTTCATAACTAGCCTAAAATCAACCCTTAAAAGCAAACACGCTTACATATAAGCAAACAATTGAGAGATCCCTCTCTAAGACTAGGAAGGCTAGGTCCTAGAGCTCTAAAGACTTGTTTTGATGTTGCCTTGTCACTTGATATGCCAATCTGCCAAATCACCGGACTACAAAAACCATCACATAAAAGGGAAATATTCACCCAAGGTATATTTTTTCTCTTAAGTCAAATTCCCCCCCTCCGCAAGGCATCATAATATGTTGGTTTTCACCTTTATTTAGCTATATATTTTTTATTAATAAAAGTAAATGTTTTATCATATAATAGATTTTGACAGCATAGCATCAATGCTGACACCCCATAATTCTATGTTCTTAGTTACATTACAAAATTTGGTGTAATGAAATGGGTGTCACAATCCCCTCTCCCTTTAAGGAATACCATCCTTCGTGCTATATTATCTATAGAAGGGATATGCCATTTTCATATTAGTGATATTTTCCATTTCTCTAGTTTCCACTTTGACCAACATCATTCATTTTTCACTTCCTTCTATACCTCTTGGCATTCAAACACATTCTTGCATGGTTGTCCATTGCTTCACGAGTCTTCCACATGGAACAATTTCAACTAATTATTTTATTGAACACACAAAATTCATTCATGATCCCAATGAGTAAGTACAAGAACCTTTGAAAATGAATTCATTAAAGTCTCCCCTTCCTTGCAATCAAACACCTTCCAAGTTTAGGCATCTCCTTCTCCCCCCCTGGTTCCCTTAGGTGATCCATTTCTTAGCAAGACTTCCTCACACAGGAAGAGTCTTGAGACTTATGGAGTGTTACAACCAAGAGACCCCTCTAGCTTTCTATAAATAAAAAAACACAATTGTCATAAAATTTCTCATGGTGATCAATGTATGTCATAAGTTTCTAGTGTCACCACAATGGTCTTGCCCCTAAAATTTTTAGCTTCACAACCATCATCTATACTTCCTACATATATCATCATCTCACATGGGTACTGTCACATGCATTTTTAGCTAAGGTATTTTCAAGGAGGTCAACTAGATTCTTATCATACTTGATGTTGCAACAAATTATCTCAACCTCACATATTAGTCACAAATCTATCATTTCATATGCTTACACATATGTTTCAATGAATATTCATAAAGGAATTTTCATTATGCATCCAACTTACACATTCGAACAATGCCTTCAATAATGAACTCAAACATGTGCATATATATCCTGTCATGCATATGGCATACTTGCACACATTCCATTATATTCATACAAATTTATTTTTAAATTTAATTTTCAGCCTCTCTTGTTTTCAATCATTCACATGACAAGTCTCATAAGCATAAGCATAAGTAGACTAATTTTTTCATCTGGTAGTTAACAAAAGATGTCACTTTTACACATTTTCCATATGAACATTTCATGTGACATGAAATTCATTAGGTAATCTTATTATATTACCCAAAACAAGAAAGTACTAGTTTCTATTTGCTCATCATTCAATCATTCATATTATTTTCATGATTAAAATATATCAGCCAAGAACTATTTTTAGTTAAGGGAAACTCCCATATTAATACATTTTCACATTTGTGACTTCATTGTATGTCTGGTTCATATTGACCTAGTAAAGCTGTCCTCTACTGATCCTTTATCCACATCTTCCCTCTAATGCAACTTTGTAAGGAAGGCTTCTAAGCTCATTAGGAATTTTATCACATGAATAAACATATTTTTTTTATTAAAAAAAGATACATATATTTTCTAAAAGTCTTAGTAGGCTCACAACTCGAATTCCTTCCTTGTAACAACTATGGCATCCATCCCCCTTGCACTCTTGCACATATCAATTGTTTCAACGCACATTATATCAATACAATTGTCTTAGAACATGATCATTTATTCATCCAATCTCACAAGCATATACTCATAACATCCACTTAATCAAACATTCAAACAATTCTTTAAGTGTGGATAAAATTCAAGGGTCATAATCAATAATTCCTAGAACACTTATCTAGATAAAACCATTGATTTGCAAGAAACCTCTTATTTTCTCTTAGCCATAGGATCTGGTTCTCTTTTATTGTTCAACAGTAGGTCATTCTTAGGATAGGCCATGACTCCACAAATATATTATCTTACCAAGAGCCAATTATTATGGATAACAAATATTGAACACAAATAGGTCATGTTACCAACTACAATAACCTCCAACCAATAAATCTATCCCATCATCCTACTTGACCCAAGGTAGTGAATCCCTTTCTATGATCACATCAGTCCCTTGGGATATTCTACTATCCTTTCATGGTCTTCAACTTGGGTTTGACATGGATGTCTTGGAGCCCTGTGGCTTATAGGAGTTTCATTTGCCTTGTAGGCTCCAAGTACTCTTTATAACCCGCACAAAAAAGTGTCCCTACACTATTCCCTCCAGGGCTCCAACCTTCCATAAGGAAACCAAGGAGAAACATACTCACATTATTGTCATTTGAAATGCATATCAACATGCAGAGCTACCAATTGTACCATTATCTCATCAACACCTTACCTTACATAGCCTTAATTCCACAAGACTACATGCAACACCTCCATTGTCTTCCCAATATTACTATCAACTTATTCCTGGTTACATGATCATCATTAACCATTATTAGTGATATAGATTAGGTTATGAAAATATACTACTCTAAGTATTTATGCATGCACATCCATTATTGTATGCACCTAGCTTATATTCATGCATCTAACATATCAATATTTAATATCTATTCAATGGACATGCATCTTTGAACTATTTCATCTCTTGCATTTTTATCATGCCTATGCTATTATTCATCAATATATGCCAACTTCTCAAAATATTAAAGAAAAGTATTAAAACTAGCAAGAGATAAGTTAAGAGATTCCCCCTCATAGTTATGCCTACATGACTCACCCGTAAACTTTTGCATCTGTATTTAGCTTCTCTAGGGAATCTAGTTAGCATCCTACATCTTTATCTTGCATATTAATCTTGCCGCATCAAACTCAAGTTATTTTATAAACAACATCAATATATTCATAGATACAACAAAATAAAACACACATAAATGCTCATAGATACAACAAAATAAAATGCACATAAATGCACATGGATTCATAACTCTATCATTTCATATTTCTTGAGCCCTTTTAGGTTCAGTGTTGAAGCTTAACTTCGATACCACTTTTTCACATACCCAGTTCCTTAATTCTTGATTAAGGATAGGAGGCATCCAATTTTTTATT
The DNA here is from genome assembly GCA_034641835.2 of Pinus albicaulis. Lineage (NCBI taxonomy): Eukaryota > Viridiplantae > Streptophyta > Pinopsida > Pinales > Pinaceae > Pinus > Pinus albicaulis. Next base: position 982,713,754 of record CM076579.1, on the reverse strand, counting down.
CATCATGAACTTAGTAATTAGCTCTGACACCACTCCATCACATACATAGTTACCTCAATTACTTATAGAGGCTAAGGGACACCCATTTCTTTCTTTACCATCTTGAAAATAAGCTATGATACCACTTTGTAACATAGCCCTACTGAATTTATCCTAATCACACTTGTGAAAAAATTATTTTCATCTCATACATTTTGTAAAACACTTTATAGGTAAACATTCATTTAAAAAAATTGTATACAACCAATTAAGTAATGTTTTTCTTGTAGAAATTTTGTCAAAAATTTTGTATGAAATCAAATGAGAAAAAATTCTCTGATTCCACTTGTAACATACTAATGGAAATATACCTCTCATTCAGGATACTTTTGATTTATGTCTTTAAGGTATTTTATTAAATATTTTGTATGAAAATTGTAATAAAACTGATGCAGGAGCATTAGGAAAAGAGGAAATACTTTGTATTTTATTAAAACTTAGGGGTTTTTAAGTTTTTAAAAGAGCTAGACTTCTATGAATGATTTGAGTGGGTTTTATGTATTTTTAATTAAATATTGTAAATAATTCTCAAATGTTTGAGATTATGAGAGAATTTGGTCAGTTGAGGATGTAAAGGGATGAGAGATTTTTCTAAATATTAATTTAGAAATTAGTTTCATTAATTATGGGTGAGAGAGGATCCTTAGGGATTCAAGAGTGATTTTAGGATTTTGTTGAGAAATTGAAGGGATTGAACTCAAATTAGATCATTTTAAAATTGTATAAATTATCAAGTCTCAAAGGCATTGAAAATAAGAGAGGGTGTGAGAGAGAATAGATAGTGAGGGTTGGACAACAAATTTGCAAGCCTACGGGCTTTTGTAAAAGGGCCATTAATTTGAAAATCTGGCCATGCAGAGGATTTTTGTAATTGATTTCATTTGTTTTTATTAATGAAGAATTTGTTTTGAAAATTCTGTGTGAAATCTATATCTATTCTTGGTCGAATTTGTTAGGAAGAAGATTGAGTTCCTAACTTATTCATTTGATAAACTTTGTAATAGGAGAAGTTCTGCATATGAGAGGAGGGATCAATGTTGGTTAATGTCGACTTTTTGTTTTGAATATTTTCAGATGTAAATAAAGCGCACAATTTGAAACGAAATGCATATATCAGTTGATGAGAAATTGATTAGCAATTCAAAGCACTCAATCATGAATTTGAAGGCTTAACGCTCAATTGAAGAGAGAGATCGATTACGCAAGAAAGAGGTTTGAAAATTGAGTTCCAATCCTGGAACAAGTAGTTAATTCAGGAAGTAAGACTGTAATTCATATTAAAGGTTTATTATAAACACATTTTAGGCATAAATAAATGCAGAAATCTACGAAGAAATCATATGTTAAAGTGCAACATTAACTTGTAGAAAAGATGAAGTCGATCTCAGGGATAGAGGCGAAGAAATGGAGCTGTATGGACTTACGAAGGTGCAGAGGAATTATGGTTAAATTGTTTGACAGTGCGATGATGCTATACAGCATTGATGAATAACAAAATTTGAAGCGGATCTGATGTTGAACCAATCGTGATTCGATGGAAGTCGACTGATGAAATGTACGCAGAGGTTGAAGCAGAAATTAACTCAAGACCGAAGGGAGCGGTATTGCAAATGCATGGTTGAACTCGAACTGAGGAGTTAAACGCAGAGCAGAGCGGAGGATACAAGCCATTGATGAAATTGACGGGCTTGTTGAGTTGGAACATTGTGGTTCCAGCGTTTTATATGTTCACAACGGTGACTGTGGAATTTCGGAAGGAGGAGCGAGTTTACAGAGGTTAAGTTTTAATGGTAGCACTGGAAAATGATGTAGAAGTACTGAGAGTTAAATCAGATCACTAAAGTTCGATTTCCAAAGAACGTCCATCGTTGGATGGAAGGTAAGTCAGTTGCGTGGGAAAAATGTCATTTTAATTAGAACCTGACTTTTATATGGATTGCCATGGCCAGAAGTTGATGTGTTGATGCGTTGATCGAGCTTGGTAAGCTGGATGGTGAAAGGCGCACATATATATTTGCAACCCTGAGTTCGAACAATGGTATTAATTTTCCAGTTTGAACTTTTAAAACATGGGTAGATGTTGTGGCATTGGTTTAATTTTCTCAATTTAAGAATTCATGTATGGGTGGAGTTCAAATATGCGATGGCATTGAATTAAGGTGGAAGGCTGAGGTAATTGGATGCATAATATCCACATGCTTGGGATGCATAATATCCACGTGCTTGGGATTTGGGGAATTGGGTTTATAAAGTTGGAGATTTAAACCCAATGGATTTTAATTAAAGTATTTTATAAGACTTTATGCAAAGGCTTATACTTGTGAAACAAACCTTGTGTGAGAGTTGTTGGTTTTTAAAATGTAAAGAGAACCTTGAAGTTTGTTATATCACCATTAGAATGGTTTCATAACCATAAAGTGATAATATTCTTTGAAGATTAAAATTTTAAGCTTCCGCATGTATGATTGTAAATTGTCCAGACTTGGAGTTTTTATTTAGGCAATTTATTTGGATGCATTTTTATATGCATAGTATTGCAAAGATTCTGGGTATTGCAGGGTTTCCCTACATCAAAAAAACCTTTAAACCATTTATTAAAATTATTTTCATGAAAATATGTGTAGGTTATATACAAAAATAATACCATACACTTACAACGATACTATCCTTATCCACAAAACAACATTTTTTTCTAGGGAATCTCATAATTTTTTTTTGTATGCAATGAACTATTAGACCATTTAGGCATTTATTCAAACACTTTCCATGCAAAATAATATAACAAATTCCTTAGAGCATAAATCCTAAATTATATAAGTCCAAGTTCTAAAAACTAAAATGACAATGGGATTTCCTCTCTCTCTGGCCCAAGTTTCAACTTCTGGAACCTCCCAGAAGGAAAGTTAAGTAAAATTTCCAACATGACTTGTTTAATGCATGATTGTATTAGCATCTAGGAAGCTAAAATTCCTCTAATCATATCTCCAAAAATATTGCGACCCAAGATATAAAATTTGGACCAGATGATCAGTGGGCTTTCCCACTCACTATGATCCAATTTTTAGTTTTTGGAACCTCCGAGAGGAATTTTTATAGAATAAATGCCAACATTACCTATTTGATGTATGATTTTAGGAGAATCTAATAAGTTCTATTTCCTCTAATCATATATCCTAAAATATCACAACCTAAGATATGAAAGTTGGACCAGATGATTTGTATGATTTTCCCTCATGATGGTCCAAGTTTTAGCTTCTGGAAACTCCCATAACAAAAGTTATAGAATAAATTCCAACATGAACTGTTTAAATATGCATTTAGGAAGCCTATCTTCGTCAACCAATGTTGTTACAAAATTTAATATATATAAAAGGATACAACCATTTAATAGTATAATAGCTACAACCATGATTGTTGAAGAGGTAAATCCCCTCTGCGGACAGAGGCGATCCCTACTAGCCCAGAACGGGTCTAGCAACAATCGTCACATGCTATAGTGTAGGTTCCTAATTGAAAATAAACCAACTAGTGATGAAGGCTTACTTGGAATCCAACGCTGTCACTTTTAGAGAAAGTAGCGCTCCCGTTCCTTAGCTCTGGCAGATCATGATCCTCACGATCTCTGTGACCGGACACCTGCACACGCAAGAAACACAACAAACGCAAGTGTAAAATCCAGTATATGCAACTATACATTAGTCAGAGAAGACATAACTCATTATCATAATCAACAACAAGAGTGGAACCATAACCAATAGTTGCTTATCATTAATCAATCAAAGGAGGATACAACCTGGCTCTGACGCTGAATTCTCCTTCGGAGGGTTGCCAGCGGAACACGTCTCGAAAAAGCCTATCGGGGATAGGAAAAGCCTCTCTCTTCGGATGTCTCGACAATAATCTCCTTGCTTGGATTTGGCCTTAAGGGAATGAATCGAGGCTCTTGCAGCATTAGGCTCTGATGGCTCTTGGGAACTAGCTTGCAAAGGAGATGAGCAAGCTTTTATATATGGAGGAAGGGGAGTTGGGATCCCTATAATCATGGGATTGGCCCTATCCTCAAGGAAGCTTCCATGAGAGGTGGAAAACCAATTACTCTACATGGAGATCCGGAGCCAAACCTCCCAACTCAAATTAGATGCCAGTTTATGGATTAGTTAGGACGAAACTTCCGCCATTTATTTTAAAAAACACTCCTTAAAATGGCTGGTGCAAGTGCAACTCTAAGACAGAGCGCCAATTGGCGCGCCCCATTTGAATGATTTCCCCCATTGGCGCAGGTACTGAACTGGACTCCCGCGCCAATGCAAAAAGGGGTGTTTTTAGGGTTTTTCACAAGGAGTTGTCTTCAGGGCAATGAAAGCTCATGTTCAGAGGGATGTCATGAAAGTGGTTTCAAGTCATGTCACTGCTCACAAGTCAAGGAATGAACCCTCCAATTGTGCAGGATGGGGAATTGCAGGGACGGTGACAAATTGTTGTGTAATAGATGCCCCCTAAAGCATGAGGCCCGAAAGAGAGAGAGGGGTGAAATGCTTTACGAGAACGTGTCCAACTGAAAACACCGCCGTCGGAAAACCTGCGTAGAGAAGTACAATTGATATCTCAAATACATGATATATATGTGGTATGGGCGCAGCCATCCATAACAGAGTATGTAATAATCTAGATCCGAGGAATGGACGCAGCCATCCAATGAGGATCGATAAATAGACTCAGGTATGGCCGCAGCCATCCAGTGAATGAGTCATGTAACCAATCATAATAATCCACAAAATCGTAGCTTGGATTCCAGAAGACAAAATCCAGGGCCTTGCGCTCCATCTCGACCTGGAAAAAGTACAAGTTCAAGAATGTGAATAAGTGAGATGAAGTCGAACATGCAAGAACATCGTCTGATTACCAGCTAGTGATGAAAGATGTTAACAGACGCGAGAGGTACCACCAATGATGACAATGGCCCTCAAGGTACTATAGGTACAATCTACGGCATGTGAATCAATGAGTTGGCGTCGAACACCCGTAGAATCACTCGATCGGAGGCCAATAATGAGAACCTCACATCGAACACGAAGAACCTGCCATTGAGGCATGCAGGCTCCAAGGTACCAGAAGGGAGTCTCTAGATCAGCTTCTTGGATAATGAGCTGAAGTCGACAGGAAGTGACCTTGATCGAAGGTGGGCCATAGTGTTTCCCACATCATCGATACGAGACAGAGGAACATAATGTTTTTGTGAATCACGATCAGATGAGAGTCAGAGGAAGGTTGGTACTTTCAGAGGTCAACTTCTCTTGAACATATAAACAGCACGACAATGATTTTGGCAGTATTTGACATCAATAGATCAGAGGTCATGATGACGAGGCAAAGAGTGAATGAGAGGTCAAAAGGGATCACCCAAACCCACGGAGGCAAGTGAAAAAATGAGATGAGATGTCCCCAACCCAACACGAACGTAAACAAGTGCCATGTTCAAGAGCGACATACTGCCGACATGACAATGATGTTGGTTCCATTTTCCCCACCATTTCTGGCAAGTACCTCTTTATTTTTACACAATCTTGAAGAGGATACCATATTCTCGCTGTATAAGCCTATCCTAGTACATTTAACGAGCCCTAGGAAGGAGGAACTCAGATACCGTCATTACGACTGAATCCAATGTCATCAGGGTTTAACGAGTCTGACAAAGGAAGAACTCAGCATCTTTTCATGTTTAGAGAGTTTGAAAAGATAGAGGAAAAGTAAACTCCAAAGGTCCATTTTCGTAAATAGTTCCTCAGATCCGAAATGGTAGAAAACAAAATCTAAGAAAACCTCCTAGTCGCGATAGGCTAGGGTATTCCTTTTTCGTAAGTAATCTATCCCAGCCTAAAAAAGGGGTAAACGTATATTGGGTAGATGTCGTTTCGTGTCCACTTTAACGAGATCGAAACGACAAGGAACTCGACAATCTTTTCATGTTTAGAGAGTCAGAAAAGCGCTGAAAGATGACTCCAAAACGACTTTTTCGTGTTTTTACCGAGTCCGAAAAATTATAAAATACAATTCGTGTCACCATTTAAGTTGCGTAAAGACCTGTTGCTGCACATAAAGGCAAGTGTAAAATCCATTTTTGACAAAATATATTAAAATATTAATAAAAAATGACTTTTAAAACCTAATTAGATTTCAAAAATTTATAAATAAGTCTGAAATGGTAAAAACAAAATTACTTTTACTATTTACCTCATTGGAGAGTGACAGTGGTCCATTTGTGTGCAAACTTCTGACGGCGACTGCAATTGATCCAGGCTATCATTCAGATCCCCGTTTGTTCTAGGTAAGGGTTGCTTCCTTGAACTCCATTTCGATCCATTTTTAAGAGATTTCCATTACGGATTAGACTTCTGTGGAATTTTTTTAAAAATTTTAGGGCTCCACCCATTGGTGCGGGTATCGGGCACGGACCCGCGCCAATGGCCTTTTTCTTACAAAGGGGCCGTGCCAACAGGCACGACTGTTAAGGAAACAGTCATGCCAACGGCGGAACTCAATTTTCTGCTTTAAATTTTCAAATTGCGAGCGATCCAATTGAAATTTTGAGCAAAAATAGAGATCTAATCGAGGCTTTTTGATCATGTTGATGCAGGTTACTCAGACATAATGGTTATCGAATGGAAGGAGAGGGAGCATGGGGAAGAGGATGAACTGGATATGGAGAATGAAGCCTGTATGAATGCACTTAAGAACTGTGGACTCAAAAATTTATTTTTGACGCCCTGCTTACGAGCTCAACCAGAGCTACTACAATACTTGGTCAATATATGGGATGAAAATGAAGAAGTGTTTAAGATTCGGGACCAAGTGTTGGAAATTGAGGTTTCCAACGTATATTTCATAACCGGACTGTCGCAGAGAGGTCCAGTGCCCATCTTGACAGGCAGCAAACCATCTGGAGAAAAGATGGAGCAAGTAATGGCGAGGGTGTGCCCAGGGGCACGAACCGGATCAAGAAGGGGGAAGGTGGATATCCACACTGTCGAGGATCTAGGACTCAGAGTAGTGCTACACACCATTACGCGGGCTGCAGGATCACAAGCACCGCATGAGGCAACCAAGGCCCAACTCATACTAGCCTCTGAGTGTGTGAGTCCTACACTGTTTGATTGGGCTATAGCGGTGACAACCAATATCAAGAGGCAGCTGAAAAGATGCAAGCAAGTCAAACTAAAGCGGTTTGGCTACAGTTCCATTTTGGTATCATTCATCCTGAAACAACTACCTATCTTCCAGGGCCAAGGGGCCATTGTTGCTGAGCCGGTACCACAAGAGCCAAGGATGGCTCGCTGGGCAGCACTTATGCCCAGGTCAGGAGGAGGCCAACAGATGTCTTGGAGGCCTGAGTTTTTTGGATGGTTACGGAGTCAGTTGATCGTGGTCGAGGACTAGCCCTATGCTGGGACCGATTTCATCGGAGATCTCGATCTCCCACTTCCGGAGGGGGATGACTGGGACGAGGAGTTGGGTATGACCTCTCTTTTTTTATTTTTATGTTTTATGATTTTTTGGTAATACATGTCTGTTCTAACAACAATTTTATATGTATGCAGATGTCGGCCAGAGAGACCTGCCGGTATGTCTCCTATTTCACGAAGAACTTAGCCCGCAGCTGATCCTCAGGCAGAGGGTGCCGAGGGAGGAGAGGTGATCCAGAACCTTGAGGGGATCGCCCGGGGGATTCCAGACTACGCCTGGCTAGCAGATGTCCCGATGGCATATCAGATACATACGGTGGGAGTGCCTAGTCGCCTCCACCAACTTTTGAGACGCTTAGTGCACGCGGTAGCATGTTACCACGAGCACCATGCGGATTAGACACCTAGGGCTTCTTTCATGCATATTTTTTAGAGACATGTCATCTCCGGATGTATTAAGACGAACATGTATATATTTTTTATTTTATGTGATGCACACCATGTAAACATTTCGACACATATATATATACATACCTATTTTTGAATGGATCTTTTTACATGTGATGATGTTTTTTTTTATAAATTGCGAAAATGTCTATCTAGAACCAAATTGGCTACTGCATCTGTTAATGTATTCATATGTCTGGGTATGTGTTGATATGTAATATAGTCAAAATTTCTTTCTAGCAGACGAATACGTAGATACATACATAAAATGGATGGATTTCTTACTGAATAATGTTTGTTAAGTTGTAATACTACAAGTTGTGAGTCTAGATACACAAGTAATTCACGAATGCCGAGGTCCACAGCCTAGGTTAATAATTCCAATACAGCACTATATTCCGCGATATTATTTGTAGCAGGATCCAGACATACACCTTACAGGTCAACCAACTCACCAACAGGATCATAAATTACCCAAGCTGCCGAAGACAGATTCCTGGTACTGCGCGAGGCACCATCCGCGAAACGCACAAACGAAGTAATGGAAATCTGCACAATCAGGAAGAACCGATCAACAGAAAGATGCTTACATCGCACACCACACCACACATGCACACAAATGAATATACACACCTATGTACACACACCACACTAAAAATAAATTCAATCGCACTATTTCTTAAGGTACAGCCCATTTCTAGGCTGTGCCAATGAAACTCCTTCATAATCAATGAGCTCATAAGCCCCATTTTTCAATACTCGTTTTACTATGTAGGGCTCATGCCACATGGGTTGGAGCTTTCCTACCCCAAGTTTGTCGTGTGCTTAGTCGTATAGGAGGACCAGGTCCCCTTCGATAAAGGAATGTGGAGAGACTGATTGATCAAAGTGCGCTTTGACCCGCTTTTTCTGTGCCTCAATAACTAAGGCAGCCAAGCGGCGGGTTTCATCCAACTATTCCAAATACAAGAGACGCTCTTCTTCAGGGGAAGTGTTGGGTAAAAGTTCCACAGCCAACTTTAAGGAAGGAATTTCGCACTCAACTGGAAGAGTTGCTTCCAGACCATACACCAATTGGAATGGTGTGAATCTGGTCGCACTCTTTGCTGACGTCCGGTATGCCCATAGAGCTGAGAAAAATTGGAGGTGCCAATTGGACTTATGAATTCCAACTGTTCGTTGAAGCATTGTGACCAAAACTTTGTTCACAGCCTCAACCTGGCCATTTGCCTGGGGGTAATATGGTGTTGAGCTATCATGTCGTAAGCCCAATCTTGATGTCAGCTCGGCCATCATGTAATCTCGAAAGTGAGTACCATGATCTGTAAAAATGGCCTGAGGGACCCCGAAACGTGCAATAATGTGGTTGAAAATAAATTGGGCAGTTGTCTTACCATCGGCGGTTAGTGTAGGCATCGCTTCGGCCCACTTAGTAAAGTAGTCGACAACGACGATTATATATGCATGCCCCCCGGCTGAATGAGGGTTACACGTCATGAAATCTACGCCCATTTTGCGAAAGGGCCGATGGTAATGACAGGGTGCAGAGGGAGAGGCGGCGTGTGCATCTTGCGCTGAAATACCTGACACGCATGACATTTTCGGACTGCAACAATGCAGTCTTTGAAAATCGACGGCCAGAAGTAGCCCATACGCAGGATCTTCTGTGTGGTGGCATATCCGGACATGTGACTGCCACAGGCACCACTGTGACAGTCATTCAAGACTCTTTCAACCTATTCTAGCACTAAGCACTGGCGGATCACCGAATCTACTCCAACGCGGTATAAAGTATCTCCTACAATACAGTAGGGTTGAGACTGATGCCGAATCCGACCTCAGGCATCTTTGGTCAACTCAGATCGGAACATCAATGTTTGAAGATACACAATAATGTCACTGTACCATGGGTCATGAGTACTGATAAGGAAGAGGGTTTCGTCTAGGATATGATCTTTAGAGTGAGAGGGTGTGGAGTCTGTCGGGAGGGAGCAAATGACATCTGCGAAAACCAGTGATTTGGTCGACTTAGCAGTAGTAAACTCTAAGTCGAACTCCTGAAGGATAACGATCCATTTGGAGTATTTTACCCCCAGTAATTTTCGAGATAGAATATATGTCATGGGGTTGCAATCCGAAACCACGGTTATAGAACGAAGCAGGATGTAGTGGCGAAAACGCTGCACAGCTTGTACAGCTACTAACGCTAGCTTCTCGATGTGAGCGTAACACATTTCTGTGTAGAGAATATTTCGTGATAGATAGTAAACAACGTGTTCATTGCCATTATCGTCATCCTGCACCAGAACCATAGCTATGGTGCTAAAGGCGGCGGCCAAGTATAGAGTGAAATCATGGTGATAGTTTGGAGGCCGAAGTAACGGAGCATTAACAAGTAACGTCTTAAGCTTCTCAAAGGATTTTTGAGCAATCTCGTCCCAACGAAAGGGAATGTTCTACTTTAAAAGACACGTGAATCCTTTGGCCACTTCCGCGTAGTTTGGTATAAAGCGTCGTAGGAATTTAGCTTTTCCCTGCAGACTCTGCAATTGATGTAATGAAGAGGGTGATGGGAGATTGAAAATGGCCTCGACCTTTAAAGGATCGAGGTGAATTGTCCTTGGAGACTATGAACCCCAAAATATGGCTAGAATCCACGCAAAAGACTCATTTATGAGGGTTGAGCCGGATATTATAGCATCGACAGCGAAGGAAAATATGGCGGAGTTGTTCTGGGTGGTCCTCTCGCCGAGCTGAGTGAGCTAGAAAATTGTCTAGATAAGGCTGAACGATGTGGCATATGTCATGGAACGCGTAAGACATAGCACGCTGGAAAGTAGCTCCAGCGTTCTTCAATCTGAACGGGAGATTTTTATAAGAAAAAGTACCCCACGGACAGATGAATGCGGTCTTGTGTTGATCAGTAGGTAAAATATTTATCTGATTATAACCGGAAAAGCCATCCATCAGGGAATAGATCTCACTCCCAGCACATTCGTCAATGATTTGATCTATGAAAGGAGTGGGGTAGTTTTCCTTTGGACAGGCGCGATTAATATCATGGTAATCAACACAGACTCTTATAGTACCCTGTTTCTTATCTACAGGGACAATATTTGAAACCCATTCCGTGAGGGGAACTGGGTAAATGAAGCTCGCGTTCAGAAGTTTTTCAACTTCTGCTTTAATGGCAGCGGCTTTGCGAGGATGCACCGGGCGTAGGCGTTGGCGCACGGGTTTCGCACCAGGATAGGTAGGAATCTCGTGCACTACTATGCTGGGATCAATCCCGGGCATTTCCTCATAGGACTAAGCGAACACGTCTCTGAATTCTCGAAAAAGATCAGTATAAACTCATATCTCATCAGGAGAACAAGTTAATCCCACGTGTATGTTCTCAACTATCCCCGGTTTAACTGAGATGTCGATTGAAATAGTTTGAGTAATGTTGCTCAGGTTTCCCTCTGAAAGCACTTCATGTGTCAATATGGGCGTCTGGAGAGGTGGAGTGGGAACCTGAGACGCAAAATGCTCTAGACAATCTGACATTGCCCCCAGGATGGGCATGAAGGAGGAACGATGATTTCCATTGCTCCAAGGCAGCTCCTCAAGAGACATTGTTTCAAAAATGGCTTCTTCAGAAGGAAAAATCTCTTTAAGAGGATCAGGTGAGTTGGCCTCACCGAGCCAGGGGGATTGAGAGTAGACATCTAAATCCATGCTCGAAGGAGCATGCTAAGGAGGGGGAGGATCAGATGCGGTGACGATTTCACAGTAATTAATCTCTACTGGAGTTAAGGGCATCGATTCTCCAAAATCAAGCACCTGCTCAGGCGAAGGGATGAGCCATGGGTCGTCAGACCTAGAGATCATATTAACTTGAGCGGTGTGGGGTGGCGGTGAGGGAAAAATACCCATGAGGACGGGGTCTTTGAAGAGACTGGTTCCTACACTGTCAGGGGGATTTGGGATCTGATCCACGTAAGGAACGTTGTTCTCGGAGGTGGAGGTGAAGAAAGACAACTGATCCACCGTAACGATTTTTCCCCCGTCAGGGAACTTAAGAAGTCGAAAGAGGGTGGATGGCATGCATAGCATGGCATGAGTCCAACTGCGGCCGAGAAGTATATTGTAGTTAAGCTTGGAATCAACCACTTCTACTTCTACGTTGACTGTCTTCCCCTGTAAGGTAATCGGTAAAATTTCGAGAACACCCAGGGGTTTCGATTCTCGACCATCGAATGCCTCTAAGGCATTGGGAGATGATGAAAGGGCTGGAGAGCCAATGGCCTTCTAGCAAGCGGACGACATGACACAGGTAGAAGCACCTTCATCTACAATGGCCCTATGGATGTTAAGACCGTTGATCCCGACTTGAATAACGAGAGAAATCTAGTGTGGAAGTCGGGGGGTGAAATTTTCTAAGTCGAAGGTGAGAAGACTAGAATCAGTGGGATCGATCCCACCGATTGCAGACAATAAATATTTCCATTGTGACGGGCAACTTTGAAGAACTTCCAATGCAGACATAGCAGAAGGCGCCTATGCCAAATCCTCAACAATACTGTAGTGCTGAGCGGCACGGGCATTTGGATTGTAGGAAGATCTTCATAGAACACCTTTAGGAGGCGGCCTCACAACAGGTGGAGTCGCCAATTTTTTGAAGAGGTAAATCCCCTCTGCAGACAGAGGCGATCCCTACTAGCTCAGAATGGGTCTAGCAATAATCGTCACATGCTATAGTGCAGGTTCCTAATTGCAAATAAACCAACTAGCGATGAAGGCTTACTTGGAATCCAACGCTGTCGCTTGTAGAGAAATTAGCACTCCCGTTCCTTAGCTCTGGCAGATCACGATCCTCATGATCTCATTGACCAGACACCTGCACATGCAAGAAACACAACAAACGCAAGCGTAAAATCCAGTATATGCAACTATATGTCAGTCAGAGAAGACATAACTCATTATCATAATCAACAACAAGAGTAGAACCATAACCAATAGTCACTTATCATTAATCAATCAAAGGAGGATACAACCTGGCTCTGACACTGAATTCTCCTTTGGAGGGTCGCCAGCGGAACACATCTCGAAAAAGCATATCGGGGATAGGACAAGCCTCTCTCTTCGGATGTCTCGACAATAATCTCCTTTCTTAGATTTGGCCTTAAGGGAATGAATCAAGGCTCTTGCAGCATTAGGCTCTGATGGCTCTTGGGAACTAGCTTGCAAAGGAGATGAGTAAGATTTTATATATGGAGGAAGGGGAGTTGGGATCCCTATAATCATGGGATTGGCCCTATCCTCAAGGAAGCTTCCATGAGAGGTGGCAAACCAATTACTCTACATGGAGATCTGGAGCCAAACCTCCCAACTCAAATTAGATGCCAGTTTATGGATTAGTTAGGATGAAACTTCCGCCATTTATTTTTAAAAAACACTCCTTAAAATGGCTGGCGCAAGTGCAACTCTGAGACAGAGCGCCAATTGGCGCACCCCATTTGAATGATTTCCCCGTTGGCGCGGGTACTGAACTGGACTCCTGCGCCAATGCAAAAAGGGGTGTTTTTAGGGTTTTTCACAAGGATTTTTCTTCAGGGCAATGAAAGCTCATGTTCATATGGATGTCATGAAAGTGGTTTCAAGTCATGTCACTGCTCATAGGTCACGGAATGAACCCTCCAATTGTGCGGGATGGGGAATTGCAGGGACGGTGAAAAATTGCTATGTAACAATGATGAATTTATGTAAGGGTAAATGCATGTACATTTAAAATTGTTGAAAAGGGCAGTTAAAAAATAATTCATGTCACTAAATCATCTATGCCAGAAAGATCATTAACACAGAAATACATATTTATCTATTGCAGCCAAAAAAATACTGGAAACAAAAGTAGGGTAAGTCACATTCCACCCCACCATAGGCTTAGTTGTGTTGCATTTTTTCTTATAGATGGCCACCCTCGTTCCATATCTTGATGCCTTTAGGAGAAAACTAAACTCAACAGTTTCACACCAAAGGCTTGGTTAAGCACTCAGAATATGGATCCCACTTTCCAAGTGGTTTATCAAATTCCCTCTAACAACAAGCACCAAGGTGGTTGATTCGTTGTACCTACAATAAGCACTAGGGTGGTTTATCAGTTTCTTCCTAGAAATAAGTACCATATTTTTCTAACCATATTTAACATAAAAGTAAAGGCCACTCTCCACAGACAAGACAAATCAGTGTTCAACCTTTCCATATTTGACTAGGCTCATAAACATTCACAAAAATACCATGCAATTCTGAACATCACAAGGGAGTCCTTCTCTGATATCTACAGTCCCTCGAACCTCCCCCCTTTAGTTCTCTATGTGGCTCACACAAATCAGACCATTCCTAGTCCTAAAATCCATCTATACCAAAGAAAAATAACCACAACACATTCAATTATTGCTACATAAGTTGTCACCAATTCTCGGGCCAATTTGAATTTCTAAATAAGAGAGAGATGTATGAGAGAGTAATATAAGAGAGAAAAACTAGAAGCTTTAGAACCAAGAAGAACCTCTTGATTTCTCCTCCCTCTTATTTTTATAATCACACATTGACCCTTCATCTTCCCAACCTTTCAAATTATTGGGTATACTAACCATCACATCAAAGGGAAATATTCACCAAAGGTATATTTCTTCTCTTAATTCAAGTTTCCCCCCTCCCCTATGTATCATAAACTATTGTTTGTCCCCTTTCTTTAGCTCTAGAAGTTTTATTAATAAAATTAAAACTTACATCCTATAGTAGATTTTGACATCATAGCATCAATGTTGGCACCCTAAAATATATTTTCTTCATAACATTACAAAATTTGGGGTAATGAAAGAGGCGTCACGCCAACCTATAAGAGACACCAATCCCCATTGCTGCAAATATTCATAGGAACCAATCTAATAGAGACACCAATCCTCACTTGGTATGCTTTATACTTCTACCTTCACTAGGTCTATTAGCTTCTTCCTTCAAGCGGTCTACTTGCTACTTCCACCATCACTAGGTTTTCTTTCTACTTCTACCTTCACCAAGTCTATTTCTCCCAAAACCCGTTTGTTTGGATTTTCCCAAGTAAAAAATTGTACAACATGCCAACTTTCCAATTTTCCAAATTTTATTCTCAGAAAATATGTTATAGAAAAATTCCAAATTGACTTATTTGAAGCTCGTTTCAAAATTATTTATTAACTCTAATTTCCAGAGGGAATATCTCCAAAATTATAGTGAAACAAAGTTTACAATTTCTACCATAAGTACCTAGATATCTGTCCTTTGTCTCCTCCAAATTTAATATTTTGAAGCATCTCATAAGAAAGTTGTAATGAAAATTTCAATCTCACTTATTCAAATCATATTTCAGGAGCATTCAAGAGCTCTAACATCCTTAGACAATGTCTCTGAAAATGTAGCAAACCAATGTATACAATTTCTACCATAGATACTTATATATACCTCTTCTGTCTCCTCCATAATTCACAGTCTGAAAAACCTTAGAACAAAATTTTTAACGAAAATACCAAGATGACTTGTTTGAAGCATATTTCATAAACATTTTGGAACCATAACTTCCTTCAAAGAATTTCTCCAAAATTATAGTCAAACAAGTTATGACCTTTATACCATGGGTACCTAGAGATATATCCTCTTTCTCCTTCGAAGTTCACTATTTGAAACATCTCAAAAAAAGAGAAATAGTGACAATTCCAAGGTGACCTATTTGACACATATTTCAAGAGCATTCATGAACCCTAACTTCATTAGATCATATCTACGAAATTATATCATACAAGGGTTTGAAATTCCTTTCACAAGTACACAAAGATATTACCTCCATATTGTCCAAATTTCATGATATGAAATATCCCATAAGAAAAGTCATATCTAAAATTCCAAGATGACCTATTTGAAAGATGTTTCAGGAGAATTTACGAACCCTAAATTCCCTGGATCATATCTCCAAAATCACAATGAAACAAAGTATGGAATTTATATCATAGTTTAATAAAAATACCCCCTATATCTTCTCCAACTTTCATGGTACTAAACATCACAAAAGAAAAGTAATAGAAAAAATGCCAAGATTACACATTCACTCCACAAATCAATTTTTTCCTCCACATTTAAGACACCAACAATATTCCCCAGCTCCTATTGTGCACCTCATATATCTTCTTTCTTGGATTGTGATGAAATGCACTCATCTATCCTTTATTTTTAGTATTTTTACGTTCACTTATGGGGTTGACTTGTAAAACTGGTTAGGCCAACTCGTACTTTATGGTTGGGCTGACCTAACATAATTTTTCATATCTCTTCATTCCTATGGAGTTATAGGGAGTGAAATTTACCATTGGATATGCCTAATAATAAGAAATTCAACCATATATCCTATGATCCAATTTGAAATCATTATTTAGGATAAAAATTCCCTCAAAGATAGGGTATCCAAACTGGGCATCAACAAAAAAATTTGTTATCCAAACAATATTTCCAATATTTTTCACCTTGCAATATTTATCTTCGACATATGTAGTCTCCCCCTATATTTGAAATCAATAAAAATAATGCTTCCAAAAATCTCCTCCTTTTATCATTGACGTAAACCCTTAGTCAATTCTCATCAATACTATAGTACTCCCTAATATTTAGTTGGGAATACATCTTGGTATCTCCATAAATTTGACATTCTCAGTCTCCCCCTATTTTTGAAATCAATTAAAACACAATAGTAAACGATATCTTCATTTTCCATTGATAACAACACTAGACATATGAGCACTCTTACTAAGGAACTCCCCTTGTCTATAATTCCCCCCCTCCCCACCCCCCCCCCCCCCCCCCCCGACAACCATTGCGAATGACTACCCCCCCTAGATGAAAATTATCCCTCTTTGAAATCAATGGAAAAGGGATATTCCCCCTATTATTTTTATTTCCTTTACTAATTATTTGAGGCCAATAAAAATATAATTTTCTCCTTTAACTTAATCCATGATATATACATTACTTGAGGTCCTCATTTCTTTTTCCACCAATATTCTTGAACTCACATTCCTTATTTCACATCCTTTAGAATGAAATATGAGATCATATCCTCAATCACACATTTGAATTACACTTAGAATATTTTGTTTTATACCTTAAATATACAAGGCATTCTAAGTTTTATTCTTTCCATGATCAATATTAATTGTGCCTTTTCTAGCTATCCTTGCTAATGCATTATATCCAAAGATAACATTTCCGTCTTTTTATTCTTTTAGAGTAAAAAATTTAGTCTGATATCCTGTCATGTGTTTTTAACATCCACTATCAATAAGCCATTTGTTTACTTTGCTTTGAGAATATATAGCAAGTCCACATCCCTCCAAATTTTCTTACTTATTTTTCCATACCTTTGTGAATTATTCTCTATATCTAGACATATCTTCTTCCCTGATTTTCTTAGGAAACCTTATTGTGTTACTTATATAGTCACATGATTTGTGCCAATAGTTATTTAAATTGTAACATTCAATATGATCTAGTAGGGGAGAAAATGGGTTGTATCTTCTAACACCACCTTCATTAAGACTTCTATTTTTGTTCCTTACAAAACCATTCTTTGAGGTCTTATAAGATCTTATATTTTTGTTTCTTACATAGTCATTTCTTAAATAATCTCTACAATTTATTAATTTATGAACAAAATTATTAAAGAAAAGTAATAGACAAAGAGATATTTTGATACCAAGATATGAAAGGAATTCTTGGTGGAGTAGCTCTTATGAATTTGTTCTTGTTGATCTTGTGAGAACAATCAAGTCTCTATTGGTCTTCATCTCCTTTCCTAGTGTTGCTTTTATTGTTGAAGGATCTCTTGATAATATTAGTGTAGCTTTAGGAATTTTTTCATTTTCCTTTTCTAATTCCTTTGTTCTTGATTATCTTTTGGAGATATTAATATTTTCCTCTAATCTAAGGCCTATTTTGATGAAAGGTGACCTATGAAAGTTCAGAATATCATCTAATATTTCGATACTCTTTCCAAACTTCAATATTTCATTCAATTGAGCATTTAATTTCTCTACTTTTTTTCTCAAGGAAATAACTTCTACTTCTATCTTTTCACAATCTTCTTCATTTCCTTTCAACTGGCTTCTCATTGTACTTCTTCTATCCTCTTTTTCTATTCTAGTTGTGTCTTCAAGATGGAAATTTTTGTTTCATCAAGATCATGATCCTTTTTTCTTCTCATATTTTTGAAAGAACTCCTTCTGATTTTTTATCTAGCCTATGATTCTATCTATTTCTTCTAGAGCACTAACAAGTTCCACTTCAAGATTTAATTCACAATCTATATCATCACACTCTAAATTTTATTTCTATTTTTATTGTCTTCATCTTATTTATCAACAATATTTGCATCAATGGCCATGAAAAGAAGTTTTTATTTGTAAATATTAGATATTTTTTAATTACTTACTTATTTAAATATTCATGAATCATATACAAACAATCTCACATGTGGAACACAAGTTACAAATGAAAACTTCTTTATAATAGTTCTTTGTAGGCACTAACCTAATGACACAAACTTTGTAGGCACCAACCTACAAGATACACAAGCCTTCCCTACTACAAAAGTTTTAGGAACCAAGCTACAAGAGACATCAATCCTCTTTGCTAAAATATTTGTAGGACCTGACCTAGAAGAGACACCAATCCACTCTATCACAAGATTTGTAGGCACTAACCTACAAGAGAAACCAATCAATTCTACTACAATATTTTTAGGCACCAAACTAAAAGATACACTAATCCCCTATACTACAAGATATGTAAGCACCAACCCATAGGAGACACCAATCCCCTCTACTACAATATTTATAGGCAACAACCTACAAGAGACACCAATCCCCTCTATTGTAATGTTTGTAGGCCCTAACCTATAGTAGACACCAATCCCCACTATTATAGATATAGATAGGCACAAAACTACGTGAGACACAAATCCATAATAAGTTTAATTGCTACTTATTCTTTCACTGGGTCTATTATTGCTTCTTTCTTCACCAATTCTACTTGTTTCTTCTGCATTTCCTAGGTCTTCATGCGGTTTCTGCCTCACTAGACATGTTTCTCCCAAAACTTGTTGTTTGTGGCCTCTTCCCAATGAAATTTTTTAAATAAATGCCACGTATCCAATTTTTAGAATATGATTCTAAAATTTTTACCCAAGGCACTTTTATATGTATCCTCAGATATCTTAAATTTTCATAGTCGAAAATCTCCCAGTAAATAAGATATAACAAAAATTTAAAATTTCAAGCCAATTTCAGGAATATTGAATAACCATAACTTCCATAGGGCATATAACCAAAATTACAATGAAGCAAAGTATAAAATTTCTACCACAAGTACCAACAGAACTCTTCTCTATCTCCTCTAGATTCACGATCTGAAACATCTCAATAAAAAATTTATAGTAAAAATGCCAAGCTGATTTATATGTAAAACATTTAGGAGCATTTAGGGACACTAACTTCCTTAGAGAATATCTACAAAATTATAATGAACTTGTAGAAATTATCCAAAGGGATTCAATATGATCTTGTAACGTACTAAAATAAAATATTGAATCCTTCTACAATTTTTGGAAACCAAATACGATCGCACACTTTAACAAGTAAGAGAAAGAAATTATCAATCACACACCACAAGATGTATATTATGGGGAAATAAACTGCTCAAAACCATGCTATATGTATATTGTATAAATTCAAGGCCATGAAACAATCAGGGAAAATTTTAAGGACGGAAAATTATCTTGAAGTTTAAAAAATTGGTGAATCTTGTTAGTCCCTAATATGCAAACTATAAAATTTTTATTGATGTATATGTACAATTATTCAAATTTATAATGATATTATATATACTGTCTATATAATGTTGGCGATTTTTAACATAAAATAATTTTATATTGTAAAATTTGGGCGAATCATTTTTATAAAAAAATGGAAATTAGCAAATATTTTTTTTTGAAAAAGCATGGAAAATTAGCCCACCTGCGAATATTAGCCCCTAAATTTTTCCATGGAAACAATACAATGTTTTTCTCTCACTAAGAAGCGAATGCACTCTGCTGACTGTCTCACTCTGATATAGAAAAAATCGTTCCAATACTTAACCAATTCTCAACCTCTGTTTGGCCATCCTTTCTCACACATTCCCAGAGGAATTTTCACCCTATTAAATAGGAAATTCCCAATTAATACAAGGCTTCCTAATGACTATGTACATCACCTGTACAAGTTTATAAATATACAATTGATAGTTATCTTCCCTTTAACCTCACTCTCAACTGGGCTTCCTCAGAACTGACATTCAACAAATATTTATAGTGAATTATTAGTTAAATGATAGATCACTACTTGTTAATTAAATCATATTTAATTCACTGGACCTTTCACTAGCTCATCTCTCAGTTAGAACTAGTTAAGCTGATTTTAACTCAATTAATTTAGTTAACTAATTACAACTCACAAATAACTGTAAGTGGATCCCCTAAAATCATGGGAGAACTATACATGTCTCCTCTCTGAATCTCAACTCAAATTTCCTAAGATAAATAAGTCTTCCTGACTCAGTTAACTAATACAAGTTGTCATCAGATGAAATTACAATTTCTCTTCTAATTTAACTAAGGGAAATTAAATTAGAAGCCCCCTTGGGTGCCATTTAAACATAACTAAAGTATAAATTTCTATCACTATTACATGAATATCTCACATATCTCCTCCAATTTTTATGGTTTGAAGCATCCTAGAAGAAAACTTATAGAAAAAATTCTAAATTGACATGTTTCAAGCAGGTTTTTGGAGCACTCAAGAACCCTAACATCCTCAAATAATATTTATGAAATTACAGTTAAAAAAATTATGAAATTTCTACCATGGGGGCACAAAGATATCTGTTATTTCTCCTCTAAGTTTCATAGTTTGAAACAACCCTAAAAAAAATTATAGCGAAAATTCCAAGATGACATGTTCACTCCACACATTACATTTTTCCATCACCTTTAAGGCACCAAGAGTATTCCACAAATTTTGTTTCACACCTCAAATATCTTCTTGATTGAATGGAATTTAATTGAACTCATATATACTTTAGTTATATAAGTGTTTCTATATTCATTTATGAGGCCAACTTGTGAAACTAGATGGGACGACCTTAAATTTATGGTTGGGTTGACCTAACATAAGCTTTCATATCTCCTTGTTCCTATGGAGTTATAGGGAATGATATATAACTTTGAAAAGGTATCAGAATAATATTTTAAACCATGTTTCCTATGGGTTCAAATATTTTCTCTTTTCACCTTGTCATCTCCTTCATAGATGTTTTAAATTTTGTCCCAAATGTCCATTGCATATTCACAATGCATTAATTTGAAAAAAATTGATTCTAATAGGCCACGCAAGACACACTGTCAACCGTATTAAAAACGGTTCCTCGATCAACATACAGAGCACATAAGAATCGACATGAGCGATGGATAGGGTTTCTCCGAAGGTGCAGAGGATTTTCCGTGCGATTTCCGCAGGTCTCGAGGTCAGCTCTTGGTATGTGTCGACATGATTCAGAATTTTTCCAGTATGGGGCCTCCTCCTCGACGCACATTTGGCACTTATCAGCTTTTTTCGGAGACTAGGGTTGCTGCAGGAAAACGAAGCTCGAAGGTCTTGGTGGACAGTTTAAGAAGGGCATTTTTTGAGCAAGATGGGTATTGATAGTTTATCAGTTGAGCTTGAGCCGTCGCCGGAGGACTTGCTCACCGTATGGGGGTTAGAAGTCTCAGAGAAAAACCTCGATTTTCATTTTCCTCTCCGCGCTTCGGTGGATTTGGAGGCTGAGAATGTTTGGAAGGGTTTCCCGAATGGGTGTGGTGGCTCTGCTTTAAATTTCTATGAATAGAAGAGTGTTTCAAGTTTTGATCTTCAGCATCTTCCGGTTAGCTGTCGGCCTTTGACCTCGGAAGAGCTCTTCACAGAAGGCCTCAATTTTGTGACGTCCACGCAGCCAGCGGCGCTCCAAGGTAACCTTCTCTCTTGTGGTCTTTCTGGTGGTCCGGAGCTAAGGTTTGCAAATGAAGGGTTTTGTTTCGGTGAGGATATTGCAGTGTCAAGCGCCGAACCTTTGGGGGGTCTAACTGCACTGAGAAACCCTCTCCCTGGGGCATTGAAAGACTGTAGGGTGACCGAGGAGGTGAACAGTCTTCCCAAAGCAAACCCTGTCGGAGTAGTGGGAGGGCTCTTGCCTTCGTTTCCTTCGAGAGGAGGGGCTGTTGCTCCAAAGAAGGATGGGGGCCGTAATTGTGAAGCTCTGTCTAGGGTTTCATCGAGTAAGGCTGTTGATTTTGTCCCTATTTCTATTGCATCTGAAAATTGTGGGGTTGTGCCGGAGGGTGGCGCAGTTACAGGGGTTGGTGCTCAGCCTCTCCATGTCAATGGTCTCGATTCTCTGCGTTTTGTAGAAGCTCTGAAGCTCTTTCTGGTAGAAACTATCCGTGCGGAGTTCCCCTTTGCAAAGTCGATAGCTAAGGAACAAGAGGTCAAGAAAGCTGTGGGAACCAATAGAAAGAAGGCCAAGATCATCAAATCAAAGGAAGGAAGTCCGAAATGCCTGCTTGGGGTCGATATTAGTATCGAAAAAGTTATGGATCTAGCCGAGACCATGTTAGTGGGGAGAGTTAGGGGCAGGAAGTTCTCGGAGGCCTTTATTGCTGATTGGGTGCAGAATATGTGGAATGACTCTCCAGGACTGCCTGTTGATATCAATATCTTGGCGTGAGGATGGTTCACCATCACCTTCGAGAAGAAAGATCAAGTGGATAGAGTCTTGGAAAGGAATTGGTTCTTTGGCAAACGACCGGTGCTCTTCAGACGCTGGACTCCTCTCTTTGACGCCCAGAAAGAGAAAATGGCCGATTCTCCGGTGTGGGTTAAGCTACCCGGCCTTCCTCTTCAGTTCTGGACCGATTCGGTGTTCATCTCGATTAGGAACACGTTGGGCACTTATCTTGAAGCTGACAAATCCTTCTTGCAAACCAAAGATAAGAGTGTGGCTCGCATCCTTGTGAGCCTAAACCCTCGCGAAGGACTTGCTGAGACCATGACGCTACAATACAAGGATATGGAGTTTGTGCAAGTTTTGGATTATGAGCACCTACCCTTCAGGTGAAATAGGTGCCACAAGACAGGCCACCTGGCTCGGGACTGTCCCTTGGGTCACCAGCGTAACCGCAGATAGAGGAGGCAGAAAAGGGCTCAGAAAACCCCAACCTCAGTTCAGGATGGGGAACCTTTGGATGCAGAACTCGACCTTCCGGCTCAGGAGGCCTCCTCCCCCTCCTTGGATCCTGAGATGCATAATGCAAAGGACGATGCTGGTCCCTCCTTGCTCCCGGTTGAAGATCTGGGCGACCCTTCGGCTCTCCCTTCAGCAGTCGACTCTGGCTTGGCGATTCTGGCGGGTATGTCCCCCTCTATACTTCCCTTGTCATCGTTTTCTGTTTTACCTGTTGATGTCTACTTGGAGCCTGGTCCTTCCAGGAAGATTGTAAATGAATTTTCGGCCCTTAACCTATCTTCTCCTCCCTTTGATAGCCTGGTTGTCTCTGTTTCTGCCGGCCCGAGTCTTTCCCCCTCTTCTATGTCGATTCCTTGTGACCCTTGCCCTCGGTCTTCCGATTCTGGCCCCTTCCCTTACAATCTCAGACCCCGTTCGGACAGAAGAGCTTTGGGCTTTGAAGTGGGAGGACTAGCCTCGATTTCAGTTGATGCTGGCTCTAGAAAGGCTAGAGGTAGAAAGTCTAAACTCTCCATAGCTCAATCCAAGGCAGTTGTGGATATAGCTGATGGGAAACAATTAACTCTTCCCAGGGTGCTTAGAGCAGAGCGGCCACCCTCTGGGGTTCCGCCATGATTGTCCTCTCCTTCAATTGCAGAGGCCTAGCTAGTCAGGCCAAAAGGCTAGCTTTAAAAGAGCTTGTGCGTGCTCACAAACCTGACATTCTTATGCTTCAAGAAACTCTGGGCAAAGGGGAGGAGGTTGTCTCTGTTCTTACCAAGTTGATGCCTAGATGGTCTTTCTTTGCTCTGGATGCTGTGGGAAGGTCTGGAGGAGTGGTCTCTGGCTTCAATCCTGTTAAGTTGAAGTATGTATCTTCTTGGGGGACCCAGAATGTGCTAGCTGTAGAAATTTTTTCAAGTGAGCTCAATCGGTCCCTGCTCTCTCTGAATATTTATGGACCTTGTTTGGAACGGGAGAGGTTTTGGTCTGCAATTTTTCGCTCTTCTTGGATTGGCCACCCTTTTTTACTCTTGGGAGGAGACCTCAACTTCTCGATAGGGGAAGCTGAATCCTGGGGTGCCATGGCCAAAGCTGACCCCCTGTCTGAATTTTTCCTTAATAATATTGCTTTGGCTCACCTGGTGGACATACCTCTTCTGAAGTTAAAACCTACATGGCGGAATCGAAGAGTTGGACAGGATTGGGTGGGAAAGAGGCTGGATCGGTTTCTTTTAAGTGAGCCTCTGATGGACTTGCTCGTGGAATATAGGCACTGGACTGTAGAAGGAGGTATTTCTGATCACTTTCCTATTCTTCTTGACATTAAAGGTACTGGAAGGAAACCTGGTCTGCCTTTCAGGTTTAATCTGGTTTGGCTCAAAGATGAATCCTTCCAAGGGCTTTTTGCTTCAACTTGGGAGGTGGACCCAGGTGGGCCTGACTCTTCCAGGAGTGTTTTTTTCTGGAATAATCTGAAGAAAATGAAATCTGCTACTAAGGACTGGGCGGCTAACTTGAAGAAAAAAGAGGAGGAGGAACTAATAAAAATCAATTCTGACCTAGCTCTTTTAGAAGACCCTGAAGGAGGAGGTTATGAATCCCTTGAAGCTAGAAGCAGAATTAAGGAGCTGGAGGCCAAGAGAAGGAGAATTCTACAGCTAAGAGAAGAAACCTGGAGGCTGAAAAGTAGGGCCCTTTGGCTTCAAGCAGGGGATGATAATACTAAGTTCTTCCATAACTATGCCAAAGGTAGGAAGATGGCCAATACCATCTGGGAACTTCCGAAGGGAAATGGATATTTGGCCTCCTCTTTTGAGGAGCTATCTTCCTTGGGATTAGATTACTTTAAAGATATCTTTAAAGCCCCCCCTGAAGTTTCCATTGCTGAAGTGATCAGGGTGTCTCAGCTTTTCCCTAGGTTCGTGGACGAGGATGAAAATGAGGCAAAAATGGCTCCTGTATCCAAACAGGAAGTGGAGGATATCCTTAAAAGCATGGAAAAGGACAAAAGTCCAGGGCCTGATGGCTGGACTGTTGAGTTTTTTCTGCATTTTTTTGAAACTCTCGGTGATGACCTAGTTGCTGTTGTTGAAGAATCTAGAGCTACAGGCCAAGTCTATGGTCCTTTCAATTCTACCTTTCTCGCCTTGATCCCCAAGTCGGACCATCCCTCGTCTTTTGCTGATTTTCGTCCCATTTCCCTCTGCTCTTGTGTCTATAAAATTATTGCAAAAGTCATTGCTGCGAGGCTTAAACCTTTCCTTTCTGCTCACCTCTCCCCTGAACAGTTTGGTTTTTTAAGTGGGCGTCAAATCCATGAAGCTGTAGGTGTTGCTCAGGAAGCCCTGCACAGCTTAAAAAGGAGTGGCAGGAAAGGAATAATTGTAAAGTTGGACTTATCTAAAGCTTATGATAGATTCAGTTGGCTTTATCTAAGGCTTCTTCTTACCCACCTCGGGTTCCGTTTTGACTTTGTTCGTTGGATTATGAGTTGTGTTTCCTCTACAGATATTGCTCTCCTGATTAATGGCACTGCAACTCCCTTTTTCACTCCGGAACGAGGTCTAAGACAGGGTTGCCCGCTTTCGCCTTTGCTGTTCTTGCTGGCAGCAGAAGGCTTAAGTCTCCTGATTCACCGAGACAAAAGACTGAGTAGTTTAAAGGGGATTGAAGTGGCGGAAAATTTCTGGATCACGCACCTTCTTTTTGTTGATGATATTCTGATTTTTCTGAATGGGTCTACTGATGACTGCCGCGCCCTAAAATATTTGCTAGAGCTATTCCTAAAAGCAACTGGGCTTCAAATAAATTCTGCAAAATCAACCATCACACCTTCTGGTCTTTCTGAAGTTGAGCTTATTAGAGTTCAAAGGCTCATGAACTTTGAAGTCCGCCCATTGCAGGATCACTTCAAATACCTTGGTTTTTTGTTAAAACCAGATTCTTATCGCATTCGGGATTGGAAATGGCTTCTTGCTAAGATTGAAAAAAGGCTTACTCATTGGAGCTTCAGGTGGTTATCAAGGGCTGGACGTCTGGTTCTGATTAAATCTGTTCTGCTGGCCATTCCTGTTTTTTGGGCCAGTCTTTCTTGGGTGCCTAAAGGTATTTTGGCTTCAATTGAAAAACTATGCAGAATTTTTTTGTGGTCCGGGTCTAATCAGGATTCGGTAAGCCCTTGGGTGGCTTGGGACAAAATTTCAAGGCCAAAGGAGTGGGGCGGTTGGGGAATAAAAAACCTGGGATCCTTTGCAAAATCCTTGGCGGCTAAATTAGCTTGGCGCCTGATCTCAACAGATTCTCTCTGGGTCTCACTCATAAAACACAAATATATCAGCCAAGACTCTGTTCTGGAATGGGTTCGGCACCCTGTCAAATCTTCCTCAAATGCATCTTCAGTTTGGAAAGCAGTAGTGGCTTCTGTCCAGCTTATCGAGAGGGGCTTGGCCTGGCAAGTGGGTGATGGAAGCCAGGTTCGGGTGGGATGTGATCCTTGGGTTGGCTGTCCGCCCAATTTCGCTCTGTCACGAGAGCTTGTTGCTCATTTAAATTCTGAAGGCTATTTCTACCTAAGTCAGGTGGCAGATCCTAGATCCACTTCTTTTGTCAAGCAAGGTTGGTTGTCTGGTTTGGACCTGCATTTGGATAATAGATGGCTAGAAGAGTGGAACCGGTATGTTGCTGATCTCTCTCTCTCTTCTATTAGAATATTTGATTCTGTTGACACCTTGCGTTGGGTGCATGCTCAGACAGGTATTTACTCCCCAAAATTCGGTTACAAGTGGCTTATGTTGCATCAAGGCTGGGGGAATCCTGCATGGTGGTCCAAACCCCTGTGGAAACTTAAAAGTCCAGCTAAAACCAGACTCTTCTTCTGGTGCATTCTTCACAAAAAAGTTCCAACTTGGGACTTTCTGCAAAAAAGAGGCAAGCAGGGGCCGAGCTGGTGTTCGCTCTGTAAATCTGCAGAAGAAACGCCTCTCCACCTTTTTCTCCTATGTCCTTTTAATGTTAGTCTCTGGACATAATCTCTGCACTTATCCAACATTCCCTTGAGATGGTATGGGGATAGTCTTCTGCAAGCATGGGAACACTGGTGGCAGGAGGCGTTGGATGATAAAATCAGGGCCTTTCCACTTTTAATAGCCTGGGGCACTTGGATAGCCCGGAACAGGGCTATCTTCAATGAGTCTACCTTTCCATTAGCAAACCTGGCAGCTGAGGGAGCTGCTATTTTTGACAGCATTCCTACGCCTACTGTCAAAGGCTCCGTTCGCATTGTACAGCCGGAAACAATCAATGATTCCTTACCTTGGGCATACTTCGATGGTGCTTCTGATAACTATGATACCTGTGGTGCAGGACTGGTTATTAATATCACAGCTGAAAATTCCTTTCGAGCCTCTGTCGGCCTTGGGCAAGGGTCTAATAACTTCGCAGAACTTAAAGCACTCCATTTGCTTCTTTGCTGGCTTATTTCTAAACAGATTTATCAGATTCAGATCTTTGGTGACTCTAGGAATGTTGTCAACTGGTTTAATGGGACTCAGCAATGCAGGCATTTTCTTCTTCTTCCTTTGCTTCAGGAGATTCGTCGTCTTAAATCCTTTTTCACGAAGATTTATGTTGTTCATATCTACAGGGAAAGGAACCAGCAAGCAGATATCTTATCTAAAGAAGGTCTACAACTCGCTTTGGGGTCCTGGGCAGTAGTGGAAGCAGTAAATGGGACTGTTCAACCTCACGAAAAACCTCTTTTTGTGTAAATTTTCAGTATATTTTCAGCATTGTACAGTGGACCTTTATAAACCTATATGATTTTTGCTACTATTTTGGGTCCTGAACTGTTTCCCTTATGTAAGGGGGTTCTGGGCTCGCTTTTTGTTTTATTTATGGTATTATATGGGGCTTGGATAGTTTTTACTGCCAGTCCTTTTGGGTGCTGGAGCATCTCGTTTGCGCTGTCTCTTACTGCTCTCATCTGTCCTGTTGATGAACATAAAGAGCTGCATCGATGCTTAAGCTGTGATCTTTATGTTTTTCTCTTGGGCTGCTAACATCTTCCTCAGATGGAAAGTAGCCTTGATTTCATTCTCTTTCTAAGGGAATGACTGTTTTGTTTCCAGAAATGCTTGGCATATGTTCAGAGACTATCTATATTAATAGAAAGTTCGTTTTTTTCTGTGGAAAAAAAAATAGGCCACGCAAGACGTAATTCATGGTTTTTGAATTATTTATATAAGCCTCCTTATAATATTGATCATAGAGGAGTTTATGGAGCTTTATAACCATCCATTATAGATTAGCAAATGTCAAAGACAAGAGACATTAGATAAATCCTCAACCTTACCCTCCAGAAGGCATAACTTGTTCCATCAAATAATCGAAACATGCTTGGGAAATTACCTTCGTGACCGACCATGGTACCTTTTAGATCATCCTTCCAATGTTTGGACTAGATTTTAAGGAACCTTATCTTATACCAGTTGTTAGATTCACACTTATACTAAGAGGGGGGAGAGGGTTATCAACATTAGACAATTTCTTACTTATTTAAATATTCATGAATCATATACAAATAATATCACATATGGAACATAATTTATAAATGAAAACTTCTTTATAATATTTATTTATAGGAACTAACCTACTGATACAGAATTTGTAGGAAACAAACTACAGGATACACTAGTATTCCCTACTAAATAATTTGTAGGAACCAACCTACAAGAGACACCAATCCCCCTTGCTATAATATTTGTAGGATCCAACCTATAGGAGACAAAAATCCACTCTACTACAAGATTTGTAGGCACCAAACTATATGAGAAACCAATCACCCATGCTAAAATATTTGTAGGCACCAACCTGAAAGAGACATTAATCCCCTCTGCTACAATATTTCTAAGCACCAACACAAAATAGATTAATTTGGAGGAGAAAAAATATTTAAGCAAGTGTTACACAACATTTTGTCACTATCCCTGCAATCCCCATCTCACCGATTGGAGGGTCATTTATGTGACCCATAAGCAGTGTCATGCCTTGTAAAAACCATCATTGTGTCCCTTTACATGAGAGTAACATTCCTTCTGTTGACAATTCCCTGAGCAGAGACTCAAAAACCCTTTTTTTTGCCTTGGCACGGGTAATCAGTTATGCCCTCATGCAGAAGAGGAAGATTAACACTGGGCCCTGCTTCATCTGGCGTTCTATCCTAGTTTGCCACCTATGCCAAGCTGTTTATGGAATTAAAAAAAAAAAATAGAGGCAGAGATTCCACTCCAACCACCTCGAGGATGAGTCATTGGGAGTGGTTGAACTGATAAACCACAGACTACCTCCTTTAGGTTTATGGTTTCCACCTCTTATGGGAACTCCCTAAAGGATAGGCCTCCCTCCCACCTTTGTAGGGATCCTAACCTCCTCCTTTTCATCTATAAAAGAAGCTATCTCTCTTAGTACAAGCTATCTGAACTTGGAGAATTAGACATACTATAGATGAATGACTAGAGAAGATAGAATAAGAAAGAATTACATTGAAGAAGCTTGATTCCATGACTTATGAGAGAGCTTGAGTCCATGCCTTTATCTTGTCTGAATTCCCTGATGAGCATCTGAGACACACTTCACCTGAACCCCACTGGAGGAGACTGCTACATCAAAGCATTGGTTGTAACTCTTCCTTCTATTCATTTATATATATGACTACTGTTTGGTTCCATTGTTGTGTTATGATTCTTATTTAACACAATATGTTTAGCCCTCTTTGACTGGTTAATAGTTATGAATTTAATGTTGTTAGCTTGTATGCTATTCTTGTTTCTTGTTCTATGTGCACGTATCCAAGCATAATGGCGAATGGACTGTGACTTGCTGAGGCAGAAGCGAGAGGCCTCCACTACTACAGCAACAACAACAACGTTGGATTCCAGGTAGGTTGATCTACCGTGTCCCTTGTTCATTCAATAATTAGGAAGAAAAAATTTAGCGTGTCCCTTTGTTTATAGACCCACTCTAGGGCTAGAGGGATCGTCTCTATCCACAGAGAGGATTTACCTGCATAAAAAATTGGCGACTCCACCGGGGATCAATGCGAGTTTGTCATTTCATCTTGTTGGGTCAGTTTCAATTATTGATTTAGTTATCTGTCTTTTCTGGTTTGCTTGCTTAGTTTTCATCCTTTGTTCAGCTCTAAAGTGTCAAGATTGACCTTTTCTCATTAGGTTTTGGTTTTTCCTCTTTTTCCCATAGTTATCTGGCTTGGTGCACTTTTCCTCTGAACAGTTGCACCAATTGGCACAGGTTTCTCTTTGTGCAGTGGCGCCAACCCCTGTATGGCATGAATTATAGCCTTACAGTCATGCCAACCCCTGTAGGAATTGGTTTGACCTCCTTGATGAGTCTTTTGGTCAATTGTGCTTGCTTCTAGTTTATTTATTATGCATAATTATGCCTTTGGGATTGTTTTGATTACTGTCGACTTGCTTCTCTCAGTCGTTCATCCATCTTCTTATCAGTGTCAGTTGAGGCCTTAGGCTTTCTAGATGTCCTAATGCACTGAGCCTTCTGTCCGAAAATAAAGTCGGTTTGATTGTTGTCAGTCCCATTTGTGGCTTGATTGCACTTAGTTTTCTTTATCTTTTGAGTGACTGCTTTGGTTGTAGATTCATTTTGTTTTCTCGATTGGTTCTTCGCCTTATTGATCCAAGAATAGACTACATTGCTTTTTTTGGATCATTTTGAAAACTGTCTCTTGGTTTGAAAGATTGCGACATTAGTTTGAGTGCTTTCTTTTGTTTTTTTCGCATTTTATTGAGTCATTAAATTTCAATTCCTACACAACACTTAAGCTAGTGTTTGTTTTCGTTTTTCATGTAATTAGTGCATCATGTACTTACTTTCATTGAAAAAAAAACATAAAGTTTGCATTCTTTCTTTGCATTGGAATTGAAGTACTCTTTTGCATAATTAGCATATGATTATCTAAGAAAGAGTTTCATTTTATTTATATTCCGTTAGATGTATTAGCGGATTTCTTCATATAGTCTCATTGTTTGCTTTTGTTTGAAAGATCTCTATCCTTCTCATAACTAGCATTCATTGAATCGAAAATGATGTTCATTTACATATAGCTAACATTTAGGAATTTTGAGATCCAAAATCGATAGGACCTTAAAAATGAAACATAATCCAAAATCAACTTTAAAATTTATTTAATTAACCTAAGGAAGCATTGAAACCTAACGAAACATTTTTAGTGGTCTAGGCTAGAGATGTGTTCCGGTGTCTTAAAACCTAGTAGCTGTCATTTTCCATTTGGCTTTAGACAGTGCTAGTACAGACTTGTGCTCCCCGTACCATCGAGTATATAAAGGGAGACCCTTCTAGATTGCAATCCTTTTATCCATAGGAAGCCAAGTCTGCCACCTTATAACCATGATACACCGATCACAAATTTGGGGATACTACCTGCACGTACGTAAAGTCCTTGGTCATTTCTGTTTCATTTGATCACCAAGGTGTATATGGAAGTTCACGGAAACCTGGTATACCCTCTTGCTTAGTATTCCAGAGTAGTCATTTTGATCTTTTCATGAATATTTAAAAAGAGAAGAGATCATCGAGCACTTGTCCTTTCACACTCGTTTAAAATTGAAAGTAGCTAGAGTCATCTTTGGCCTGTTTCTCGACTCTTTAAAAATGAAACAACAAAATATGGTTTTGGTATCATAAAATTAATTACCTACGATCACATGCCCATTAAAGTTTTATTACTTGGCCTGCTGTTTTTCCTTGGTTTTGATCATGGAGTCCTCGATTGGTTTTATTTTTTCCTTTCTATTTTGATATACAGTCATGGTTGCGGAACCACCGATTTCGTCGTCCTCACTGCCTCCTAGTGGTAGTTATTTTCCGAATGTTTCTTTTGAAACTCCTCAGTCCACTAGGTCTGCCAAGTCCTCGTAGCATATTTTCCCGTCTATCTTGCCTCTTTCTACTCAATCTCCTCCTGAAGATCCAGTTGAGTTCATTTTGCCTCCTTCTGGTGCTTAGTCTCATTTTGGGGAAGAAGGAGATTTTCCTCCTCTTACGTTGGGCTTGTAATTTTTTTCTGCTGCTATGCCTCCTAGTCCCTATAGTATTTTTGAAGATCTTGTGGCGGAGTCAGACATGGAATTGTCTAGTCCTGTTGGTAGTGAATGAATTCCTGTTTCTACAGGAGAATATCAGCTTTTTCCGGAATATGTCCCTCATGTTTCTACTCAGTCTTCTCTACCATCAGTGTCACTTCCACCTGGCTATCGGTCCTTGAGTGATATTATGTCTGGTGTTGCCTCCATTGTGCAATCCAATACAGTAACTCCTCCTCAGAGTTTATTCTTACCTTCATTAGGACTATCACCTTCGACACCTGGTTCGTTGGTTACTACTACATCTGTTCCGGTCCGACCGACGGTCTGTGTGGTTTCATCCACACTTGTTGTTACCCATCATTCTTCAGCATATTTTCACACCAAGAGGTCTATTTTTATCAATCCTACGTGGCCTGTTAATCCCGGCCCAGGTAGCTCACAAACCCGTGCCATGGAAATCCCATCTATTTCTACCATTCCTAAGGTTTCTACCTATGTGTTTGATGAGCATATGTTGGATATTCACCGACATTATGCTCCTTCAACGGAGGCCACGCCTGCTTCTAGTGTTGTTTCCACTACCCCGGTGATTCTTGGTGGTCTTACTTTTGAAGAATATCTATTGGTTGTTCAGCAGCAGAGTTCTCAGGGTTCTCAACAGCCTCAGGCTCCTGGTAATCCTCTTTTTTCATCACTATGATGCTATCAGTAACCCTGTTTATTCATATCCGCTTCATTATGATGAACATGGTAATCTGGTCTATTTGCCTCCTACTGATCCTTATCAAATCGTTTCTCATTTTAGACCTACCTTACCTGTGCAATCCTCTGGCTTGCAAGGACAAACCCCTGTGGGAAAAACTTTAGCTCAGTAGGGCTCTGCCTCTAGTCCATAGGGACAACCATATGGTCCACAAGGCCAACCTTTACAAGGGAAACCTTTGGCCCAACATGGAAAACCCTCCGGTCTTTTTGGTTAACGTTCGAATCAACTAGGACTATCTTATGCTCCTGGGGGGCCACCACAAGGACAACTTATTGCACCACAACAACAGCCACATGCTCAATATGGCCCAAATGTTGTGCAACCAGGACAACCCTACGGTCCTTCCCTGGGTAAACCTAGTTATCAAGGACAACCTGGTCCATCGCAACCATCGGGCCAACCTTTACCACAAGGCCAAACCGGTGGCCCTCAACAACCAGTTCAACCTGCTCCTCAGCCGGTTCCATCATTTCAACAGCCTGTTCTACCTGTTTATAGTCAGCCAGGTTTACTCGCTCAGTAGCCTGCATAACCTGCTCAGCCGGGTCTGCCTGCTCAACCGCAAGGTGCTTAATACCCTCAAGGTTCATATCAACCGGTATATACTATGCCTCGGGTTCCTTACCCTCAAAATCAACATGTCTATCATCAACCTCAAGGTCATGCTTACATTCCATAGCAGACTCCATACGCTACTCAGCAAGGACCTCAATGGTCTACTCCGACTCAATATCCTGGTCCTCAACCCCAGTATCATCTAACTTATCCTGCTTCTAATCCCCATGATCCGAATCATCTAGGACAGAATGTATGGGGAAAAAATCTTGCTCAGACTGGGTGGAATGTTCATGCAGGTCCTTATCAAAGACCTCTGATGACTTTCAACACTCAATTACTGTTTCTTGCTATGTTGGAATTACCTAATGTGTCAAAGTTGACGAATTATCCCATTCTTTATAACCTGTATTGGCCTCCTATTCCAACCAAGATTCTTGGTGATTGTCCTAAATTTGAGGGCAAGTCTGGTGAAGACCCCCAAGCACATGTTATGACTTACCATTTTTGGTTTTTCTCTAACTCTTGGGTTGACGATTCTATTAGACTTCGTCTTTTCCAGTGAAATCTTATTGGTGCCGCTACAAAGTGGTACATTGAGCTATCTCGTGGCATCTTACAAGATTTCAATTCTTTAGCCATGGCGTTCCTTACACATTTTCAGTTACCAATTAGTTATGAGACCGAGACGCATCTCCTCACTTCATTGAAACAAGACCGAGCTACTCATATCTCAGATCATATTCATGAGTGGCGACGTCATCATCGCATGATCAAAATTGAAATTCCTGATAAGCTTCTAACTCATTGGTTCACCACCTCCTTAATCAATTAGATTGCTAAAGACATCGCTATGGGGGCATGTGTAACCGAGGAACAAGCCATTTCTTATGGTACCTTGATCTTGTGTACTCCCAGTCCAACGCATTATATGATATCTTTCCTGATGCTCCTCGACCTGGAACTTAGAAACCACCAGCAGCTCCATCCGTCAATGGTATTATTGGTTCTGTGTTTCAGACTCCTTAGAAGTATTCGTCTTCTTCAAACATTAGGAAGTCAAAGTTCGCTTCTTCCAATAATGTTACTTCTCAGTCTACTTCGAATTCTGGTAAACCCGCAGAAGTTAATGTCGTTCAGGCCAATCCTACGGATAATGCTTCTAAACTTAAGAAGAAGGGTAAAGGTAAGGCCAAAGCCGATACCCCGAAACATGATTCTTAGAAACCTCGTGTTGGCTGTTGTGAAACCAGCTCCAAAAATAGAAGAAAAGAGAGATCAATGCCTTAGAAATCAGCCACTTCGAGGGGGCTACCTCTAATACATTACATGAATGAAAAATTATTGGATGATACAAATGAAAAAACCTCCTTTCTATATATAGGACTCCATGGGGCCACAATGTAATCCTAGTGGGGCCACATTGTAATCCTAGCCGACCTAACAATAATAATGTAAGGGAACAGTAATAACAATATGGGGGTTACAGGGGTACAACAATAAAAATAAGGGGGGCTACACTAACATAATAAGAAACTAAACTATTAATATAGGGACTTAACATGGCCCTCTCCTTCAAACAAGTGTTGTCCTCAATGCTTGATTATTTCTTGATGCTTCTGTATAAAATTCTCATCCTCCCATGTGGAATCTTCTACAGGAAATTTCTTCCACTTGTTGAGATACTTTGAAATTGATCGTACTTGTCGAGTTCTTGTTTCTATGATTGCTTCAGAACTTTTTTCAATGTGATGTTGATCTTCCTTTTGTTTCATTAGATTCTGCACCAAAGTTAGGTTATCCTTTGAGAGTTGGAGAACTTGTTGTTGATGCTCGATGTGATCTTCCACTAATTTATCATCCATATTAGATATTATTTGATCCTTCAAACAACCCAACTTAGCCTCCATTTCTTCTTTTAAACCATCTATGTCATCTTCGGTTGCTCTTCGTAACATCGAAATTTGTTGCACTTGGTACCGTAATTTTGATATCTCATAGTGCAATTCTTCCTCTTCATGCGTCATAATATAGCTTTTTGAGGGCTTAATGTGTATGGAATTATTTTTTAGAGGCATTATAGAACCCAATACTGATAAAAATTCTAAAATACTCCCTTGGAATCACTTCAAATTTCTTTTTTAGACAAACGTTATGCAATTTAAAAAACCAAATACACACCTTTTTCTTGCTTTTGAGGAGCTCGATATTGAAATTGAATTATCTCTGTGATTTTGGAACTTCAATATCTGAAATTTGGCACTGCGGTAGCCCTATGACTTCTCTTTCAAATTCCATAGGTCTGACCTAATTTGGATTCTTGAAGACAAAGTTGTGCCTAATATCCTAAGATGACCTAATTATCGACTGGTTCAGTGGAGCGAACTTGTATGACTTGCCACGTGTCCTTGTTTGCTCCTTTGGCTCTAAACTTTATAGAAATAATACTATAGTCTGTGTACTTCTAGTCACTTTTTATAGAATTTCAATCTAACTCTCAGAGAGAGACTTATGAATATCTTCCCATGATCACCTCTTTGAGATGAAATTCGGGAGCCTGAAAAAGGCCTAACTTCCACAGATCATATCTCCGACAATATTGCGAACCAAGATATGAAATTTTGCGACGACCTTCCTCAAGATTTTGGCTTTGATCTCTAAAAATTTCAGCTTCTGAAACTTTTTAGACAAAACGTTATAGCGAATATGTCACAATGACTTGTTTGGAGCAGCGAAACACTAGAATCCAAAGCTCTGATACCAAATGTTGTGAAACTAGATCCAAAAATAGAAGAAAAGGGAGATAAACACCTTAGAAATCAGCTACTTCGAGGGGGCTACCTCCAATACATTACATGAATGAACAATTCTTGGATGATACAAATGAAAAAAACTCCTTTCTATATATAGGCGTCCATGGGGCCACAATGTAATCCTAGCTGACCTAACAATAATAATGTAAGGGCACAATAATAACAATATGGGGGTTACAGGGGTAAAAATATAACAATAAGGGGGGCTACACTAACATAATAAGGTACTACACTATTAATATAGGGACTTAACACTGGCGATGGTTCTCAACGCAAAGTGAAGTACCCTTGTTTGATTTGTGATGAAGAGCGCTTCACCAAGGACCGTCCTTGATGGTCCAAAGTGAGCCGATTGCTCAAAGGCACCCAGGGAACTCCGGTTGCTCTTAAAGAACCTTTCCCATCTCAGAAAACTCAGATGGTAGAGAAAACTTAGTCCTCTGCCCCATTTGGCTCTCAGGTGTTCATGATTAACGGTTCTGCCACCATTTATATTGCTACTCGATCGAAAGATTATACTAGATCTCGCCTGTTACTGGTCCTCTTGAAATTGAAAGGCCCAATGCTGAATATGTTGTGCGACCACCTTCCAAAGGTGTCCTCCGTAAGTCTTCTTATAATCCAAACACTCGTGCCACTCACCATTACAATATTGTTGAGGATTTATCTCAGGTGCCATCTACGATGTCCGCATTAGAAGTACTTTAAAGTTGTATGTCACAAAAAAGTGCTTTGTTATCTGCGATTGGTGGGATTAATCCTGTCGATACTAGTCTTCTTGCTTTCGATCTAGAGAATTTTGTTCCACGACTTCCGCATCAGATTTCACTCATTATTCAAGTTGTTATTAATGGTCTCGACATCCATTAAGCAGTTGTGGACGAAGGTGCGTCAACCTATGTCATGTCATCTTTGTGTTGGAAAGCCATTGGTTCTCCAGCCCTGAATTCGTCATTAAATGCCCTAGAAGCATTTGATGGAAAAGAATCAAAACCTTTAGGTGTTTTTTCTAGTTTACCGGTTACTTTGAAAGGGAAGATAGTCATTGTCAAGGTCAAAGTCGTTGATGCTAAGATCAATTATAATCTTCTCCTTGGTCTTAGTTGGACTCATGCCATGTTTTGTGTTCCGTCCACTCTCTTTCATGTTTTGAAATTTCTGCATGAAGGAAATATTGTTACTGTTGATCAATTGTATTTCTTCACCTCTTCTTCCGAGAACAATGTTCCGTATGTGGACCATATTCCTACTCCCTACAAGAGTGTAGGGCCGATTCTTTTTAAATATCTTGCCCTCATGGGTATTTTTCCTCTTCCTCCAACAAATATTGTTCAGATTCATATGATTTCTCGGTCTGATGACCCATGGATTATTCCTTTGCCTGAACAGATTAATTCCTTCGGAGATTCGATTCCTTTGAGTTTGATTGAGATTGATTATTGTGAACTCATTGCTACTTCAGAATGTCCCTCCTCTAATTGTGATCCTTTGAGCATGTCTCTTGACATTTACTCTCAATCCCCTTAGCTTGGTGACTCAGATTCGCCTGATTCGTTGAAAGAGGTGTTCCCTTCTGATGAGGCCATCGTGGAAACCATGTCTCTTACGGATCTACTATGGGATGATGGCCATCACCGTTCCTCGTTTATGCCTGGCCTCAGGGCCATGTCTACTTGTCTCAAGTGTTTTGCAACTCAGGTTCCTTCTCCTCTGCTTCAATTGCCTATTTTGACACATGACGTATTTATAGAGGGTAACTTGAGTAACATTACATAGACGATGCCTATTGAAATTTCTGTTAAACCAGGAATAATCAAGAACATCCATATTGGGGTTACTTGTTCTTCTGATGAAGTCCAAGTTTATACTAGCTTTTTTCATGAGTTCTGTGATGTATTTTCATGGTCCTACGAAGAAATGCCCAACATTGATCCTAGTATAGTGGTGCATGAAATTCATACTTATCCCAGTTCGAAGCCCTGTTCGTAAGTGTCTTTGTCCGATGCACCCTAGAAAAGCTACCGCCATTAAGGCTAAAGTTGAAAAACTTGTAGAAGCTGGTTTTATTTATTCGATTCCTTTGACAAAATGGGTCTCTAATATTGTTCCTGTAGATAAGAAGCAGGGTACTATTCGTGTCTATGTTGATTATCGTGATATTTATTCAGCTTGTCATAAGGATAATTATCCCACTCCCTTTATCGATCAGATCATTGATGACTGTGCCAGGAGTGAGATATTTTCCTTAATGGATGGTTTTTCTGGTTACAATCAGATTAAAATTCTCCTGACTAATCAACATATGATTGCCTTTATCTGTCCTTGGGGTACTTTTGCATATAAGAATCTCCACTTTGGTTTAAATAATGTTGGGGCTACATTTCAGCGAGCGATGTCATATGCTTTTCATGATATTCGACACATTGTTCAGCCTTATCTGGATGACCTTCCCGCTCATTCAGCTAAGCACATGGACGATCCTGACCATCTACGTCATATTTTTCTTCGTTGTCAACGTTACAATATTCGGCTTAATCCGCACAAGTGTGTCTTCTGCGTTGATCTGGTAGACTCTTAGGGTTTATCGTATCCAAAGATGGAATTTTCCTCGATCCTCTTAAGGTTGAGGCTATTATTAATCTCCCCTCTCCATCCTCATTACATTAGTTGCAGAGTTTGCAAGGTAAGGCTAATTTTCTACACTGTTTTATACCTAACTATGCATAAGTGGCTAGAGGATACACACGATTATTAAAGCAGGCGATCCCATTCTGCTGGGATGAGATTTCTCAAAAGTCTTTTGAGGCCCTGAAGACGTTGCTTGTCAACGCTCATCTGTTGTGTCCTCCTAACTATCATCGTGATTTTTCCCTTTATTTAGCCGCCACTTTCAGTACGATTACCATGGTTCTGGTACAATATGATGATGACAGTAACGAGCATGTTATTTATTACTTGTCTCGTAACCTTCTCGACCCTGACACACACTATGCACACGTCGAGAAGTTAGCGTTAGTTGTGGTTCAAGACGTTCAATGTTTTTGTCATTATATTCTTTTGCGTAAAGTGACTGTGATTTCCTATTGGAACCCCATGACTTATATATTGTCTCGAGAATTTCTAGGGGGGAAATACTCAAAGTGGATTTTCATCCTCCAAAAGTTCGATTTGGAATTGTCAGTCGCAACCTTATCGTATAGTCGGGGATACCCTCTATCGTGTCGGAGTGTATTCCATTATTCATCAATGTTTGACCCTCGAGGAAGTTGAGAAAGTCCTCAATGATTGTCATAGTTTCGCCTATGGCAGTCACATGTCTGGTTATGCCACTGCACAAAATATTCTTCGTGCTGGTTATTTTTGGCCTTCTATTTTCAAAGACTGCATTATCGCAGTTCGTAAATGTCATGATTTCCAGGTTTATCAATGCAAGATGAATGCGCCGCTTGTACCTCTTCATCCTGTCATTACTGTTGGTCCCTTTGCGAAGTGGGGCATCGATTTTATGACGTGTAACCCTAACTTGGGCGGGGGGCATGCTTATATTATCGTAGCCGTGGACTGCTTCACCAAATGGGATAAAGCAATGCCTACACTTGTCATTGATGGTAAGATAGATGCTCAATTCATATTAAATCATATCATTGCTAGGTTTGGTGTCTCTCAAGCCATCGTCATCAATCATGGTTCCCATTTTCGGCATTACATGGTGGTCAAGTTGAATTCTAAGTTGGGTCTGCATCATGACAAATCAATGCCGAACTATCCTCAAGCCAATGGCCAGGTTGAAGCCGTGAAGAAATTTCTTGTTACCATGCTTCAACGTACAATTGGGATCCATAAATCCAATTGGAATCTCATGTTATTTTCAGCTCTTTAGGTGTACCGAACCTCCGTTAAGAGTGCAACCAGATTCACCCCTTTTCAATCAGTTTATGGTCTGGAAGCTACTCTTCCAATTGAATGTGAAATACCTTCACTCAAGTTGGTTGTTAAATTACTACCGAACACTTCACCAGAAGAAGAGAATCTCCTCTATCTCGAAAGGTTAGATGAAACCCGCCGCTTTGCTGCTCTGGTAATTGAAGCACATAAATAGTGGGTCAAAGCTCATTTTGACCAATCAGTGTCCCCTCATTCTTTCATTGAAGGAGATCTCATCCTCCTGTACGACCAAGCTCATGATAAGCTGGGGGCAAGTAAATTTCAACCTATGTGGCATGGGCCTTACATTATTAAATGTGTATTGCAGAATGGGGCCTATGAGCTCATTGATTACGAAGGTCATCTATTAGAACAACCCAGAAATGGGTGCGTGAGTCATTCATGCATGATTTCTGTACATAGGTGTTTTTTCATTTTTGTACATGTTTTGATTTGATGTGCTTTGCGAGCATTTTCCTGCTTATTTGTGTCTTTCTTATTTGTGTAGATTTCTATTACCCCTTATGTCAGTTTCACGGATGGTGCTTCCTGTAGTACTAGGAACTTGTTTTCGGCAGCCTGGGTAATCTATGATCCTGCCAGTCAATTGATATAACTACAAGGTATTTGTCTAGGACGAACTACAAACAATGTCGTTGAATATAGTGTTGTCCTTAAACTATTAACCGAGGCAATCAATCTCGGCATACGCGCATTGATTGTAAATCTAGATTCACAGCTTGTTGTTCTGCAACTCAATGGTCATTATTCAGTTAGAAACCCATACATTTTGAGATTGTATTTATGTATTCGTTTGTTGGAAAGAAATTTTGATTTTATCACATATCAACATATTCCTAGACGAATGAATGCATTAACTGATATAGTGGCTAACATTGTATTAGATAGACATTTGCGTAATTTGTAAAATCATCATCATGTGAAAAAGATCCATATAGGAAAATAGATGTATATATATATATATATATCGCGTGTTTGCATTAGTGTGCATCATACATTCAAAAAATATATGTGTGTTTCTATTACATCCTGAGACCTCATGTCTCTCAAAAAATGCAGGTATAAACCCTAGGTGTCTAATCGGCGTGATGCTCATGATAGAATGTCACTTCCCGTACAAGCCACCTCAGCAAGTGGTGAATACGACTTGGCACCTAAACGGTATGTCTCTAGTAGGCGCGAGGAACATCGTCGAATCGTGCATAATCCAGGACTCCATGTGTGATACCCTCTAGGTTGCACATGAGCTCCTCTTCCTCGCTTCCCTCACCATGAGGGTCGAAATCACGAGGAATTCGCCTCGCTATCAGAGACATGCCTGTGGGTCTCTCTGGGCCGACATCTACAAATGCATGGATTTAATGTCAGAACATACTTAGACAAAAAATTCATAATACTCATGAAATTTTAAAATGAGTCTTACCCAAATATTCATCCCAATCCTCTACCTTTGGGAGTGGGAGGTCTGGATCACAAGTAAAATCTGTACCAGAGTAGGGCCAGTCCTCCACGACGATCAACTGTTGGCAAAGCCAATCAAAGAACTCCGGTTTCCAGGACATCTATTGATTGCCCCCTTCCTTTGGCATCAGAGTCGCCCGTCGAGCCATCCATGGTTCTCTCATTGGTGGTGTCGGGATTGTGACCTCCTGAAGCTAAAAAATTGGTAGTCATTCAAGGAATAATGATACCAGGATAGACCCATAACCAAATTTCTTCAATTTTTCCTTCTTGCATTTTGTTAGCTGGCATTTCATGTTAATTGTCACGACCTCTTCCCAGTTGTAGATGATCAATGTCAAACAGTCTACAGCAAGAAGCAATTGTGTTTTTTTTGCTTCATGTGGTGCTTGTGATCCCACAACTCGTGTGATGGTATGTAGCACTACTTTTAGTGCTAAGTCTGGGATAGTTTGGATATCAACCTTCCCACTTCCTGTTCCCTTATGTGCCCCTCGACATACTTTTTCCATCACCATGGACATACTCTCCATGCAAGGCCAGGTACTAGTTAGGATTGGTGCTGCTTCCCTCCGCGACAATCCTATGATAAAGTACACGTCAGAAACATCAATCTCAAGTTCCTGATCTCAAAGGATGAACTTTTCTTGGTCCTCATCCCATATGTTGATCAAATATTGTAACAGATCTCCTTGAGCACGGAGATACGGTGTCAAAAATAAATTCTTCAGTCCACAGTCCCTGAGATCTTCCATGCATCTCTCATTTTCCATGGAAAGCTTGTCTTCTTCGTTGTTTTCCCGTTCTTTCCATTCTATCACCATTTTGCCGCTTTTTAC
Organism: Pinus albicaulis; assembly: GCA_034641835.2. Taxonomy (NCBI): domain Eukaryota; kingdom Viridiplantae; phylum Streptophyta; class Pinopsida; order Pinales; family Pinaceae; genus Pinus; species Pinus albicaulis. The sequence continues at coordinate 982,670,926 of CM076579.1, read as the reverse complement.
CTATAAACACATTCATATGAATGGTATTAGCCTTTTTTTAAGCTTGAATTTGTGAATGATTTGGTTTTGTGACTTGCATTTTGCACAAAAAAATGGTTTGTGCCATTGGCACGACTGTTTCCCAAACATTCATGCCAATGGGCACGCCCTAGTGTAAAAAATTGGGCAGTTGGCGCGACTCCGTGCCCGAAACCCGCACCAACTGTCGTGCCCTAATTTTCATATTTCCTCCCCCATAATTCAAAATTGGAATTTTCAGGTAGTAAGAAATGAATCAAAATGAAGAGAAAGATCTCGACTCTTACCTGGAACTGACGGATTTGAGATTGGTCTGCTAGATTGTCCGCTATCGTCGCTGCAAAATCACACAGTAAAATGGGTAACTATTTGCTCCACAAGAGGTAAAAAAATGAAAAGTAATTATTTTTATCATTTTTGGCATTTTATGAATTTTTACAAATCTAATTAGGTTTTAAGAAATTTTTTCGATTATTTTATTATATTATTTTCGAAAAATGGGTTTTACACGTGTCTCTTGTGTAGCAACAGGTTTTCAGGACATAGTGATGGAGTAACAAGTTAAATTTTATACTTTTTTCAGACTCGGTAAAAACACGAAAAATTCACTGCTGGAGTCATCTTTCAACTCTTTTCTGACTCTCTAAAACTGAAAATATTGTCGAGACTCTTGTTGTTTCGAACTCGTTACATGGATGCGAAGCGATATCTACTCAGTATACATTTACCCCTTTTTTAGGTTGGGATATATTATTTATGAAAAAGGAATACCTTAGCCTATCGCGACTAAGAGGTTCTTTCAGATATTGTTTTCTACCTTTTTGGATCTGAGAGATTATTTACGAAAAGGGCCTTGATGGAGTTTTATTTTCTGCCTTCTTTTCAAACTCTCTAAACATGAAAAGATCGTGAGTTCTCCCTTTGTCAGACTCGTTAAACCCTAATGACATCAGATTTCGTCGCCATGAAATTACTCGAGTTCCTCCTTCCTAGGGCTCGTAAAATGTACTAGGTTGGATTTTTCCAAAGGACAAACTTACAGCACAAGCATATGATATCCCCTTTAAGTTTTTTTTAAAAATAATTGGGGTACTCGCGAGAAATGGTGGGGGTAAATGGAACCAGGTTTTTAGTTATGTTGGTAGTATGTCACTCTTGAACATGGCACTTGTCTGTATTTGTGTTGGGTTGGGGACATCTCATTTCGTCATTTTTGCCTCCATGGGTTTGGGTAATCTCTTTTGACCTCTCATCTACTCTTTTCCACATCATGATGAACTTAGATCCTTTGATGTAAAACACTACCAAATCCAATGTCGTGCTGCTGATATGTTCAAGAGAAGTTTGCCTGTGCAGTTTTCAACCTCCCTCTGATTCTCTGTTGGTCCTATTTCACTACTATCATGTTCCTCTGTCTCGTATCGATGATGTGGGAAACATTATGGCCCACCTTTGTTCAGGTCACTTCCTGTCGACTTCAGCTCATTATCTAGGAATTTGATCTAGAGACTTTATTCTAGTACCTTGGAGCCTGCATGCCTTAATGGCAGGTTTTTCACATTCGACGCAAGGTCCACATCATTGGCCTTCAATCGAGTGATTATGCGGATTTTCGACACCAAATCACTGTTCACATTCTATGTATTATACCGGTTGTACCTTGAGAGCCATTGTCATTATTGGTGGTTTCTCTCGTGCCTGTTAACACCTTTCATCATTAGCTGGTAATCAGGTGATTTTATTGCATGTTCGACTTCAGATCATATATTCGCATGCTTGAATTTGTACTTTTTCAGGTCAAGATGGAGTCCATGACCTTGGATTTTGTCTGATAAAATCTAGGTTGTAGATTTTGGTGGAGTATCATGACTTATTTCATGACACTTTTGATTGGATGGTTGCGACCATATATGAGTCTATTTGTTGATCCTTACTGCTGGATGGCTGCATCCATACCTTGGATCTCAGTTTTTATATATACTCTATTATGGATGGTTGCGCCCATACCACATGTTCATGTATCAGAGATATCAGTTGTATTCATAATTTCAGGTTTTCCAATAGTGGTGTTTGGCTCAAATGCGTTCTCATAAAGCATTTCGCCCCTCCCTCTCCCTCATGCTTTAGGGGGCGTCTGTTACACAACATTTTTTCACTATCCCTGAAATCCCTATCTCGCCCATTGGAGGGTCATTTCTGTGACGAGTAAGCAGTGTCATGCCTTGCAAAAACCATCATTGTGTCCCTTTACATGAGAGTAACATTCCTTCTGTTGACAATTCATTGAGCAGAGACTAAAAAACCCTTGTTTTTGTCTTAGCACTGGTAATTGGTTATGCCCTCGCGCCGAAGAGGAATATTAACAATGGGCCCCATGCCAAATGCCACTCTGTCCTAGTTTTCCACCCGCGCCAATATGTTTATGGATTTTTTTTTTAAAATAGAGGCGGAGATTCCACTCCAACCACCTCGAGGATGAGTCATTGGGAGTGGTTGAACTGATAAACCACTGAATACCTCCTTTAGGTTTATGGTTTCCACCTCTTATGGGAACTCCCTAAAGGATAGGCCTCTCTCCCACCTTTGTAGGGATCCTAACCTCCTTCTTTTCCTCTATAAAAGAAGCTATCTCTCTTAGTACAAGCTAGCTGAACTTGGAGAATTAGACATACTATAGCTGACTGACTAGAGAAGATAGAATAAGAAGGAATTATGTTGAAGAAGCTTGAGTCCATGACTTCTGAGAGATCTTGAGTCCATGCCTTCGTCCCGTCAGAATTCCCTGACGAGCATCTGAGATGCACTTCGCCGGAACCTCGCTGGAGGAGACTGCAACGTCAAAGCATTGGTTGTAGCTCTTCCTTCTATTCATTTATATACATGACCACTGTTTGGTTCCATTGTTGTGTTATGATGTTTATTTAAGGCAATATGTTTAGCCCTCTTTGACTGGTTAATAGTTATGAATGAAATGTTGTTACCTTGTATGCTGTTCTTGTTTCTTGTTCTATGTGCAGGTATCCAAGCATAATGGTGAATGGATTGTGACTTGCCGAGGCAGGAGCGAGAGGCCACCACTACTACAACAACAACGACAGCATTGGATTCCAGGTATGTCAATCTACCATTTCCCTTGTTCATTCAATAATTAGGAAGCAACACTTTAGCGTGTCCCTTTGTTTCTAGACCCACTCTAGGGCTAGAGGGATCATCTCTATCCACAGAGACAATTTACCTGCATAACAGCAAGCAAAAAATCTCATAGATTAAACAATCACACAATGAAGATATCACATAATTCATCATAGACTTATTTGGAGGAGAAAAAATATTTGAGCAAGCAGAAAATCTCATAGAATAAACAATCACACAATGAAGCTATCACATAATTCATCATATTTCCAGTTGAATGTATGGGATCAATTGCTAATCTTTCCTTGAAAATATAAAAAAAAAAGGTCAAATATTGAAAATAGATGAAGATAGTGTGAAATGGTTTTAGATAATCCCAGTTCTCCTTAATGATTACTCATGTAATAAACTTGTATGTTCTATGGAAATTCTATTTCAAAGGAAAATAAAATGAAGAAGGAAACATTTTTTTCTTTTTCAAGGATTGATTATAAAAAAACATCTCTATATGAGTGATCAAGATGGGAGAATGCGATTGGAAAGAAAAAATAGGAAAATGGGGTGTTTAAAGAGGTTGTAAAATTTTAATGAGGGGGCTTGGGAATTTTAGAGTAGAATGATGATTTATCTTGCTTTAGGATTGAACTTATTTCTATATTAAATTGACAACTTCAATCAAAACTAGTGTATTTTAACTAAGTCTTAATTGAACCAGAGAGAAAAAATATATTGGAGTAGAAGTTTGTGATTAAATATGGATGGTACTTTTTGAAATTATGTGAATTATGCATCTATTATTATTTCATATTTTCATGTGTAATTTTTTATTATCATGATTGATGTTTTATTTCAATTTACGTGATTATAAAATACAAGTAAACGTTATTGTATTTTTTCAGGTAAAGATTTATTTTAAAAATAATGGTATATTTTTATTTGCATTATATATTATTGAATAAATTAATTCGTTATTTCATTGAAAATAAATATTTTATCTCATATTTGATATAAATTAATAACCACTTCTAATTAGGATATCAAATACATAATATTAGTTAGATTTCAATTAGTTTGTAATATATAATATAGGATTAGAATAGTTACTTAATCACATTAGCTTTAAATTCAAGGTTCAAAATATATGCTGGTGGAAACTAGATCCACTTATCAGTGGAAATTTCTACACCAAATTAGAGCAAGTCTAATTGGAATTTTACATTGGGTGATTCTCCCTTGTTGGTGGTGGAGGGTTTTTTCTATCGATCAACTGGTAGATGTAGATGGAAGTTCTCCTACTGCATTAATCAAGTGATATGATGGCATAATAGAGGAAAACCCTAACACTCAATGAGGAGGATCCCATCTTTCCCATCATAAAGGCTCCATTCTCACTAGAAATTTGATGATAATTATCAAAGAGTGAAAATAATTCATGAAAGATATCACAAACTCTAAGCAATAAAAGTAAAAATGATTTTTCAAAGGAGGATTGACATTGAATGGAGGAATTTCTTCAGTTGTTTCAATAATTATCCATTCTTCCTATTTATAAAAGAAACATATTCTTTTTGGATTTATTATTTACAAGCCTTGCGATGATCGTGATGAGCTCCATCATTTGTCATATTTGGATGGGTTAATGGTCACATTTTTTCCTTCTTAGATCTCTTTTTCTTGCATTTTTATTATTATTTGGTTTTATGATGATAGTATAGGTGGTGATTAAGGCTAATATACTATGACTGCCTAATATGAGGTTGAGTGCAGAAAATCATGATTTATTAAGAATTTTTATAAGGATTTTATCATAAAGACTTGTAGGATACAACAAGGAGAAATTATTGGAGGATTGTCCACCCTCAACTCTCAAAGGTAGCTAAAGGATCCCAAAGATTCTCTCTAGCGATTCAAATTTCAAAGGTAGCCAAAGGATCCCCAAGGATTCTCTCCAGCAATTCGAATTGCAGAGGCAGCCAAGCAACTCAAAGAGGAGTGCACTCTATCTTTGTTTACTTGGAGTCAAGTGGACTCAATCACTACTTTCTAGGGAGTTGTTGGTAGCTTCCCTATAGAATAAATAGAGCAGAGCTAGAGCTAGGAAGAGTTAGTCAATTCTAGTTGAAACTTTGTTGCAAGCTATTGAGATTTTTTATTATTTTAATCAGTGATCAAACTTTTAAAGATGTATGAGGTTATTCTTTTATGAAATGAGAAGATTGATTTCATTCGACTAATTTAAGTTTCATAGAGCTAGGTTCGTGGGTTAGGGCTGTTGGGAAAAATACTGAGAGGGGGGGGGGGTGAATCAGTATTTAGGACTTTATCCAACTTTTTAATTTTTCACTCTCTAAAACCCATACGCTACTTTGTTGAAGCCAACTAGCGTATACACGCGGACATGCTTCATAAAACTCGCGTATACATAGAGATCTAATTATGCCAGTAATTCTTCACTTATATCATTCCATCATTCATTCATTATATGTTCTATAAATAGTAAGCATGTGCAGTAAGAACAGAATAAACCATCACACATAAGCATCACACATGAACACCAGGATTTTAGGTGGAAACGCAAGTCGGGAGAAAACCACCGCTGTAGTTGCTCAGCCTTCAATATTTTATTATAGAGAAAAAATCTTACAACATATGTGCTGGCGCAGACTGCTACCAGCACACAGGCACCCACCTGCGCTCGTTTACCATCCTCTCCTGGAAGGGAGCTACGACCCCCTGCTCTCGTTTACCAGCCTCTCCTGGAAGGGAGCTACGACCCCCTGCTCTCGTTTACCAGCCTCACCTGGAAGGGAGCTACGACCCCCTGCTCTCGTTTACCAGCCTCACCTGGAAGGGAGCTACAACCCTCAACACCTCTATGGACCACGTTTCATCAATTTTCACACTAGATCCAAAAAATTTCTTTAGAGCACAACTTGCAGGCCACATTTCATCATATTTTCAGACTGGACCCACTTCACACATTTAAACTCAATCATACATCAAAAATGATACTTATCAATTCAGAAAACCCAGATCTGTAGAATACATCATTAACAGATATCAGCAACACAGCAGAACAGATCATACATTTTAAAATTCATACTTCAGCAAACCCTAGTTTTCATACGCGCTTTCCTTTCACTAATCCTGCGTATATACGCGCCTTCGACCATATAAACCCGCGTATACTTCTGTACATATTACAGAGCTAATTTTACTGCCCATATGCGCTTTCTCTTCAGCAAACCCGCGTATATACGCGCTTAATCTGCGGTGAACTAGCGTATAGTTCTTCAGACATTTAGGTCATTGCAATTCTTCAGAACAGATACATCACTCAGATTTTACCCTTTACTTCAGACAGATGTTCACCTCATCTTAGATCTAATCATTCCATAAACAGATCTAGCAGATACAAATACGTTCCAGATCTAGATTCCCTTATTCATTATTTCTTCATTGGTGCATCATACATTCAGATATTTCATTCAATTGTAACCCTTTCCATTCAGATATGCTTCAGAGAGAAGTGTTCATTCAAGCTCAGACTTCTTGCACACATTTGCACAATGAATTTCTTCTCCTTATATAGGTTTACCCTTTATCAATACCATGAGCCAAAACCACATTACTTTCGATGGTATTCCTGGACGGGGTCACATAGACAAATCATTACTCAATACAATGGGTCAATACCATGGTGGTTACCCTTGGTTTTACATATTTAGAGCGCTTTTGCCCATACGTGACTTGGCACGTTATTTCCCGCGTGCATACGCTACTTTGTCTAAACAAATCTGTGTATGCCTTGATACATACTCTTTTCATCTTGTTCTAGCACATACTGACATTCCTTCCATCATTACCTTTTGTACTCATTGTATATACATCAGATTTACGTCATTTAACTAGTTCATCAAGACATATTCCATCAAGGAAAACTTCATCAAGTAGGTTGCCATCATCTTCATCAAGTGGGTTGCCATCAAGGACAACACTCAGCATCATATTGCCAACAATCTCCCCCTTTGGACTTGATGGCAACCACGATGGTGTTTGATCACCACAACAGATAGATACATTAAGAATACAATGACACCATGTCACTCTTGACACCATTATTTCTCTTTATTCAAACACCATGTCACTCTCCCCCTTTGTCATCAAGGGCAAAGGGCGGACCAAAACCAACACAAGGTTTTTTCTCCTCTTGTAGAAGGAAGCGTTCTGCAGATCTGATGTACACTGAAGTGACCATGCTCCCCTTGAGTTCATGCTGAACCTACAAACATATTTTTCAATGAAGTACATGACTCTATGGCCTTCCTATCACCAATGAATCATACTTACATCAAAGATCCATCCAAGTGGATTTACATATGAGACTCAAATACCCAACCAAGTGGGTTTACAAATTTGACTCAGCTACCCAACCAAGTGGGTTTACAAATTTTGACAAGTCCTTACATGATTGAATATTACAATTTTACATCATGGGTCTCAACAAGACCTTTTTATCAGATTACAAGAATGACCTTTTATAACCAATACCAGAAAGACCTCAAGAGAGAGATCATATTTCAGAATCATCATAATGCCAACAATGCATTATACTTAGCAAGACTAGTGCTCCCCCTGAAAATGTGCATCCAAACATCCTTTCCATATGTCCAAGGCTCCTCCTTAGCTTGTGCAATCTGAATAATTTTAACAGCAAGTCATCAGCAACAATCTCTGCATGATCTGTCCATATTTCTGAATCATAAGACTTCCATCTCATCAAAAGATATTCTTCATCAAATAGCAATCCGGGCTCATCCATAAACTTCGTCATAAGAAACCATGTATCATTTCATTATCATGAGTATAACCAGAATAACACTAACAATACAATCATTAGCAGTCAGAATGATGCTCCCCCTGAACCTCTGTTCCTGATCTTCAGCTTTCATCCCAATTCTCTTATCATCAATGAATACACGACTGTGTCTGCTGGAACTCGCGTGTATATGCGGCTTTAGTTCACTGAACCCGCGTATGGAAAGTGAATTATAGAAAATTTCACATTCCTCCAGCTCCCTCTAAATTTGTCCTTCCTGTACCTATCTTCTTCATGTCAGATTCTCTGCCAGCAATAATCATAACCAAATTTTCCAAATCAACCATGAGAATCATCATACATTGCTCCCCCTGTGACGATACATTACTAAGCTCCATAATGTATCTCACATCACTTCTGCAATCATTAAGAGAAATAAGCTTTAGAAGCGGATGACTGAAGCTTTAGAAATATTCCCTACGTTTTTGACCGGTGCCTCTTCTTTTTCCAGCTTTTCTTGTGACTTCTTATAGTGTGCTGGAAATTCTCCAATTTATCAGATCTGTTCATCATACTTATCCTGCAATCAGTGGCCTTATGACCAAATGAGTTACAATAGAAGCAAAATCCATGAAAGTAACCCTTACCAATCAGATCCCTTTCTTTTGTGAAGTTATCATCTTCCATAGTGGATGCCATGAGTATTTGTAGACCGTGGTCAGAACCTTCTTCATCCTCACTAGACACTTCATCATTATCTTCATTTGTATAATAAATCTTTCCTTTTTCAAATTGTTTCCATTTACCATGTTTTTCTTCATAGGGACATTTAGCAGCATAATGACCAACTTTTCCACAAGTAAAACACTTGAAGGGAAGCTTACCTTTGAATCTTCTAGTTCCTAGTTGGAGTTTTCTCACAAAATTAGCTTCTTCTTCATCTGATATATAATCTGATTCCTTGACATCTTCCTTGTCTTTTCCTTTAGCACACGCCTTAAAGGCAACTTCTTTGATTTGAGAGGGACCTCCTTTTCTCATTTCAAAAGCAGTCAGAATACCATGTAGTTGAACAATAGTCAGAGTTTGCAGATCTTGCTTTTCTTCAAGAGCAGACACTTTAGATTCAAATTTTGAAGTCAAAGATCTTAAGACTTTTTCTACTAGAGTAGTATCGGTTATGGTTTCACCCAAATTTCTCATTCGATTTACAATATCATCTAGACGTAAGAAGAAATTGGCAATACTCTCATCACTATGCATCTTCAAATTTTCATATTCAATTCTGAGGGTTTGGAGTTTTTCACTTTTTACCTTTGCATCACCTTCATAACTTAGAATGATTTTGTCCCATATTTCCTTTGCTGTATCCAGCTGCATGACTTTGAAAAATTTGGATTCAGTTAAGCTACCTGTTATAGCATTGACCACTTTTGCATTTGATTCATAATTCTTCCTTTTAGTTGGATCTGTTGGTGTAGCAGTTGGATATTGATATCCTTGTTCAACAATGGCCCATACATCTGCTCCCATAGACTGAAGATAGGATATCATCCTCATTTTCCAGAATAACAGATTACTTTCATTGAATAGAGGTGGCCTTATAGAAAATACTCCTTCACGACTTCCCATTGTGACGGATCTCCTTCAAGCGATCAAGCTTCTGTAGAAGGACCTGCTCTGATACCAATTGTTGGGAAAAATACTGAGAGGGGGGGGGTGAATTAGTATTTAGGCATTACTCAAATATTTTTACTTTTCTGCCTCTCTAAGCCCTAAAAACTACTTGTGAGCCAACTAAAACGTATAAACGGCGGATATCTTCATAAAAACTCGTATACATAAAGAGATCTATTCTCTTCGTGTTCTTCCTTTCATCATTATAAATTTCATTAATTAGGTATTAATAATAATAATATGTACAATAAAACAGGTAGTGCATCACATAAGCAACACATGAACACACCAGAATTTTGGGTGAAACCAGAATCGATACTACTCTGGTACACATTGTAAGTTGTGTGGTATTAAATATTGTATTATAGAGAAAACATCTTACAACATCAAAGAGGACGCGGACTCCTACCCGACACTCGAGGCACCCACCTGCGCTCGTTTACCAGCCTCTCCTGGAAGGGAGCTACAACCCCCTGACTCGTTTACCAGCCTCTCCTGGAAGGGAGCTAAGACCCCCTGCTCTCGTTTACCAGCCTCACCTGGAAGGGAGCTACAACCCCCTGATTGAAGGCTACAACACTCAGCACCTCTATGGACCACGTTTCATCAATTTTCACACTAGATCCAAAAAAATTCTTTAGAGCACAACTTGCAGGCCAAATTTCATCATATTTTCAGACTGGACCCACTTCACACATTTAAGCTCAATCATACATCAAAACTGATACTTATCAATTCAGACAACCCAGATCTGCAGAACAGATCAGACATTTTAAACTTCATACTTCAACAAACCCTAGTTTTCATACGTGCTTTCCTTTCACTGATCCTGCGTATATACGCGCTTTCGACCATATAAACCCACGTATACTTCTGTACATATTACAGAGCTAATTTTACTGCCCATGCGCGCTTTCTCTTCAGCAAACCCGCGTATATACGCGCTTAATCTGCGGCGAAATAGTGTATAGTTCTTCAGACATTTAGGTCATTGCAATTCTTCAGAACAGATACATCACTCAAATTTTACCCTTTACTTCAGACAGATGTTCGCCTCATCTCAGATCTAATCATTCCATAAACAGATCTAGAAGATACAAATACATTCCAGATCTAGATTCCCTTCTTCATCATTTCTTCATTGGTGCATCATACATTCAGATCTTTCATTCAACTGTAACCCTTTCCATTCAGATATGCTTCAGAGAGAAGTATTCATTCAAGCTCAGACTTCTTGCCCACACTTGCATAATGAATTTCTTCTCCTTATATAGGTTTACCCTTTATCAATACCATGAGCCAAAACCATATTACTTTCTATGGTATTCCTGGACGGGGTCACATAGACGAATCATTACTCAATAAAATGGGTCAATACCATGGTGGTTACCCCTGGTTTTACATATTTAGAGCGCTTTTGCCCATACATGACTTGGCACGTTATTTCCCGCGTGCATACGCTACTTTGTCTAGACAAATCAGCGTATGCCTTGAGACATATTCTTTTCATCATGTTCTAGCACATACTGACATTCCTTCCATCATTACCTTCTGTACTCATTGTATATACATCAGATTTACATCATTTAACAAGTTCATCAAGACATATTCCATCAGGGAAAACTTCATCAAGTAGGTTGCCATCATCTTCATCAAGTGGGTTGCCATCAAGGACAACACTCAGCGTCATATTTCCAACAAGGGCCCAATCCATGTGCCTCAGCCTCTCTGTTGTTACTATCTTTTCCTTTATGCAATTATGCTAGTTTTCTTTCTGTCATTTAATTAATTCTGCTTCTCATAGTTTCATCACTTCTTAGTTTTTTCTTTCAGTGTGTTGTTGTAGTTTTTCATTTTCTTGTGAATGACAGAATAGAGGAGAAAAACCAAGAAAATTTGTGGATCAAGACCCCCTTCTCACCTCTATCAATAGAGCTCAAGGAGGGAAAACCTTCCCATAGGACAAAAAACTGCTTTCTGTTCACTATTTTGTCTCGATTTTCCTCTATTTTTTGTACATGAATCTGCATCTTTGTTTTCAAGAATGAGCATCAAAATTCTCAGGAAGAACATCAAGCCATCTCAGTCCATTTCCCAGCTCTGTTCTCACACCTGAGCACTGTTGTTGTGCCTCCATTTCCCTCCTTTTTCTCTTATTTTCATCCATCTCCCTTTTCATTCCCAAAATGCTTGAAAAGCATTAGAATTAGACCTCCTCCCCTTTCTCCTAGAAACTCCCACTTGTCGTACCTCGCTCCATCGAAAATCACAAATCGCTTATGATATTTGTTAATTCTCTCTCATTCCAAGCTTGAATGCAATATCCCTTTCTAATTCCTTTCACTGCTCTTTTATTAAGAATAGTTAAGAACATTAGAAACCACATTTTTCTTCCCTTTGGATTTACCATCACTCCTCATCGCAAATTGCATCATTTTCCTTGTTTCTTTAAGACTTACCGCTTACAAACGCTGATTGCGATATTGTGATCGTACTCCTCCACCACTCCCACCACCATGTCACCCATCACAATCACACTTCACACCTTTTCCTTGTTTCTTTAAGACTTACCGCTTTCAAACACTGATTGTGATATTGCGATCGTGCTTTGACGTTGGTTCCACTGCCACGTCACCCATCACAACCACACTTCGCACCTTTTCCTTGTTTCTTTAAGACTTACCACTCCAAACTCTGATTTCAAACTCCACCACATTGCAAATCACCTTTCGCAGTTTTTGTTTTGTTCTTGTTAACCTTTACCACTCCAACCTTGCGAAATTGTGATTGCGATATCACATATCGCACTTCTATCCTCCAATCATAACTCCACCATCCCATATTTCAATCATTCCACTCCGAAAGCATTTTGGCACCATATCATAAGGTTTGATAAGGATTAAACCCCCGCTTTCCACTCCTAAGCCCTATTTCATGTGTTCAACCCTCCATTAGCTTCTTTAGCCCTTTTCTTTCCTCCAAGCTGCAAAATCAACGCTTTTTCAATTAGGATTAAATCATGGATAGCTTAGTTGCATGGTTAGAAGCATGGTAGATAGACCATAGGATAAATAAAGTTCATTTAGCTGTTTGGCCAAGTTAAGTGTGGTTTAGAATTAGTTTCCTTTCTGCCATTCATTTTCATCAAGTTAAATTAGTTTCCTTTCTGTCATTTCTTTTCTACAAATTAAATTAGTTTCATTCTTGTCATTTATTTTCAGAAATTTAGTTTATTTTCCTTTCTGTCATTTCCTTCCAATAATTTAATTTCCAGTTCTTATCATAGTTAAAAAAATAGCACCCTTTCGTAAAGCAGAAGAGGATGAAATGAACATATTGCATATGTTGTGTATATAACACTGTCACCTCCATGTTTTTACAAACCCAAGGTTGATAAATTAAAGCAGGGCAACCCCTATGAGTTGCAGCACTCTTGGTGCAATACCAAGGCTCACCACTTTTTGGCGCCATTTCCGGGGAGGTGTCTAGTAGATTTTTTTATTTCTTTTAGCATTATTTTATGCTTTCCTTTATTTTCTTATCATTTCAGAAATATTGGAACCAAAAATATCTAGCTTTCATGCCTCGTAGGAGTAGGAATACCCAAATACAAACCTTACCCAAAAACCCCACATCACCTCCTAGCCACCCTTCACTCTTCTTCAGTGGCACTGAGATTGAACCCCCTATAGGAGAGCCTTCTGAATACTTTGAGGATCCTATTGGGGAAGAAGAAGAAGACCTTGTTTCAACTAAGGGACCTGCTTCACCTATCTTAACCATGGCTAGGACCCAGAGAGCCTTTCCCATAATAAAGGTAGATGTGGAAACTAATATGAAAAACATTAGCCCCTCAGCTCTCCCAAACTTTCATGGACTCACCTCTAAGGACCCTGACACATTCATGTTTGAATTTTTTTGTTGTTTTTAGGACTTATAACTACACCTCTAATGATTAGAAGTTGAAGCTATTCCCATCCACCCTTAAGGATGCAGCCTTGCGCTGGTTCATGGGTCTGCCTGGGGATAGCATCACTACCTGGGCACAGATGGTAGAGACATTAAGCAGAAAATACAAAGACTATTGTAGGTCCAAGGAAAATAAGGATGAAGTATTTAGGATGACTCTAGGACACGATGAATCCCTAGAGGACTATGAAGAGAGGTTTCAATTAAACTATAAGAGAGCCAACTACACTCTTGATCCTGCATCACTTAAACTTGTACTTCTTCGAGGGATCTATGAAGAGATGATAGAAACCTTGAATATGCTATTAGGAGGAGATATATACCAACAACCCTATGAAGCAATAAAAACTGTCTTCCGGAACCATTCTAGGGCATTTAGGAAGAAGGGCAGAGCTAGCCAAAGTACATCCAATACCCCTTCCTCTTTGATCCAGATTTATGCAGGAATGAAACAGAATACACATATAATCATAAATACAAATATGCAGCGGAAATAACACTTAATTTCATTAATATCAAAGAACTGAAACTTTCTTACATACAAAATGGAAATAAACTAGCTAGGGTGCTGGTAGTGAATCTCTGAGAAGAGATGTGGTGGCTACAAACCTTTGAACTGTGTTAAAATGAGGCTAGAGGGCCTATTTATTATTTAGAAACATTGGAGAACTCTAAACTTCCAAAAACCTAACCCTAGGAGATGAAGCGCCAAAACTATGGGCCCCGTTTGGGTAAATTGGTGTTTCAACTTCCCAGGGACGTAACTTCGACATACGATCTCCATTTGACGCGTATGATACATCATTAGAAAGATCTATTTGAGGACTACAACTATTGTTGCAAATATCAATTTCAAAATGGAATATTATTCACCAGCCAAACGATGCCTAAAAAACGTTGTTTAGGGCCTCAATACGGTTCCGGAAGTTCAGGACCTGAAAAACTGCTAAAAATAGTAAGTTGTACCGAAACTAAAAAACTAAAAGAGAAAATAGTGGGGCCCCAAGTGGAATAGGTTGGTGGCCACCAATATCCACCTGGATCATTCCTCCCCCCTTAGGAAGCAATAGTCCCTATTGCGTTGAGTTCCTCCATGAGATGAGGAAACTTCTGCTGAACTTGGTCCCTGGTGAACCACTTGCCTTGGTGCAAGAGTTGGCTAGCTTTGAAAACCTGATACAGTTGGATCTTCCGTTGGCGAGTGTTCTTGATTTGGGTGTCCATGATACAATCTGTGGTGGCCTGTTCCATGCAGTCTGGGTTTAACTCTTTTGGTGTGAGTTCTTTTGCAATGTCAAAGGTGTCCAGTAGAGGTGGGAAGTAGGGACGAAGGAGATCTACATTGAATACTGGGTGAAGACCAAGGAATGGTGGAATACTGAGCTCGAAGGCATTGTTCCCTACAAAATTAGTGATGGTGTACGACCCATATCAGAGCGAGCGAAGCTTGTGATGGGGTCTAGTGAGGCGCTCCTTCTACAAATGTAGCCACACTTTGTCACCCACCTGGAAGTTGTGTGGCACTCGATGTTGATCATGTCGTTGCTTGTAATTAGCATTGGCTCTATCCAATATTTCATGAACCTGTTGGCGGATGTGTTGAATGCGCTTGATGAATTTGTTCGCTTTGTTAGCTTCATACTGGACATGAGACGAATCGGAAGAAGCAGCTGCAAATGGCATGGATACGTCAATGGGACATAGTGGCTGGAATCCCAAGCCCACATGAAAGGGGCTGTGGCCAGTTGAGCTGTAGAGAGCCCAGTTATAACTTTTTTGTACATAGGGGAGGCTCTCATCCCATGTGTGTGGATGATTTGAATTTTATATGTGTAGAATGTGTACAATCATCCTATTGACGACCTCTATCTGGCCATCAGTTTGGGGATGGAAAGCTGTGGACTTGGTGAGCTTGGTGTCCAACATTGACCAGAGGTTGGACCAAAATGTGCTAAGGAACCTGCTGTCGTGATCTGATATGATATACTGTGGGATCCCAAAGTGAACCCACACTTGTTCAAAGATGATTTTAGCAGTGGCTTCTGCTGTGATATTCTTCTTGCAGGCTGCCGTAATGGCCATCTTCGAGAACCTGTCGACGACCACGAAAACACAGTCATTTCCATGCTCAGTATAAGGAATGCTTGACATGTATTCCATGGAGATGGATTCCCAAGGTCGACTAGGGGTAGGTAGTGGAGTATAGAGCCCTTTCTTCTTGATGGTCTGTTTGGAAATGGCGCAAGCAGTGCAGGATCTAATGTACTTCCCGACATCCTGTCGAAGGTTCGGCCAATAGAAATACTTCTGCAATACTGCCACTATTTTCTTGACCCCAAAATGCCCAGCGAATGGACTGTAGTGCGCTTCCCATATCATCTTGGCACACTCGCTTGAAGGAACAAAAATGTGTCCCAGGTGACATAAAAGTGCATATTGGAGGTGAAAATTTGGAACTTGCGTACCCCCCAAGAGTGCCTTGTATGTGTAGCTGAATTCTAGATTGCTCTTGTAGAGAAGCAGCCAATCAGAAGTCTCATGCCCACAAGAGTTGAGAACTGTGGTTATGGCCACTATTGGTGGTTGGCTGAGGCAATTGGCAACATTGTTGGTGCTACCCTTCCTGTACTTGATGTTCAAATGAAATTGTTGCATATATGTGGACCACTTCTGATGACGATCGTTCTGCAACTTCCCTTGTGTCTGTATGAACTGCAGGGGTCAGTGGTCTGTGTAGATGATTGTTTCCTTCCCCAAAATGTAATGCTTCCATTGTTGACAAGCCTACACAATGGAATATATTTCTTTGTCATAAGTGGGATACTTGCGAACTGTGTCAAACAACGTCTCACTGCGATATGCCACTAGATACCCCTGTAGAGTAAGAAAAACCCAAATAGCATAGTCAGAGGCATCTATCTCAATCTCAAATGGTTGTTGCAAGTCTGGTAATGTGAGCATTGGGGCAAAAAAGAGGCGATGTTTCAATTCTACGAACGCCTTCTATTGAGATTTTGACTAAAAGAATTTTTCTTTCGCTCCTCCCTTGGTGACTTGACTCAAGGACCAAGTGATATGAGAGAATCCGAACAAAAACCTGTGGTAGAAATTAGCGAGACCCAGAAAGATGCAAAGCTCTGTTAGAGTGGTTGGGGCTGGGCAATCCTGAATGACTTGGATCTTGGTTGGATCCACATGCACCCCCCTTTCATCGATAATGTATCCCAGATATTGAACCTGGGTCATGCCAAAAGTGCACTTCTCCAAATTGGCACACAACTTGTGTTGCCATAGTGTTTGGAGGACTTCTCGGATGTGGTGGAGGTGCTCTTCCCAAGTCTGGCTAAAGATCATAATGTCATCCAAGTAAACCACTACAAATGAGTTGGTGAATGGACGCAAGATGTCCTCCATTACCTCATGAATTTTGTGGGAGCATTCGTGAACCTGAAATGCATGACAAGCCATTCGAAAAGGCCCTCCTTGGCTTTGAAGGCAGTCTTCCACACATCAGAGGGTTCGATTGGTACCTGGTGATACCCAGACTTCAATTCGATCTTGCTAAAATAATTTTCCCCTTTGAATTGGTCCAGAAGGTCATCAATCCATGGGATCGGGTACCTATTCCAGACAGTGATCTTGTTCAGTGCCCGATAGTCAATATAGAGTCTCCAAGTCCCATCCTTCTTCTGTACCAACACGATCGAGCTCCCACAGGGCGATAAACTTGGTCGGATGTGACCTTTTTGTAGCAGCTCCTGAATCTTCCTCTTGATTTCATCGTTCTCTAGAACATAGCTCTTATAGATTGGTTCATTAGCTAGCGGCACACTTGGGATCAGGTCAATGGGGTGCTTTACCTGACAGTGCAGAGGCACCCTTGTGGGTGAGGTGAAGATGTCCCTGTACTCCACCATAACCTTGTCCATTTATTTTTGTCGTGTAGAGGAGCCATGTCTGGAGGTCGTGGCCACAATATTCTTCTTGCCCTAGGGGCAGATCATCAGGAAAAAAAATTTCCTATTTTGGGAAATGAGCTTACTGCATTGTTTTGCAGTAACCAAAGAGATAGTGGGAGGCGGTGGTACCTCTGGTATCCTGTACAACTTATTTCCCAAAGTAAAAATAACAGTGCAAGGCTGGGACTCATACACAGCATGTCGCTTCCACAATTATGGTTGGCCTAACAATACATCAAAAACATCAATAGGAGCAATGTCACACAATACCTCATCCGTGAAGGGCTTGATGTTATAGGGAAGGTGGCACTGCTGGCTGACGCGGAGATCCTGTCCTTGGTGAAGCCACTCGATGTTGTATGGTTGTGGGTGTGTCGTGGTCGGCAAGCCCAACCGCTTCATGATAGCTGCTGAAATGAGGTTCTTTTGGCTCCCATTGTCGACAATGAACTCTAGCGGGGAACCCTTTACCCACATCTGGGAGTGGAAGATACACTCTGCCTCCTCTGGATCTTTTGGTTCCTCCTTCTGGATCTTCATAGTGGCAACAATGGCTTTGGGCTCCGCATCAATAATCTGCTTCCCTTTTTCATTCCCCTTGTTAGGTTCTGATTCAGAGTTGGAGCATGCATCTGATTCAGAAGCCCTCATCTCGACCACCAGTGACTGCTTGGCCCGACACTCATTTTTGTTGTGAGTGGAGCTCTTATGAAACTCACACCACTTTCCCATGTCCTTCTTTGGCTTCATGGTGTTGTTCTTTGCTTTTGGATTTGGTGGTTGTCTTAGGCCACCATGCCTTGGATTTTTCCTTTGGTTTGTGGTTTGGGGGCACCTTTCCCTTGATTTTGATTCGCAGATCCAAAGTGTTGCTTATTCTATTTGAATTTATACTCAATCTTGGCAACATACCGGTATGCCGTACCAAGTGAGGAGATGTCAAGGAACTCCATTTCCTCCTGAATGTATATGTGTAGAAAACCACGATAATTTAGCACCAAATTTTTCTCTGAATCTTTGATACCCAAATTTGTGCGCATGGTATGGAACAAATTTGTCATCTCATGCACATCTTGATCCCTTTGTTGCCGTAGTGTGGTCCATTGTATGTACTTGTCCTCATAGCCCCCCACCGAATAGTATTGTTCCTTGATGGAATATCAGAAAGAATTCCAAGTGGGTATGACTAAGAACATAGAGGGTTATGTCTCATCCTTTTTCTCACAGTAGGTTTCCCACTAGTCCTTGAAATGGGGGCTAGCTTTGAGGAGTGCAAAAATAATCTTCTCCCAGCCGAAAAAGTCATGAACCGAGAAATATCCTTCTAATAGATTCAACCATCTATCTACAACATTTGCATCTATTTGACCCTCAAATATGGGAATGTCAAAGTTTACTTGTACCTTAAAGGGAGTCACACCTCTAGAGTGGCTGTTGGATGCAGATGCGCCGCCGGTGGGTAGTCGTTGAAGGATATGGGAAAATTTATCCATCATCGCGTTCCTTTGTTTTTCGAGGGCCTCCTCAAGCAATATTTTGATAGGATCTCCTACTCCCTCATATTTATTTTCGTCCCCCATGGGTGTTCGTCAAGGTTTGCGAGGCTGATCTTGCAAAGGTTCCACCAGATCGAGCCCTAACTCATTATACCCCGACCTTGTTGGGGACATGCAAAGAAGGATCGAGAAAAAGCAGACTGCTCTGATACCACTGATCCTGATTTATGTAGGAATGAAAAAAATAGAAATATAACCATAGATACAAAGATGCAGCGGAAATAACACTTCATTTCATTAATATCAAAGAACTGAAATTTTCTTACATACAGAATGGAAATAAACTAGCTAGGGTGCTGGTAGCGAATCTATGAGAAGAGATGTGGCTGCTACAGACCTATGAACCATGTTACAATGAGGCTCGAGGGCCTATTTATTATTGAGAAACATTGGAGAACTCTAAATTTCCAAAAACCTAACCTTGGGAGATGAAGTGCCAAAACTATGGGCCCCGTTTGGGTAAATTGGTGTTTCAACTTCCCAGGGACGTAACTTTAGCATATGATCTCCATTTGATGCATTTGATACATCTTTAGAAAGATATAACTGAGGACTACAATTATTGCTGTCAATATAAATTTTGGAATAGAATCATATATTCCGGAAAAACGATGCCCAAAAAACATCATTTAGGGCCTCAAAATGACTCCGGAAGTTCAGGACCTGAAAAACTGCTAAAATTAGTAAGTTGTGCCAAAACTAAAAAAATGAAAGAGACAATGGTGGGGCCCCAAGTGGAATAGGTGGGTGGCCACCAATATCCACCTGGATCACTCTTCCACCTTCATAAAACATGATATTGGAAACATGCTAGAGGACTTCAAGAGTGACAGGCTGCACACCTTTGCTTTGAAAATGGACACAGTGCAGGTCAAAAGGAAGCAAGAGGAAGTAGAGAGAGTCCTGGCCATCTTTTGTCCTAGATGTACCAGGAAGCACCCAAGAAATGAATTTCCATTGAATTTTATAAATGTGTTGCTTAATTTGTGAGGAGAATAATGCCATAAAAAAGTTTCCCTCCTTACCCATACTTAAGGTTGTATATCAAGGTGGGGAAGAAATGCCAGAGAAACTCTATTTCATCAACCAGAGAATACCTCAAGGCACTCGGCCATATCAACAAGGTATGCAAAGTGCACCTTAATCTTACTATCACAACAATCAGAGTGCACCCATGCAACCTTCGTACACCCCCACTCCTCCATCCTAGTCTACACCTCCTAATTGGCCTTACAACCCTTCATATCATCCTCAGCTAGTAAACCAGCCATTCCAGCAGTTTTTTCCACAAAAACCTCAGTGGAAAAATCCATCCCAAGGGTGGAGACCTCAAAAAAATAAACCACCTGCTCTAATGCCTCCACCCTATCCTCAACCTTAGCTTACTCATACTGCTCCACCTAGGCTACCTATACCTGCACAGCCCAATCTGAACCCGAACAACAGATAGGCACAACAAGCTGCCAGTGGAGAGACATCTTATCCAACTTATGTTGTGGAGATACAAGAGGTTAATCTTAGGTCAGGAAGAGTACTCACAAACAACCATCCTCCATATCCACCTGTAGAGGTTGAGGAGGAAAAGGAAGAAGGTAACACTCAGATCCAACAACCTCCTTTTCTTGAGCACTTGATCCACCCTAGTCTGCACACCCCTGAGGAGACTGAACTTCTGGGAGAATTGGAAAATTTGTGTGTAAAGACACCACTTCTCCAAGCCATTAAGAATTTCCCTATCTATAATAGGCTCATCAAATAAAAGTGCTTCAAGAAACCTGGGAGAAGGAAGAAAGATACCCCCACCATCAATGTGGTATGACAACTATCTGACCTAATGCTGGGAAGGGTGATATTTCCAAAGTACTTGGACCCTGGTAGTCCAGTTGTTGATTTTCATGTAAATGGTGTCATAGTCCCCAACACTCTGATTGATCTAGGGGTTGCCATAAATGTCATGACCAAGGAAACTACATTGAAAATTAATCTCCAAGGGACTTTGAGGAAAACCACAATAGTTTTGCAACTTGCAGATTGATCCACAGTAACTCTCGAAGGAATTGTTGAGGATGTTATGGTTACCATTGACTCTTGGAAGTATCCTATATATTTCCTGGTCCTACAACCAAAAACTAAGTTCAATGGTTATCCCCTCATCTTAGGGAGACCTTGGTTAGCCACTACAGATGCTTATATTAGCTGTTAGGCTGGAAACATGACTACAAAAAATGGGCCTTTGTCTAAACAGCTAGTGTTATACCCTCCATCCCAACCTTCCATTGATCATGATCTTGTTATATGGTTGGAGGATGAAGAATATGAATTATATAAAACTGCCCTTATGCATACCATAGATGCTATTCTTAGAGGGGGGTAGCTTGATGAATATTAACTCAACGACCATGCCATTCAAAACTAGTCCTCCACTAACATTCCTCTCGAAAAATTAGTCAAAGAGTCTGAAAGCCAACCTTGGATGGAAGTGCACTCAGTTGAGTCAACCTCTTAATCCACCAAGGCTATTGTGTTTGGCAAATCTAGGTCTCTGAAAATCAACCCAAACCTCTCAAATGAAGAAGAGAAGTAGTTGTGCCAAATTTTGAAAGAGAATCTAGATGCATTTTCTTGGGATTACAAAGACATCAAAGGGGTGCATTCTTCAGTGTGCAAACATCATATTTACATCAAAGAAAGATACAAGCCCAAGAGACAACCCAAAATAAGGATGAAATTTACTTTGAAGGACATAGTCAAAGAAGAGCTACAGAAACTATTGGATGTAGGGTTCATATATCCTATATCCGATAGTGAGTGGGTATCTACTCTTGTCTTAGTCCCAAAGAAGAATTGGAAGTGGCGAATTTGTGTTGATTACCGAGAACTTAAAAAAGCCACCAAGAAAGACCATTTCCCTTTGCCCTTTATAGACCAAATCCTCGATGGCCTTGCGGGGAAGAATTTTCTTTCTTCTTAGATGGGTTCAGTGGGTACAATCATATTCAAATCAACCCTGAAGACCAAGATAAGACTACTTTCACCTGCCCTTGGGGTACCTTCACTTATAGAGTCTTACCCTTTGGGTTGCGCAATGCCCCAACTACCTTCCAAAGAGTTGTCCTGAGTATATTTTTTGAGTTAGTCCATGACTCTGTCGAAATCTACATGGATGATTTCACACCATACGGGGATGACTTCCAGGAATCTCTCTCCAATTTGGGTAAAGTAATAAGAAGGTGCATTGAGATGCATCTCTCCTTGAGCCCAGAAAATCTTGAATTCCTGAAGAAAGCAGGGATTGTGTGAGGACACTAAATATCTCAAGCAGGAATACAGGTAGACCCAAACAAAATCACTATCATCAAAAGGGTACCTGCTCCTCAAAAGCAGAAAGATGTCAGGAGTTTCTTAGGATTAGCTAGTTACTATAGAAGGTTCATCAAATATTTCAGCAAGATGGCTTCGTCATTATTTGGGTTACTGGCCAAGGATTATGAGTTTATTTGGTCCGGTCCTTGTCAAGAGGATTTCAAGCTTATTAAGGAACAATTGACTACTGCCCCCATCCTCCGAGGTCCAAATTGGACTCTTCCTTTCCACATCCACACTGATGCATCTGACAAATCCGTAGGGGCAACATTAGGACAATTAGAGGACAAAATCCCTTATGCCATTTATTTCATCAACAATAATTTGTCAAAGGCTGAGATAAATTATACTATTACTGAGAATGAGATGTTAGCCATTGTCCATGCATTGAAAAAATTCAAGAATTATGTAACTGGATATCAGATCTTTGTTTACACTGACCATGCACCCATCAAGTATTTAATGGAAAAACCAGATGTGAATACTAGGATAATCATATGGTTGTTACTTTTGCTGCAATTTGATTTGACTATTATTGATAAACATGGAAAGGAGAATTTTGTTGTAGATTTTTCATCTAGGTTAGCTCTCCCTATAGGAGAAGAAGGAATGGTGGATGACCAACTGCCAGATGAGCACCTCTTTTCTATATCAACACTCTCACCATGGTTTGCTGATATAGCCAAATACTTGGTTGTTGGGAGAATCCCTCCTAATATTTCATTCAGGGAGAGGAGAAGAATCATTAGAAAAATCACCCCTTTCACATGGATTGGGGAAAATCTTTTCAAGCTAGGCCCTGATCAAATACTAAGGAGATGTGTGAGGGAGGAACAATTTTTTGATATCCTCTCTGCATGTCATGACAACCATGGAAACTTTTAGGGGCTAATATTCGCAGGTGGGCTAATTTTCTATGCTTTTTCCAAAAAAAAGATTCGCCAATTCCCATTTTTAAAAAAATTGATTCGCCCAAATTTTATAGTATAAAAATATTTTACCCTAAAAATCACCAAAAAATTATATATACTAATACAAAATGATTACAAAACTAAATATTCTTACAAAAATAACATCAAAAATTTTACAATTCACATAATGGGGACTACAAAGATTCGCCAAGTTTTTAAACTTTATGATAAACATCGATCCATAAAAATTTCCCTGATGGAAACCCATGTGGAGGCCACTTTGTTTCAAAGAGAACTGCTTACAAAGCTTTGCAAGCAAGATACTATTGGTCTACCCTTCACCAAGATTCTAGAAGATACACCAGCAGGTGTGACTAGTACCAAAGGACAGGGAAACCCACACAAAGGGATGAGATTTATTTGCACCCTCAGGTGGCTCTTGAGCCATTTGAAAAGTGGGGCATGGAATTTTTTGGACTTATAAATCCACCATCCAGACAAAAGAAGTATATATTCTGCACTAATTACCTTAAAAAGTGGGCTGAAACAAAAGTAGTGACGGTAGAAACTGAGGAGAAAGTAGCAGAATTTTTGAGGGAGAATGTGTTTTACAAGTTTGTATACCCTAGAGAAATAGTCACCGACCAGGGAGCACAATTCACCTCTCACCTGATTGTATATATTTTGAGGAAGCAGAAGATTCATCATAGAACTTCTACTGCCTATCACCCTTAGGCGAATGGCCAAGTAGAAGTAACTAACACGGCTTTGGAGAGCATCCTTACCAAGGTTGTGAGCAACAACAAAAGAGTTTGGGCAGACGAATTTGTAGAAGCTACTTGGGCCTAAAACACTACTTGGAATACAACAAAATGATTCACTCCCTATGAACTAATGTATGGTAAGAAGACTCTGCTTTCAGTTGATTTTGAATTCAATACTTTAAGAATGGAAACTGAATTAAATATAGATCTATAAAATGCCCAAAAATAGAGGTTGTTGCAACTAAATGGATTGGATGAGTTCAGAATGCAAGCACTTCTTCACACATAGGTAGTTAATTTGCAAAGTAAGGTCTGAGATGACAAGAACATCAAAGAAAAGACCTTCCAAGAAGGATATTGGTTGTTTTTGTATGATTCAAGGTTTAATATTTCAAAGGCAAGCTGATGAAAATATGGTTGGGACCTTACACAGTGGAAAAATGTTTTGATAATGGCGCAGTTCAAATCAAAACCATATATGAGGAAGGAATCCCCTTGCTTGTCAATGTCATAGACTTAAAATTTACAAGAAGACTTTGGCAAGGTCAAAGTTCGTAAATTCTTTGAGGCACCCAAGGCAAGCTTGTGGGTTGAAAACCTCGATGGAGGTAGCTCACATGCTAAAAAAAAAGAGAAGAAAGAAGAAAAGAGAATAAAGATCCATGGTTGAAAACCTCTCTGAGGTGCCCAAGGAAATTCTATGGGTTTAAAACCTCCATGGAGGAAACTCACTTGCTTTAAAAAATAAAAAAAATAATAAAAAAAAATTTAAAAAAAAAAAATTAAAAAGGAGGAAAAAAAAACAAAAACAAAAAATTACATTTGCATCTATGTGTTTTCTGTGTTTTTTGTTTTGTAGGTCATTAATTATTTCTGGAAACATAGGGAAGCATTCATCTTCTTTTCCCTTATTCCATTTTACCATCCATCCCATCATTCACTCCATTCATTTTCATAACTTCCTCCATCACCTCCATACACCACATTCCTCCATTCCTGAGCACAATGTAGCAAGGGAAGCAAGTCACAGGCTTCTATAGACATCAAGGAATTCCTACAGTGTAGACATATTTTATTGAACAACAAGAAAAATAAGGGATTTTCTCACTCAGAGAACAGAAAATAGTGAATAACACAACATATAAAAGGCTTGTCTCCTCAATCCAGCTCCTGTAAATGCCTTGGAAACAATAGGTAAACTCAGGTATAGCTTCCTACCCCTCGCTATGCATCTATAATAGCCAGAAATAATTAAATTTTCAGACTTAGAGTTTAAAGGGCAGAAAGGTGGCTAGTTAAATTGGCCACCATTGTGAAGTATGACTATGGAGAACTACAAAGTCACGCCACATGGGAATGCAAAAGAAAAGAATTTAAATCAAGTGGAGTAGAGGAGAACAAGGGGAGGAAACAAGCAGTCCATCATGAATTAACAAGGATAAGGAAACAACTGTCTACAAAAGAAATTGGAGCTGAGCCAAGTTACATAAGCACTCCAAAAATTAGTTGTGCAATCTAATAAAAAGAGACCCCGTCTCATCCAAACCAGTAAATTAAAAAATTTTAAAGGTTGAGAGAACGACGAAAGCCACAACACAATAGTACCGAGAGCGGGTTGCGTATTTGAACAATGTGCAACAGGAGTAGCAGAATAGCATCACCCTACCTATGGCCTAGTCCTCTTTCATAAATATGAGAAGGGAAGCTTTTATAGCAACCAAAACAAGGTAGAAATCCACTCCTAACCTTAGAGAAGAAGAAGAGGAACTAGAAGAAGAACCAGAAGAATAGGAAGAACCAAAAGAAGAATAAGAACTAGAACAAGAAGAAGAAGAGGAAGAGACAAAGGGCCAAGGAAAAACATAAGAGATGGCCATAAAAGTCATAGATATAGGAAAAATTTAGCAAGAAACAGAATCACAACACAACAACACATCCCATCAATACAAAGAGGTAGTTTTCAACATAGCTCCTTTGAGCGCAAATATAAAAAGGCATAACTCTATGTATTTCAGAGCTAACAAGAGTTATAAAGCCTCCAAAAACTCCTCCCATGAGCCTGATTATCATTTAAGAATCACCAAGGGAGGAGGAAAGAATCGAATAAATAGTTCTAAAGGAGCAACTACAAAAGGAACGGGTAGAGAATGTAGCACTGAAGGAGCAATTGCAACAAAAAGGGGAGCAAGTAGCCACCATGGAAAACTTATGGATAGAATCCCTTCAAAAAAACTTCCCTTCTGACTCATATGCTATGTACCTCAAGGATAAATAGCTTCTATTTCAAATCAAAACTCTAGCCTCCCATGGATCACTACCTTTACAAGATTGCAGGCAATTCATGAATTTCTACAAGCAAACTAACATGGTTGATCAAGCAAATATGGTAGAGTTTTAAATGCATAACCTTGTGCTAACAAATCTAGATATTTGGGACCCTAATCCTACAATGGGGGATATGCAGTTGATGGCTATAGTATCTTGGATGGTGGATGAGGACACTAGAGAAAAAGACATATGGAGGGTCATGGGAAGAAGAAATAGAGAACCCTTATATATCAGACCAGAATTGTTAAACCCAAGAGGGGTCAGCCTTAACCGTCGAGAGATTGAAAGGGACCCTACACTAGTTGCAAGCTACCTTCATACTCAAACCCAGGCGATAGGCCACTCTGATGATGTTTCTAGGCATCTAGAAGATGATTTCATTATGGATAGCCAGAGGAGATGGACCAACCTCCCTCACAGCCTCAAGAACAGGTAGTACCATACTCCAGAAAGACTAAGGGGTGCATTGGAAAGGGAAGAATTATACAAGAGGGCTATACAGGCCAAAAATATCCAATGGTTGGGACTAAAGATCAACCCACCTTTTCTACTGGGGTTGAATGATGAAAAGGACACAGATGCACAAGATAGAGAATGGGAGAATGCAGAAAAGAAAAATGATTTTTACCCCCTTGGGGAAACTCCCACACTTCTTCCTTAGGAAATCAGGGGGGCTATCAAAGCCTTGAAGGAAATGCAGGAGGAGGATTATTTTCTTAGAGGATGAGAAACCATTCAGTAGGGGGGTGATTATGCCTTCTTAGATCTCTTTTTCTTGCATTTTTATTATTATTTGGTTTTATGATGCTAGTATACATGGTTATTGAGGCTAACATACTCTGAATGCCTAATATGAGGTTGAGTGCAGAAAATCATGATTTATTAAGCATTTTTATAAGGATTTTATCATAAAGACTTGGAGGAGACAACAAGGAGTAATTATTGGAGAATTTTCCACCCTCCTTAACTCTCAAAGGCAACCAAAGGATCCCAACGATTCTCTCTAGCAATTGGAATTTCAAAGGCAGCCAAAGGATCCCCAAGGATTCTCTCCAGCAATTCGAATTCCAGAGGCAGCCAATCAACTCAAAGAGGAGTGCACTCAATATTTTTTTACTTGGAGTCAAGTGGTCTCAATAACTATTTTCTAGGGAGTTGTTGGTAGCTTCCCTATAGAATAAATCGAGTAGAGCTAGAGATAGGAAGAGTTAGCCGATTCTAGTTGAAACTTTGTTGCAAGCTATTGAGATTTTTTGTTATTTTACAGTGATCGAAATTTCAGAGATGTATGAGGTTATTCTTTTATGAAATGAGCAGATTGATTTCATTCAATTGATTTAAGTTTCAGAGAGCTAGGCTCGTGGGTTAGGGTCCAATCCATGTGCCTCACCCTCTCTGATGTTACTATATTTTCCTTTATGCCATTAAACTAGTTTTCTCTCTGTCATTCAATTAGTTCTGCTTCTCATAGTTTCATCGTTGCTTAGTTTTTTCTTTCAGTGTAATGCTCTAGTTTTACCACTCCAAATTCTGATTCTGAACTTCGCCACATTGCAAATCACCTTTTGTAGTTTTTTTTTTGTTCCTGTTAACCTTTACTGCTCCAACCTTGCAACATTGTGATTACGATATCGCAGATTGCATATCACACTTCTATCTGCCAATCATAACTACACCATCGCATATTTCAATCATTCTGCTCTAAAATCATCTTGGTGCCTTATCCTAAGGTTTTATAAGGATTAAATCCCCGCTTTCCACTCCTAAGCCATGTTTCATGTGTTCAGCCCTCCATTAGCCTCTTTAGCCCTTTTCTTTCCTCCAAGCTGAAAAATCAACACTTTTTCAATTAGGATTAAGTCATGGATAGCTTAGTTGCATGGGTAGAAGCATGGTAGATAGACCATAGGATAAATAGAGTGCATTTAACCGTTTTTCCAAGTTAAGTGTGGTTTAGAATTAGTTTCCTTTCTGCCATTCATTTTCATCAAGTTAAATTAGTTTCCTTTCTGTCATTTCTTTTATACAAATTAAATTAGTTTCATTCTTGTCATTTATTTTCAGCAATTTAGTTCATTTTCCTTTTTTTCATTTCCTTTCAACAATTTACTTTTCAGTTCTTATCATAGTTAAAAAAATACCACCCTTTCGTAAAGCGAAAGAGGATGACATGAAAATATTGCATCTGCTATGTATATAACACTATAATCTCCAATTTTGTACGAACCCCAGGTTGATAAAGTAAAGTAGGGTAGCCCCTGGGAGTTGTAGCACTCTTGGTGCAATACAAGGGCTCACCAGATGGATCTATCATTTTCCTTTATAAATATGGACCCTCCCCTTTCGAAGGATGCTTCCACGGCATATGATAATGATGAATAATTTGGTTGGCCATGGTAAATTAATATTATTATCATTGAAATAAACCATCCTATGCCCTACTAGACTCAAACAAAAGGGCACATCCTTAGCAACACTAAATTTACAAAAACTGCAAACCAATGGATATAGGGGCCTTCTCAAGATCATCTTGGGATGATCATGGCATTATTCCAACCAATGAAGGTAATATAAACAATTACTCTAACCTCCCTATACCATCCTTTACCAGCAAAATTGGTCCCACAAGTAGCATCATGATTCACCCCCAAGAGTACTAATATGGTGATCACCTGGGTAAGGTTGACGTAAATAATGGACACTATGGTACCACCTCATACTCGAATGACTAGGGGGAATATTCCTAGTTTAGAACCATGTGCACTCGTTCAAAAACTGGGTCCAAACTTCACCTAGGGATTGCTAATTTAAAATCATTCCCTTGAGTGATACTTGTATGTGTAATAGTCCAATAATCACCAATAAAAAGTGGAGAGGGGAGATCACTTCACATGCCAATGATGTGACCATGTTCTTAAATCCTATGTTCAAGGAGTTTCCTGGTAAGCGATATATGGTACAAGTGTATTTGGTCACTCTGTAATGATTACTAGTTTCTGCTTCATGGACTTAGAGAGTTTACACTTCAATCCTAATATAAGGCATTAAACCCTATACTATTGTTGGTTTGGTAGAAATGAAAAAATATATGATGTGTTTTATTAGTGCTTTATTTTAAGGTCATTGTTACATAAGGATAGGAAGTAAGCTTAATGAAATGTAAAAGATTATTTCCAATCCAATGACATGCAACAAAAGATGACAAATGCAAGCTTTCATTTGGGTGAAAACTATATATAGAAAGGAAGAAATATTTGATTTGTTTCCACAAAAAAATTGAAACCTCACACACTCTCAATGTGCACTCCAAATCAACAAAACAATTTTGAATAAAAATCTTGTCCTAAATGCCAAAACATTTAAACAATATACCAATGAAATTTTGCAAGAAAAAAAAAACTTAAAATCAATACCAATTTTTTGCATAGAATGTCAAATTTTAAATTATCTAATGATGAAAATAAATATAAACATACAAAAAATAAAATGAGTTTAGGTTTATAGGAAAATGATGGAAACCAAGAAACTAAGGACTACTAATGTCACCACAAGAAAATACACCAATACCAAATGAGAGATCTAGCCAATAAAGCACAATTTTCCAAAATCCTATTTGAATGCAAAGGGAAAAAGTAATAATAACTCAACCAAATATAAATCAAACATTCAATATTCTATCCATATCATTTCTCACTAGGAAGTACACTCAAAACAACAAGACAAGAGACATACATGAATGACACATTTAAGAGAAACTCAAATTCACAAATATTTTTATATTTGAGAATACAATGATGTTCTGAGACTAATATCAAAGGGATCTGGATCTTTAGAGGTTCCAAGATTAAAATATTAGGTTATACCAAGAAAAATCACAAAATTCCATAAAATATCCCTCCTAGAGGATTCATCACCATGTCTATGAGGACATTGAGTGATGCATCACTTTATGCAGAAAAACAAAGAGTGGTAATAAGGGTTTCATCATTTTGTGGATGAAGATCCAAAGTGACATAATTGAGGTTTTTCCTTCAATTTCCAAACAACTATGATATATCAAAAGTGGATCTAGCTCAAAGAGTGTCAAAATAATACAATAAACTGCTAGAAATACTTAGAAAACTTGGAGAACCAAGTAAAAATGATTAAGTGAGAATGGATCTATTTTATTTATCTCTAGTGGAGTCACTACTTATATAATGAGGAATTTCTCATACTAGCCAAGATAATTTCTCCTCAAATATAACTAAGATCTATACAGAATAATGGTAAACCATTGACTAATTTTACCTAGACAGGTCCTCCAAAATTATTTGATAGGTAATGAAAGAGAAAGAGGGTGATTATGCATATCATTACCTCTAAATTCTAGAGATGAACCTGTTAATTTTTCATAAAGAAACATTGTTCTTTACTTTTAAAGTTACATTTCTTCATTAATATGCTAAGTTCACCCCAAATCATTACATCATTATACTAATCTACATTATTAACCATCAAAATATGAAACTATGCTGAAAGAACAATACCATCATCATCATCATCATAAAAGCAACAAAATGTAAAGGATCAAAGGAAGAGAATCATGAACACATAGAGAATATAGGATTGGTTCGAGAACAGGGAAAAAACCATTACGGGGAAAACCCTTGAAAATTATTCTTCTATATTGTCATCAAATGATTCAGTAACAAGAGTACAATGATCCATAGATCCATATCTTCATAATGAAGAAACAACTAACATACCTACAATAAAACCACATAATACTTATGCTTAAGGAACTTGATTATGAGGAAAAAGAAGCATTGACACTGGCTGAAGCACACTGATGAGTACTACTGATACAAAGAGAATACTGTAGATACATCTTGTAGCGGAAATACATAGAGCAGATCTATAGTTCTACAGATCTACACATACGCAGATCTACAACCTCAAGAGCATGGATTTGAAAGATTATAAAGTGATCTCAACTACCAAGTCCTAGATTTGTGTCTAGGACATTGTCAATGACTATTGTGAAGTGACTGTTGTTGGTGTCACATAGGTGGCTTATTATAGGCAAACTTAGTGCTTCTCATTCAATTGTCAACCCGAGGTAAGTCTTCTTATTTAAAGAGTTTCAGGAAAATATATGCAAGTGAGATCAACTGATGGTAACTCTATGATGTTTATGAGAAGGATTATATAATCTTCTGAATTCAATCAAATTAAAGAGGAATGGTTTGGTAGATCTAATTATTCTGCCTAGCTTAGGAAAGAGAAATCTATGATTGAACAGTATAATGATGGTATGAACAACAATCATGATGAACTGAACAACAATCTAAATGAATTGAACAACATTCTTAATGAATTGAACATCAATCTAAATGAGAGGAACAACAATTACTTATATAATTTTGCAATGGAATTATCTTTGTAAAATGAATAATTAACATTTATCAACAATTTGACGCCTCGCTATGTTGAAAGGAAAATTTAATCCACAAAGACAAGTAATCATTGAACAATAATTATCCTATGATCTGTAAATTGATTTCAAAGGTGTTGGAAGAAAAATGGAAACATTTAACAACTATGAAGCATTATTATATAAACCAGAAGATATGAATGCGATTATGCTGAATCAAGAAGTACAAATGCTAAGCTATGCTGAAGGAGGAGAAATTGTAAATTTATTGAGTAGAAAAGTATTTTACAACCACATCAGATAACTGGACATGGATTCTGTAATTAATGCACTGCACAGAAATTGGCAAGGAAACTCCCAGGGTTTGGGCCGAGACCACTAGATGTTTTAACGCAATGAAAACCCCAAAAGGTAATTGCGCAAAACATCAAATCTTAATTAACTCAAAGGATAAAATAGGAATACAATCTAACGACTCTATCTTGATGCGTTCATTACAAAGGGAAAATTCCCATTTGACTCTCTATCTAGTTCATCCCTGGCCCTTTTAAAGGCATTTTCATGCAATGAGATAGTATTCTCCAAACGACAGTCGCTGCGCATGGCTATCACTTGAGTCTTCGAGTTTGAATCTGTCTCTTTTCCTTCTGCCGGCTCATAAATTCATGTTTGTCGGTTGTCTTCCATTTTCCAATGGTTTAGTTGCTCTGCCTTCCTGCATACGAAGATACAATAAGTCAAATTTCTGTTATAGAAACGTTCCTTTTTGTCGTTAGCTCAATTGCTCTGATTTTCATAAATCTTTTCTTTCTTTATTGTCAAAATGAGGAAGAATTCCTAAGACAGTGTCATAATTTGAAGTAATTATTGGGTGAAAACATACCTTAATTCTGGCCCAACATATACTCCCCTGCTTACCTGATGCAGGGGCATTAGGCTCAAAAGTTACTTTGTACATAAGTAGACATAGGGGGTCCCATGTTCTTTAAATTTCTTGTAAATATTAAATAAATTTGGTAGGGAATTTTAATCATTCTCAAGTCATTTTGAGAACATGAGAAATTGGTTAAGATAGGAATACGAAGAGTCAGTTTAGGATTAGTTCAGTTATTGAGTCTGATTTTAGGAATTGGGAATGTTAAGAGTTGCTGAACTTTTTGGAGACCTGAATTGATTCAGGTCATCCTTGTGGTATAAATGTAATCCTGAAGAGTTTAGATAAGGGAGAGAGACTTAGAGAACTCTTCAGCAATAGAGTAGGAGGATAATGGCCACTGAACTGAATATCTGGCTTGTCATGAAATTGTAACAGATTGTTTTGAGATTGATCTCATGTATGTATATATATCTATTTTGAAGAATTTTTTATAAGTTCCATGTGTGATTTTATGTCTTCTTGGTTGAATCATATGAAGAATTGATTCAGTATTATTGTGCATTTGTCGAATTAAATCCTGTGTGAACACATGAGTTCTTGAGGAATGATTATGTGTAATTGAGCTGAGTCCAACAAGCAAGGATAGGGAAATCTGAGCAATAAAAAAACCGTGTTAAGAGCCATGACAGTATACTGCGATTCAAGGAGTGATTGTGTGGAAATTCTGTAGTGAAGAACCTTGTAGGATTGGGTTTGTGCGAATTTCTTGTTCCCCTCGGAAGATGAATGAACCATGCTCTCTGTGAATGAGTGACTAAGTGAAGGAACAAACTTGGGTTGTTAAGTGGATGATCGACGACAGATTCCAATTGCTATGAATGAGATTTAACTATAATGGAGATTTATTATAATGACAACAGTTGAATAGTATCGTTGAGCGTATTGGAACCACGAGTCGATGTTGTACATGGAAGTGAGTTGAACGGAACCTAGTGAGTCGAGGAAGAAGCGGAACCGTGACCGAATGAACAGTAACGGCGGGTTGGAGTGAACTGGTGGTTTTGATCGCACCACATTTACACGATGAGCAGTATTTGAGGAATTGGTAGCGATTCCATTAACTTCCTGACACGTGGCCTCAAGCGGTCGGGGAAAACCGCTTCCACTGCGCGCCATCGCGCGCTATCGTTCGTGCTTCTATGCCGTGCGATATCCGTCGGATCGGATGGAGCAAGGTGACGTGTTGTCCGTCATCAGATGTGGAAGGTCGATAGCGCTTGGCCCCAGTTTAATTTATATTGATCAGGACTTTTCAAATTAAGGTTTACAGGTTAATTCAGGTATGATATTTATATGTTGCATGACTCACTTTATAATACGGAACATGGTGATATGTTGATAGGGCGTCAACGTTATAAGTAATGGTCCTACCTCAAGGTCAGACAGGTTTGTATTAGCGTTGGTATTTCATTTTAAAGCCCCAGTTATTTAAATAGAGGCGGTATTATATACATTGAGACATTATAGTGTACATATAAGGTTTGAATATGCGAAAGGGGTGAAACATGAAATATGTGATGTAATGAACATGGGTTAATATATGCATTGATCTCATGAACACATAAACCTGGGGTCGATATATATATGCCTTGGGGAGTTCATAACTAAAGGAGGAAATTGGATTAATATCTTGATCTCAAATTGAGATATTAAAAAGCCTTAGATTGATTATCTAATTGCCAGCCTAGAATAAAGGAATGTTGTGAGATTGCCGGACTGGGGAGATGATTGGGCATGAAATTTTGAATGCAATTGTACACACAACTTTGTTAAAAAGTTGAGAAAAATGGGACTGTGGATGACCTCGCTATCATTACCTAATTTCATGCCCTCATGCAAACAGATGGTTTAGATGCAACTGTGTTAGAGAGTAGGCGGGGTTGACCTTTTCCTTGTATGCTCTGAAACCCTGTTTTTGTCTCATTATTGCAAAGGCAGCGCTTGCGTGCCCCTCTGGTAACTCATAATTTTTATTACAGTCCTCAGGAGGATACCAAAGAAGAGGGCTTCTATACCTACATCCTAGCCATGCGGGCCCCATGCTAAAGACCAGGTTATTGTACAAGAGGAATATGGAGGCAGCAAACTTGATATTCCTGTAGCCAAATGGCTCCCTATTCTTTATGTTGTTCGTGGAGGCCATCCATCTTTGTTTAGCTACTGCCAAGGCTGCTTCTCGAATGTCTTCAAAGTATTCCTGTCCATTTTCTATCATGTCCTTATGGATGGGCCCTAGCCTAGTCCTTACACCTTGGCTTCGCATGAAGTTCTTGTGCTGGGAAACAGTTGCAGGGGTTTTTTAGGTTCCCCTTTGACCCAAAAGTCTAGGCCATGTTTTTAGAAGAGAGGAATAACTTGTTTCTGAGTTTTTCTAATAACCCAACGTTTTGGACTTCCTATGTGAGTCCATCATCAGGGGTAGGCAATCAATGATCTTTGAAATGTTGAGAGAAATAGAGCTAAGGAGTGGTAGAATAAATAGAGATCTAAGTGGAGATTTATGAAGGTTGGTTTGACTGATGAATTTTGTTTAGTCCAAAATTTTATTTAATTAAAATCTAAATGACTTGAAATTATAAATTTATTTAAAAGAAAATAAGTTATTGTTAAATTAATATATATAATTAATTGAACTAATATTTTGGATATGTTTTTTTTTTTTTTTTTTACTATAATATAAATTATTTAAACTAACATATATAATTAAATAGTTTACTATTGTGTTTTGTTTTAAATTATTTTAATATCTTCAATAATCTATTAATTGATTTAGTTTTTAATTTAATTACCTTCTTAATTTAAATTTTTATTTTTTATTTTTTATTTTTATGATTGTAAATTTTTAGAATTTATTTATTTATATATTTTAAATTCTTTCTAATAACTAATGTATTTATATTTCAATTTAATTTTTTATTTTTAGTCTTAATTTTTAAATTTTATTTTATTTTTATTTAATTATTTAATTATTTATAATGTTATTTTTATTCTCCGGATGTGGATGAAGTGGCGTGTTGATAAGACCCGGGCCCCTGCGCAGCTCCCAACGGAGCCCGCATGGTATGCCCACATGGCCTCGCGCATTAATCTTAAAGGCGTTATTAATACGCCTCGGGTCGACCAGTTCTACAGTTATTGCACCTCGGCGCTGCTGTATATGGCGGTCATTTGGTTGATAGCCCTCACTATGGATGGAGAGCATGACAGAGGAAGCCATGGGAGAGCTCTGACTCCCCTACGCAGTGATTGCCCTCCTAGTTATGCCAATTCCAGCATTAAAACGCAGACTGGGCGTCGATGTTGCATTCTGGCCTGCTTGGAGATGCTACCGGGAATTCACTTCACCAACAGCCCCTTCTGCAGCGTCTCCACTCCGTCTGGCGTCTCTGTCGAGCTTCTTGCAGGTACTTTGTCTCCTTCTGATTTTAATTTGCTCTCCCATGGTCGTTGTCCCTCCGCTCTCTGGGCCACTAGCTCTTCTGTTGCTTTTCCTAGCTCGCACCACCCCGGCTGTTATCCCTCCGCTCTCAGAGTCTCCGACCCCTCCTTTGGCCGGCCTCGCTTGCGCCACCTTCTCCTCTCCATGCCTTGCCTCAGGCAGCGGATGCGCTGTCGGCGTGGGGTCAGTCGGGGTCAAGCCTCTGTCATCCCTCCCTCGCCCTCTTCTGAATTGAGGTCTTCTTCTGAAAGCGATGAACCCACTCCTCCGCCATCTTAGCGCAAAGGTAGGGGCAGAGGAAGCGGGCGAGGAGCTGAGAATTCGCGCAATGTCAGCAGAAGACATGGGTGCGCGCATGCATCCGGCTGCATTTCTAGTCATCCCACTCCTTCTGACCCTTCGACACCTCCCTGTCAACCCATTCCGCCCGGCCCTTCTGCTCCTCCTAGTCAGCTCATTCCTCCCGGCCCTTTTGCTCGTCCTAGTCAGCCCATCCCTCCTGGCAGAGGGCATTTGGGGTCCACCATCAGGCAAACCACCCAGACTGCTGAGCTACGCTTTCACTGCACCTCTGTTGACTCCATTGTCACAGCTTTCATAACTGTCTCCCTTCGTGAAGAAATCCCTCATTCTGCTCTCGACCGTCCTGCTCCTCCCTCTCCTCTCCGCGCCCCCTGCTCCAACCTCCCTCTTCAAATTGGGCTGCTTTCTGAGGCTGAGAACCAGGACATGAAGATTGATAGTCAAGCGGGCATGACAGACAGCAGCAGCGATGATGAATATGGATGCAGAGTTGTTGAGGAGCCGATGTCTTCAGAGCATGATGGCTGACCCCAGGCACACATTCAGAAATCTCTCCAGGTCTCCTTGCTCAATTACTGTTGGAGCTTTTGTGTTTTACTGTCTCAGTAGCCAGCCAGTTTGGCTGATAGATGTTTTTAGTTTTTATGTTACTGTCTCTATGTCTTGTATAAACTTATGGCCGGTTTCCCTATCATGGGCGGCTCAGACATTTATGTTTAAAGGGTCGGTTTCCCACTATGGGCGATCTAGGTCTCTCAAGAACAGTTTTCTGATCAACCCCAGCTGTCTGGCTTTCATAGCAGCAGCTGTGGCAGTTTTGTACTAGTATTTTTACACTTAATAGAATTAGTCTCACTTAGAAAAAAAAAATGTTATTTTTATTCATTTATATATTTATTTATTTATTTAGTTTCTTTTCTCTTTTCTTTTATTTATTTATTTATTTTAGATTTCAATTTTTTAGGAGGTTTTGATGTATTAAGGGTTTCCAAGTGTCACTAATATTAAGAACATCATCCCGGTTTATGTTGTTTTGTCTTTTTTCAATTTCTATGGCTTCTTTGATTTTCCTTTTTAGGTAATGGTCCTCTTTAGAGACAAGTTTGGCCTCCTCTATCTGAATGTAATGTGAGGATGTAAAGGCATGCTCTGCTAAGGCAGATTTGGCTGTTTTGTTTCGTGATAAGTCCGCATCATGTTCTTTTAGTCTAATGCCAAGGGATCTACCTGTTTCGCCAATGTATTCTTTTCCACAAGAGCAAGGTATGACGTAAACTCCTTTTAGTAGCCTAGGATTTATAGGATCCTTAGCAGATTCTACCATATTTAAAATAGTATTAGGGGGGGTGAAGGCAATCTTAATGTTATGTTTGTTAAGAACTTTAGAAATTTTATCAGTTGTTCCTTGTATGTAAGGTAAAGAGATTTTAGGGATGTCAAAGGCTCTTTTTAAGTTATTCTTATTAAGGGTTTGGT
Organism: Pinus albicaulis; assembly: GCA_034641835.2. Taxonomy (NCBI): domain Eukaryota; kingdom Viridiplantae; phylum Streptophyta; class Pinopsida; order Pinales; family Pinaceae; genus Pinus; species Pinus albicaulis. The sequence goes on along the minus strand of CM076579.1, from coordinate 982,632,859 downwards.
GTATGGTTTTTTTGATGACATGTTTTTTGTATCCATTTAATTGAAAGACATGGTGAAGATGGTTTATCTCATGTTCTAGGTGGTGGGAGTCTGCAATTCTGGATGCCCTAGTTGTTAGGGTTTTAATGATGCCAATTTTTTTATTAGGATGGTGATGTGAGTCAGCATGAAGGTATCTATCTGTGTGAGTCTTTTTTCTATAAACATTGGTGCTGAGTTTACCTTCTTTTTTTGTTAAAGGATGTCTAGGAAGGGTATTTGGTTGTATTTTTCAATTTCAATGGTAAATTTGATGTGACTCGAGAGACTATTAATGTGAGCTAAGAAATCATATAATTTTAATATACCATGGGTCCATTTAGCAAAGATATCATCTACATATCTTTTCCATTCTTCAGGGGTGAAAGGAAAGGATTTGAGGGCTATTTGCTCAAAATGTTCCATGTATAAGTTGGCAATAATAGGAGACAGAGGTGAGCCCATAGCTACTCCATGTGTTTTTTCATAAATAATTCCATTGAAGCTGAAAAAAATGATTTTACACATAATTTCAAGAGGTCTATGGTCTCGTTATCTGTGATAGTTTTGAAAATGTTGATGGCTTCATCTATAGGAATCATGGTGTAGAGGGAGACAATATCAAAACTTACCATGAGATCGTCGTCTTGCATGTCGAGGTTTTTGGTCCATTGAACAAAGGACGCAGAGTCTTTGATATGTGACGAGGTGTTTCCGGCAAGGGGGCGAAGTTTTTTGGCAAGGTATTGAGCGAGAAGGTAGGTAGGTGAACCAATGGTGTTGACAATGGGTCTAAGGGGGATGCCTGCTTTGTGAACTTTCGGAGCATCATAAATTCTAGTGGTGATGGAGCTAGAGGGGGTGATTCTCTTTTTTATGATGTTGTCCAGAGAGGAGTCTTTTATTTTTTTGGTAACCTCCTTAAGAATTTTAGCACTAGGATCCTTTTTTAGAATTTTGTAGCAACCACTGTTATTTAGATGATCTTCCATTTTCTTATTATATTCAACCCTGTCCATTATTATAGTTGCATTACCCTTATCTGCTTTTAGGATGATTATATTCTTATTATTTTTAAGGTTTTTTAGCGCAAGTTTTTCTTCTTTAGATAAGTTACACGGAGGTGGCTTGGTGTTTTTAAGGATTTTAATAGTTTCCTGTCTTATTTCCTCAGCTTCGATAAGGTTAAGATCTCTTATGGAAACTTCTATGTTGCTAATTATATTGTCAACGGGAATTTTATTAGGGGTAATGGCAAATTTTAACCCTTTATGGAGAAGGGAAAAAGAAGCTTGGTCTAAGTTGAAGGTGGACAGATTTATTATAGTGGGATTATTGAAACTGTTATTGTTCAGGTTGTTGATGTGACTCGAGAGACTATTAATCTAGGCCATGTTCTCTCTTTTGGAAGATGTTATAGGCCTTGGCCCACTTAATCTGGTTCTTGGTGAATGAGAGGAAGGCTTGGAGCTGAACATCTCCTATAAAGGGACTAGGATTGATGTCTGTGTCCTCTTCTAGAAAGAAATTGTGTATGTAAATTTCACATAGAAGGCATTGGACTTGTTAATCTTGATCATTATAGCAGTGGAAAAAATCTTCTATAGCCCTGAAAGTTGTAGACTTTCCTGCCCTGACGGCCTTGACTTTCAGTAGTAAATATCATTCCTTTAAGAACAGGGCATAGTTGGTGGTCGGTGCCCTACATGACAGTGCATCATTATACAGAGAAAAAATAGTGATTTGTTTCTTGGCTTGCTCCACCTGCTCTTGTTCCCTTTTTACCTTTGTCTATTCTTCTCTGAGCTAGGAAAATGTTTTGTCTTCTGTGGGGGAGAGGTCTATGAATTTCTTTAGGAGTGATTGGTATTATTGTGCTGGCACCAACTCCTTCCTACATTGTGCTAGCTCATGCTATGTTTGCACCAGTTCATTTTGTAATTTCTAATTAATAGCTTTCTCTACCAGGGGGGCATAGGTAGGAGCTTCCTTTGTTTGGGTCTCCTTCTCTTCTGTAGTTTTCTGCTCAGTTTGTGTAGAAGCTTCACTAGTATTTGCTACTTCTATCTGAATTTCGGCCTCAGTAGTACCTTCTTGGTCGACCTGTATCCCAGTTTCAGCAGTATCGACTAAATTGGTATGTGCCTCAGCCTCTCTAGTAGCTACCATGTCGCTTTGTATCCCAGCCTCAATGATGTCAGCTAAGTCAGTCTGCATCTCGGCTTCAATAGTGTTTATCAAGTTGGCGGTTAATTTTGTTTGAGTTCCCACGGTGGTGGTTTCCTTCTTTGGATTTCGAGCCCTTCTTTCCTCCTTCAGTTGTTTCCTCAGATATTTCACCATTTTCTTTAATCTTTTGAGGCCCTGCTCAGTTTCTTAATCCTCTTTTCGGTTGAATTCTCACCAGACCTGATTTCAGCAGGTGGTGGAGGAGTGGTATTCCCATTTTCAGGGATGGTGTTGCCAAATACAGGGTTGCCTATGATGGTGTTTCTTATTTGATCTTCAGAGTTTACTTCTGCATGAGGGTCCCAACTGGGTGGGGCAGTGCTACCTCCCGGTGTCAAAGGGACTATTTATATGCTTATATTTTTCTCCACAGGGACAGTGTCACCTGACTGATTTTCTGATTCCGTTCTCTCCTCTGCCTACCCTTCTCTATTAACCTCATAATTCTCAAGAGGGGACAGAGCCCCATAGTCCTTTGATTCCTCTTGGTCAGGTAGGACTTCAGTGTGACCAGATCTACTGGCAGTGGCGGACTTATCTATGGGTTCGTATTGTTCTTTTGCTCCTGATGGGTTTCTAGATTCGTATTCTATCCTCAATTTTTCTAGGACTCAAGCCATTTCTTCCTCGAAGTCTTGTAAGGGTGTGTTTTGATGGTGGGATGGTCCTGCCTCCTCTATGAGGTCTGAGGTTCCTTGAAGCATTTTGGACCATTTTTTCCTGCTTGGTTTTGAGGTTGCAGTTTGGGTCCTTTTTCTTCTAGGTATGTTTACCCTGGGAAGCTCAATTTTAGTTTTTCCAGGGTTTATTTCAGGTTCCTGTGCAGCAAGGTTAAAAAAATTATCCCTGGCTATCTGCTGCTTATCCAACTCATGTATGATGACTAGTTTAATTAACCCGTGGTGACTGACAAATGCTTGGGGGTTTTTGGCTCTTCTTAATTGAACAATAGTATCATGCAATATGGAATTTAAGAAAGTAGGCAGATTAACTGAAATATTTTGCTTAAGTACAGCTAACAATTTAAGCTGGCGAGGTTTTACCACGTCCTGACGTCCATCACATGTAATGAAACTTTGGATGAATGTCATCAGTTCCTGCCATGGTTGGTTTATAGAGGTAGGATTAATCCCTTTCCCTTTTCACTCTAATGGCTCCTTCGGATCCTGATATGCCGCTATTTCCTCTCGTAGGAGGAGATGTCTCTCTATCCATCTTTCTCCTTCTGCTGGTATTCCGGAGACTCCAGCAATAATATCCTCTTTGACTGGTATAATTTGACCCTTGATTATGGTCTAACCTTCTTGCAGATTTTGAAGAAACTCAATTGAAATTTCTGTATCAAATCCCTGTAATCGATGTACATATGTCAGCCAGCCAGCTTGCTGGAGGATGGTGCTAGCTGCATCTGAAATTGTAAAGTTTAGAGGCTCGTTCCGAAGGGAATTTCCTCCCATAGCTGGTGTGCTTTCCTGGGTCTCTTCCTTTGAATGTATTCTCTCTCGGCTCTGTTTTTTTTACTGAATGTTGTATGCAAGTGAAAGAGAGATTGCGGTTCTGTGCAGGTAACTTCATGCCTTAATTGCAGTTTTCCTTTGGTCTTATCGATGTATCTAACGAGATTTTTGCAGAAATTTTGCATGCTTGCCAATGTAAGACTAATTACACCCCCTCCATCAAAGAAAGGGTGCCCATGTCCTCAAGTACAAGAGGGATTTTTCCAATCATGAATGTGAACAGGGGAATGTCAGGATTTGGTAATAATGACCTGTATGTGAAGGAGAAGGTCATGGCTTTCAAACTGTAGGGTGTTGAGTAATTACTAGCATATGTAGTGTAAAGGTCAGATTTGGAAATTTTGCCATAATTTCATCTTGTGTAGAAGTGACCGGAAAGGGAGAGGGAATAGTATAGCTATTAGTATGATATGATGTCCTTCTTCAATGAAAAGTTATTATGGAAGCAAGACTGAGACAGGTAATGATTGGTGTTGTCATCCCGAGGTTCAAATATGTAAGCATATCTCTGTTAGTTATTCGTGTGGTAGATTATAATTATCACTAATTCAAGTAATGTCTTATGGAAGAGGAATGGAAAATAAAGGATATATGAGTAATTGTCTATTGATAAAGCATACTTTCATACCATAAGTAGAGCCACTGCTGCCAGCAGGCGTTCATAGCCTCGACAGGGTTGCTATTTTAACCCAAAAGAATGAGCCCAGATCCATATGTAAAAATAGTTATTCTGCCAATTTTTTGTAGATATCACCATGCTGGTATGATAGCCAGATAACCATAGTGCCACTCAACAGAGTTGTAGCAAAGTGATCAGGCTGGCTCATGATGAGACCTCCTGTCCTTCAATCAGATAAGAAGGTAATTACCCTGGTGTGGTGGCCATTGTGGGCATGTCACTTGCTAAGCTCTTATGAATGTGGTAGGTTGCCTCGTGATGAGACCCCCTATCCTCTCTTGAAAATTTTCATGTAAGCACAGTACTTATTTTTTTGAATCATAGCATTTTGATTTATAAGGAGGTCAATGTGCTAGTGTGATATCCATATAGTCACAGTGCCATTCACTAGGATTGTAACAGAGTGATCAAGTCAGATCGTGATGAGAGATCTTGTCCTTCAAGCAAATGAGAAGGTCATTACCTTGGTGTGGTGGCTATTGTGGGCATGTCACTTGTTAAATCCTTATGATCATGGTAGGTTGGCTCGTGATGAGACCCCCTATCCTCTTTTAAAAATTTGCATGAATGCATAATAATTTCTTCTTTATCCATGGAGGGAGGCTCATTAACTCCTTAAGAGTTAGGGATGGTGAGAAAAGTGAAAGAATGCCAATACAATTAATACCCCTTATTCCCATTTCTTCATATTGGAGGAAAATATTACTCGAATAGTGCAGAAAGATGTACCATCATAAGGTCATGTATTGTATGATAACATATTTGAACTAGGGAAGAATTACCTTTCATTTCATGTATGTACAATGTCAGCTTCCTGTTTAAGGATTATAGTGCAAAAGAATCATCAAATTGGTAATTTTATTGTTTCCCTCTCCTCTTCAACTACCATTCCCTACTCAGAGGTGCCTTTATAGCTCGGGTGTAGATTAGGGAAGGGGTGCTATATAAGGGGAATAATAGGATGTAAAAACAAGTTTATTCAATCTGAATAGTAGTTGTTCAATAGGATTGAGCAACAGCCGTTTGGAAAGTTTGAACAGCAAGGGGAAAAATGCAAAAATCAGTTGTTCAATCCGGTCGAACAGTGACCGTTCGAGGATTGAACAACAACTGTTCAATTGGATTGAACAGCAAAAAAAAATGAAAATGCAAGAACACGGTTGTTTAATCCGGTTGAACAACAGTCGTTCTACGATTGAACAAAAACCATTTGAGAATTGAACAACAAAAAAATAAAAACGTAAAAACACGGTCGTTCAATCCAATTGAATGACAGCCGTCTGAGTATTGAACAACAGCCACTCAAAGATTTAATAAGCGAAAAAGAGAAAAATAAAAATGCAAAGACATGGCTATTCAATCCGGTTGAACAATAGCCGTTCAACAATTGAACATCAGTCGTTCGAGAATTGGACAATTAGAAAAATAAAAACGCAAAAAAACATGGTTGTTCGATCTAATTATACAGCAGTCATCCGAGTATTGAATAGAAGAAATTCAAATATTGAATAGGTGAAAAATAAAAATGCAACTCATGGTTGTTCTATCCAATTGAACAGCAGCTGTTCAATTGGATTGAATAGCAGTCATTCAGGGATTGAACAGTGAGAAAATTAAAGCGCAAACATACGATTGTTAAATCCAGTTGAACAAAATCCGTCCTAGAATTGAACAACAACCGTTCAAGAATTGAACAACGAGAAAAATGAAAATGCAAAAACATAGTTATTCAATCCATTTAAACAACAACTGTTCAATTGGATTGAACAGTAGTCATTCAGGTATTGAACAATGAGAGAAAAAAATGCAACTCTCAAGAGGATGAGAGGAGAAAAATTGAGAGTATGAAGAATGTACAACAAATTAAAGAACTTATATACATTATTTACAAATGATGGTAGAAAACTTCTCATGTACTTGAGTTTGTGGGGTTATCACCCCCTTGTGCCACAACTTGGATGGTGGGATCGTTTCGTACATGTTGGCATTTCATGAGAGGTTTGTGATAGAGGCATAGTTTGTGCCATCTATGGTGGTCAAGGTGAGTGTGCCATTGTTGTGTACATACTGAATCTTGTATGGATAGAGCCACCTTGTTTGTAATTTACCTAGAAAATATTGGAATCTGGAGTCATAGAGGAGTGCCCAATCTCCTTTTTGAAACACCTTATTCTTGATAAGGTTGTCATGCCACTTAGCTCGCTGTTGTTGGATTATCATTGTGTGTTGTAGGGCTAGTAGTCGTATTTCGTCTAATTCATTTATTTTTTGGAGTCTTCTAACATGGACTTCTATTAAGTCCAATTGTTGGCTTGAGGGGTCCTGACCCAGGTTCGGTGTGCAAGGTTTGCCAATGAACCCCTATACTACCAGCCCTTTCGGTAGTGACCTTCTTGCATTGGTCACACTCTCACCCGAAGTAGTATGGGTGGGTGCTGGAACCAGGTTTCTGCATCCTAAGAAAGGAAGGGTAAGGCAAGCAGGTTGTGTTCTATTCATATTATTGTGTCTCTGCGCAGGGTTAAATATGTATCCAATCGCACCCACGTGCACTAGATCTATTATTATATGCTTCTTATAACATCAACACAACAGTACATAACTCAAACAGATCAAATCTAGATATACTTCAATACACAGACTTTCGCAGCAGGATATGACCAAAACAAAATAGATCTAATCATTCGAAATACAAACCTTCGCAGCGCAAAGACAGAAGATGCATAACACAATAATTATTAGCAATCCATTCAATATTAATCACAGATTCAGATCAATAATCCAACAAATTCATTCATTCATCACCCTTACAATTCCCTTCCCAACCTGCGCACACAGCAGCAGGGTCCGCACACAGCTGGACTAGGACCTCCACGCACACAGCCAGCAGGAGTCCGTTCCCCAAAACCCCAACATATTTCTTACACAATAGATCGTATCAATATCTCATCAAATCCTACCTCTTACAATCTGAAATGCTTCTCTATTTATAACAATCTAGCTTTAACAATCCTATGGTTTGCAACTCATGGTTTTTGGACCCCTAGTTTACCCTTTAACCCCATTACAATGCTTTCGGGGCTTTGACCCACCCCAAAACCCCAGCGCTATACTAAATATAACAAAAATAACCAAAATGGACCGGTTTCATAGCTTGTTTAGGAGACCCCGTTCCAATAGTCCCCCAACACAATCTTGTGACTCGTCCTGAGTCATAGTACTGCTGTGACCTCAGGAGTCGTAGCCTAGTAGGGTTTCAGTCGACCTCCATTAACAAAAATAGGGAGGGGGTCACTGCGCAGGGTAGCTAACCAAACCGCTCCGCCATTTGTAACCTGCTGAATTATGTAGGGACCAAGCCAATGCTGCCAGAATTTGCCAGGATGTTTCGCAAATTGGCTGTCGTATAACAAGACAAGATCACCTACAACAAATGTCTTCAGGCAAATGTGGCAATCATGCCAGGATTTATCTCTAGATTTTTGTACATGCTGTTGAAACTGAGCAATAAAACGATCTTCTTTAAATGCAACCAGTTGCGCCAGGCATTCTTCTATGATATCGGAGTTTGCCATATTTGTGAATGCTGCAATGCGCAGGCTGGGAACAATGTATTCTATGGGCATGATGGCCTCCTTGCCATAGACCATTCGGAAAGGTGTCCTATCGGTCAGCTTTTTGCAGGTCGTTCGGTAAGCCCATAGGACCAAGGGAATGCGAATATCCTAGTCACTACAGTTGGCATTACAAACCTTCGTTAATTCCTATTCCAAAATTTTGTTGAATGCTTCCACCGTCCCATTGGCTTGAGGATGGTATGGTGTAATCTTGGCATGGTGGATCCGGAACTCATCATTCAAATCTTGAATTGTTTGGTTAACAAAATGCGTACCTCTGTCGCTCATTAGGATTTTTGGGCAGCCAAACCTGGTCAGAATCTACTCAAAGATGAAGTGCGTAACAGTGTTAGTGGTACAATCCTTTACATCTTGCGCCTTAGCCCATTGTGTGACATAGTCAGTGGCAGTAATAATGTAGAGCACGCCAGTTTTCTTGCCTGGTGGATTAATGGGTCCTATAAAGTCAATGGCCCATTTATCGAAAGCTTGTAAGGCCATTTGAGGTTGTAGTGGCATATCATCACGTCATGAGGGGCGGCTAGTTCGTTGGTAGGTATCATAGTTCTACAATAGGTGTAGGAATCCTGATGCAAGGTAGGCCACCACAAGAGAGCCCTCAAAATATTTTGTGTTGTATCCCTACCTACGTAGTGGCTGCCAGGGACTCCCTCATGGGCCTCTGCGAGGATGGTGGGTCGTTCATGTTCTAAAACGTATCTGTGGAGTATTTCATCAACACCTAGCTTGTATAGCTTCCCTGCGATGATATTAAAGTCTGCCACTCGAGTAACTAAATCCTTTTTTTGTTGCACCGAATACGCATCAGGGGCCAGGCCCGTAGTAAGGAACTCAAGGATATCATTAAAGTGATCATCCACCATCGTAATAGTAAACAGATGCACATCAAGTAACCCTTTGTCCAAGTTAGTGGGTTCTTCCCCTGTATCAATATGAAACAGATGATCCGGGCCTACATTCAACCTTATAGGCTTCATGATTATCTCAAAATCATATTCTTGAAATAGCAATAACCAGCGGCAAATATTCCCCCCCAACATAGGCTTGTTGACTAGGTATTTCAAAGCCGAATGTTCTGTAAAAATATTGAAGTGTCCCCCCAGAAGATAGTGTCGATATTTTTGTAGTGCATAAACCATAGCCAGTCCTTCTCATTTAGTGGTAGAGTAATTCCATTCAGCACCTGAGAGTTTTCGACTGGCAAAGGAAACCGGATGATCAATATCCCCTTCCCAGGCTACATAAGGACCACACCCAAGGCAATACCTGACGCATCAGCATGGACATGGAATTATTTCGACCAGTCAGGGAATATCAGTATGGGCGTAGAGATCATCTTCTCCTTGAGCAGTTCAAAGCTCTTCTGACATTCATCATTCCAAGAAAAGAGACATCTTTTTTTAGCAGTTGTTCCATGGGTGCTGTGATTAGGGTGTATCCTTGAATGAATTTCCTGTAATAACTAGTGTGACCGAGAAAGGAGCGTAGCTGTTTCTCTATTGTAGGGGCTACCAAGTTGATAATTACAGCTATCTTTGCAGGATCAACCATTAGACCCTGCCATAGATGATATGACCCAGAAATATTCCGAACGGTACGCAAAAGATGCACTTCTTGACATTCAGGGAGATCTGGTACTTTCGACATGCATCCAACATTAATCATAGGTTCAAGACATGATCTTTTACTAAGCCAAACACCATCCAGTCATCGAAGTAAACCTCTAGAAACTTATGGATAAATTATTTGAATATAGATACTACGACCCTTGAAAAGATAGCAAGTGTGTTCTTAAGACCGAAGGGCATGACTGTGTACTGGAAGGAGCCCCATTCGGTGGCAAAGGTATTCTTACTATGATCCTCTTGTGCAATTTTGATTTGATGGTATCCCAAGAATCCATCTATGAAGGAATAGGCCTCCTGGCCGCCTACGCTATCCAATATTTCATCGAAGAAGGGAGTAGGGAAGGGGTCATGAACACAGGCATCATTTAATTTTCAAAGGTCCACACAGATACTTATTTCTCCTTTTATTTTTTTCTCCTGAACAACCATCGGGCTGATCCAATCTAACTATTCAATTGGTTCAATGATACCTACAGTCAACATTTTGTCTAGCTCTTCTTTGACCTTTTGTTTATATTTAGGATTCAACCGGTAGGGCCTCTGCTTGATGGGTCGTGCCTCTAGCTTTAGAGTGATGTGCATAATGCCGAGGTCCCCTGTAATTCCCTTGAGCTTAGAAAACTTTGTAGGGAATAAGTCTTGGTACTCTGTGAGTAGCTCGGCAACTTTTCCCATAGTGCCCTCGTCCCAATAGTCCCCAATTTTTGCCAGCTTAGGGTGTTCTTTTGTCCCAATATTTACCTCACATAGCCAGAGAGGTTGCATTACATCGAAATTTAAGAGCGATGGTTCGATAACAGTACATTCCCCTTCAGATTTTGGAATAGAGAGATTCTGTGGGTTATCCTCCTCTTCCTTAATCGCCAAGCTTTAGTAGTTGACTATGTCTTGCATCTGGGCCTCCCATGTCAGAACGGCTGGCGGGGTGTGAGGGTGAGGCTTCTTAAAGACGAATGCATCAATGTCTTGTAGAGCTTCATCAAGAATTTTTGTTCCCCCAATGATTCTAAATGTTTCGATGAAGTCCTCTTTTAATAGTTCCCAATGGTGGGTCTGCTAATGTAATTCGGCATCTAAGTACCAAGTAGTGGGGATGGGGTCTAGGGCATGTATAAACAGATGGATCCACTCGTCTGGGGTTTGGTTGGCCCACTTGGTTGTCCATATACGCAGATGAACACGAGGATCTACGGGCCCCAGGAATATCTTCGTGCGCACATCCACAGGGGGTGTGAATCGCAGCAACATCCTATCCCAACATATCTCCTAGTTTGGGAATGCTTTCTTGTGGGTATCCCACCATCAGGCAGGTGTGCCATGAAAAGCCAGATTGAGTGCCCAGAGTCATTAATCCTTGGGCACCCTAGCTTCTAAAGTTCTGATGAAGTCCTGGACAATACTAGACCCATCAAAGTGGGGAAGGTCCCTTACCTCTGAAGTGATGCAGTAGAGTGTCCTCGCGATATGAGGGCACCGTAGGGTTGAAACATTGTGTAGCTGGGTCTGCCACTTCTCAAGTTTTTCATCTGGATCAGAAAAGTACTCCCTATTCTTCTCCCCGCTAAGTATTCCACCTGTTGCAGGATTATCTTGGCCCCTGTCCTGTGCTGTCACCCTGTAGATGTGATCAAGCTCCTCCTCTTCATATCCTGGTTCGGTATACCATGCACCTTCAACGGGATCCAGTGGTACTATTACACATGTCCCATTCTTCTCAAACACCATGCTGTGTTTCTTTAGATTAATGACACCCCCTACGTTGATAGCCCAGTCTATCCCCAGGAGCGCAGGGTAGGGGTCCGTATCTTCCACAATTTATATGACCTCAAAGTCGACCAGGACCTTTACTCCTGCGATATCAAAAATAACCCTTGGCAACCATCCCAAAGGGATGATATTTTGTTGATTCGCCATTCACAGCTGGATGGAGGACCAATCTAATTTAGGTTCTCCCATGCGTTGCCAGGTTTGTTTTGGTAATACATTCACCTCAGATCCAAGATCTAGAATAACTTGATCTATCTCATAGTCACCAATCTGTGCAGTCAAGTGCATCTCTCTCCCAGTGCACCTTTTATAGCTGTGTAATTGGTGTACTTCCTTAACCTTAGTCGTTAGGCTGGGCTAGGCTGCATAGTCCTATAGTAATACTTGAAGACTTTCTTTCACCTGTGAGCTACGTAGGAGCTTCAAGCATGTCCTCAAAAAGGTTTCAACTTCTTCTTCTGGTAGTTGCGTAGGGGCTCCGAGTGATTCCTGATTCCTGGGAGTTGGTTCCTTCACAACAAGCTCCTCTCTTGCTTTCTGGGTGACCATGCTATGTGTTATGCTCCTTAGCTCCGTTTTGACCCTCTGTATGTTTCGTGTGGGGGTAAACTGTTTGTCATTCATCTTTGTTAGCAGAATCGGGCAGTCTTCGAGTTCATGGTCCAACTGTCGGCATTATTTACAGGTCTGCCTAGTGTGATTTGAGCAGTCCCGAGCAAAGTGCCCTACCTCTCCACAGTTGTAGTAGATCAGTTGGCCCCATCCTCGTCCAACACTTCCTCCCTGCCCCCCTCCCCCCTTGCCCTATGGAAGGGAGCCACCAAAGCTCACGGGGGATCTCGGAGAGGCAAGATCGGATTGTACCCTATAAAGGGTTCCTCGATATACTAGTAAGTCATATGTGTGGAAATTCTACTCATCATGTCCCATACAGCGGCAGAACCTGCACCATTGTTGCTTCAATTCCCCTCTATTTATCTGCGGACACTGGATTGTATTATGCAGTCCTGCCACCTGGCACTCCTCACACCAAAGGTCCATGGTTACTCCCTTCCCTCGTTCCATCCATAAGCTCTGTATTTCCATGTGCATGGCCCCAAGTTTCTCCTAAATTTGTTTCACGCCTTCCCTTGTGTTATCCTTAGGTGCCGCTTCAAGTTTCATGGCAGCTTCCAAGGCCTTTTCTTGTGATTCAAAAGTCTGACGGCCCATGGGCGTACGCAAGTGAGGTAGGAGCATAGCGATAAACCATTTTGTGTGCAGTTTATCGTCGTACTTGAACTCGCCTTCCCATATTTCTTTCTTTAACCGCTGATCAGCCTCATAGACCGATTCATATGCCCCCTATTTGAATTCTTTTACTTCTGATACCAATTGGGAATAGGATCTCAGTTTCCGGAATTGTTGTTTTAGGGAATCCTTAATATTTTGAAGTGTTGCACTCTCGTTTTGAGATTTGTACCGCATATATCAATCTAACGCCCTCTCCTCAAAAGCCAAGGATAGCTATGCTCTTTTTACCTTATCACTTACCACCCCTTGTGTCTTCCTACCGACTCAGCCATGAACTAGAATCATTCTAGGTCCTCATCGACTGCTCCTTTAAAGGTGGGTAATTTTAAGTGTGCAGCCATGGGCACCTTCGGTTTATCCTCCAGAGGCCCTAGCATCGGGGCGGCTGGTGGACTTCGTGCCAGTCTCGATGGTCTATAGGCAGGGCAATCTTCTTCTCGCATGTTCTGATAGTTCTCACAGTTCCGCGTTATTCCTTGGCTTGTTCAGCCCTACGCTAGATCTCTGATGCCATTACCCAATCTGTTCTCAAATCTCTTCGATCCCAACAACGGAACCATTTTTTGGCTTGAGGGGTCCCGACCCAGGTTCGGTGTGCAAGGTTTGCCAACAAACCCCTATACTATTGGCCCTTTTGGCAATGACCTGCTTGCGCAGGTCACAGTCTCACCCGAAGTAGTATGGGTGGGTGATGGAACCAGGTTTCTGCACCCTGAGAAAGGAAGGGTAAGGCAAGCAGGCTGTGTTCTATTAATATTACTGTGTCTCTGCGTAGGGTTAAATATGTATCCAATCGCATCCACGTGCACTAGATCTATTATTATATGCTTCTTATAACATCAACACAATAGTACATAACCCGAACAGATCAGATCTAGATCTACTTCAATATACAAACTTCCGCAGCAGGATATAACCAAAACATAATAGATCCAATCATTCAAGATATAGACCTTCGCAGCGCAAAGATAGAAGATGCATAACACAATAATTATCAGCAATCCATTCAATAGTACTCACAGATTCAGATCTAATAATCCAGCATATTCATTCATTCATCACCCTTACAATTCCCTTCCCAACCTACGCACACATCAGCAGGGTCTGCACACAGCTGGACTAGGATCTCCGCGCACACAGCCAGCAGGAGTTCGTTCCCCAAAACCCCAACAGACCGCTTACACAATAGATCGTATCAATATCTCATCAAATCCTACCTCTTACAATCTGAAATGCTTCTCTATTTATAACAATCTAGCTTTAACAATACTATGGTCTGCAACCCATGGTTTTCGGACCCCTAGTTTACCCTTTAACCCAATTATAATGCTTTTGGGGCTTTGACCCACCCCAAAACCCCAACACTATACTAAATATAACAAAAATAACCAAAATGGACCAGTTTCGTAGCTTGTTTGGGAGACCCTGTTCCAACGCCAACCCTACTTCCTGGGCTATTCTCATAGTTTTGATTTCGAATTCAATAGGGGAGATAGGTTCTCTCCCAAATACTAGCTAATATGGTGAATATCCAGTGTTGTTTTTCAAGGTTGTACGATAAGCCCATAAGGCTTCTGGTAGTCTAGTGGCCCAGTCCCGGTGATGTGCTAATACCATTTTGGTAAGTATTGCCTCCAGGACTTTGTTGGTGCTTTCAACTTACCCATTTGTCTGCGGGTGGTAAGGAGATGTAACTCTATGGATGATATGGTGATTCCTTAGGGTGGCTGTAATTTTATTACCTACGAATTGTGCCCCCCCATTAGTTATCACTTCTCATGGCAAACCATATCGCACGAATAGCTTGAAAATAAAATTAATCACCGATTCTTCTGTGGCTCTTGATAAGACCACTGCTTCTACCCATTTGGTTACATAATATGTGGCAACCAACATGTATACTTTCTTTTTTGTTAGCGGGTTGAATGGTCCAATGAATTCTAGCGCACATTGTTTGAATGGTTCTACCACTAATTGTGGTTGTAGCGGCATTTCATCAACTTGGCCTGCGCAACCCATTCTCTGGCAGCTATCACAGGCCTGGATATATTTTTTTGCATCTTTGAAAATTGTAGGCCAATAATAGCCTAATTGTAACACTTTATGCACTATTATGCATTCTGCGAAATGGCCGCCACAAGGTTCATTGTGACAGGCTCATAATATGTCATAGATTTCATCCTCTCTTGCGCATCTGCGTATGTGCATGTCAGCCGATGTATGGAAGAGGTATCCACCGATCCAAGAGAATATTGCGCTACATTGTACAATTAGTTTCCGTTCTCTTGATGTTGAATTTCTAGGCAACTTCCCTAATGCTAGGTAATTTTCCACCATGGAAAATTTTAGGGGCTAATATTCGCAGGTGGGCTAATTTTCCATGATTTTTCAAAAAAAAATATTCGCCAATTTCCATTTTCTTTTAAATGATTTGCCCAAATTTTACAATATAAAATTATTTTACCTTAAAATTAGCCAAAATTATATACAGAATATATATAAAATCATTATAAATTTGTATAATTTTACAAACATATTAATAAAATTTTATAGTTTGCATATTAGGGACTAGTGAAATTTGCCAAAATTTTTAAACTTCAAGATAATTTTCCAGCCTTAGAATTATCCCTATTTTCCACATATGCATACCATGGTGTCTTTACTGCTACTATTACACATGTTTTTTGGTCATCTAACCCATTTTTATTAGATGGACCCAGGTACACCATGTAAGACCAATTTTACCCTAAGTAAAATTGCATTCACTATGAAAAATAACTTAGTAAACCACCTTAATTAAGTTGTTTATGGTCTAAATAGGAAACCCCATGAGGAAATATTAAATAAATCTATATTTGTTTGATTTTCCTCAAGGAATAATTAATTAAACAGCAGTTTGATTAATATTCCTGGTTATATTTAACCCAAAACAAGGAAATTAATTAGACAAATCATTATTTATCTTATTATTTCCTAAAGAATAGTTATTTAAACCTTATTTAAATAATATTCTTTGTTAAATATGACTAAATCACACTTAAATAATTAAATAAATCATTATTTATTTAATTATTACTCAACCACATCCTTAAAATGATAAATAAATCATTTATTTATTTATTATTTACAAATAAAGGGATTTGACCCAAGACAAATTCCTTTTCTCTCCAATAAATATAATAAAATATTCCATAAAAGTTGGATCTTGATTTGGTTAATAATATTTTAATTATGCACCAATATCTAGGCTAACTCAATATTTTGTTATAAATAGAAAGGTTTTCCCATTCATCTATAACCTTTTGTTGCCTAAAGATCACTCTGGATCTATACTTTTGGTCTGACTATTGATCCACCATCATAGTCATATTTTGCAACCATTTTTGTTTGGGTTTTCTACACCATCAAGAGAGAGGAATTCTAGATCTGAAGTGCTGAGGACTTTCAAGAACCCATCCCATTGAGGAGAAATGGGAACACCCTCCTATGTTTTCCACCCAGGTTCCCCTAATATAAAATTCATTCAACATATTCTTGTCTTGTCTATTGGATGCATGGAGCAAATCTTGTTTTTTCTACTGTTTAATGTCTTCTAATGCATAGATCTAGATTTTTGCAGCATTTATCTTGATCACCTAACTGCAGATATGAAGATATTGGCAGTCATATCTGTTGTTAGGGTTGTTGGTTATGCACAACTAAAGTGGTCTTTATTTCTTACACTTGGAATTAAGATTCATACTAACAACCGACGACTCCACACGGGTTTACGATTACGACCACTGTCATTTTTTTGATCCTTACATATCCAACTGCTTCAAACCCTAAGATTTCTCTTCAGCCCCTTGTTTTTTCTTTTCTTGTGTTTTTTTTAACCTATAAAACCCTAAAACAATAAAAATTCTAACTTCCGCGTGTTTTCGAACCTATTGTGCAGGTGACAGACATCAGCCGCAACTGAGACGACATTTTTTTCTGAAACCTGCGGCCGAGAGTGTTGGAAGTGCAGGTCACACTTTTCAGCCCAAAACCTATGACCTGGACCCTCAGGGTGCACCTTACAGCCCAAAAAGTGCAACCTCTGCTAAAAATAGGTCAAAAACTGCGACCTGGACTTTTTGTGGGAATTTTTCTAAAATTTTTATGGGTTTTTCTGAGCCTCTGTTCAGGGTTGTCTGAATTCCGTCTCCGCCCATTTTGGACTTGTACTTGTTCTTTTTTGCTCAACTAAGTGGGAACCTAGCCCCCTTGGGCTTCAGTACCATCCAATTTTTGTGGAAGAGTTTTTTCTATTGCCGTTTGTTTGAAATTTCAGAGTCTTCAGCCATTTTTTCAGATCTGATACCTCACCTTCAGATCCACTTCAGATTGGCTTGTTATCCATCCAAATCACCTCATTTAGCTTTGGGTTTTCCTCTATGGTTCACTCTGTTTCCCTCCTAGATATAGCCTTTCGCCACCTCTTTTTACAACAATTTTTCCTCTGATCTGTTGCTGTTGCTACAACACTTTCCAGCAGATTTGGTCTTTAAGATCCCTGTCCCTCCCGACCTTAGATCTTTTGGGTTTTTTAGTGTGTTTTGATTAGTTTTTTTCTCAACTATAGACTAATTGTTGAGAGGCGCACCTCCTTGGGTTTAGATTATTGCACTATTAGTTGTTTATTTTCTGTTTTTGTAGGTTTATATACTGTCATTTGCAGATTTATTTGTAGCTATACAACACAATTTTTTATTTTCTCTACAAATTTCTAGGTTTAAAAATTAAAATTTACATACTTTACACACACACCCTAAGCGAAAAAGGGCTTGGTTAACACTGCCAAGCAAAGACTCTAAAACATTGAAATCATCTGATCCTGCACCTCTCTACCCTTGTTTTGACATTGTAATCAATTGATCCTGCACCTCCCTGCCCTTGTTGGTCTCTTTTTCCTTTGTGCCGTGTTTGTGTCATCATAATTGCACCACCAAGGCGTTTATCCCAGAGAAATCTTGGCCTTCATCCTTAGTTTCCGTTAGGAGGACTCACTCCTCCACGTAGGATTCAAGTTAGTCCTCCACAGAGTCTGCACTCCGACTCCTCTTCTGGTCCATTGGGTTCTCCTTCTTGTTCCACCGTCGGTTCTCCCCCTGTCACCTTCACCATGTTTGGTGCAGGACCTAATGCTGGTGGTAACCCCGGACCTCAGGCTGAGAATATCTCTGGTGGTCCCGCAACGGACACTACCCTAGTTTCACCCTTGCTCCCCTTCATGGCAGGCCTCAGCCTCCCCGATTTTGACTAGTTAATAAAAAACCCTATACACCATGACGCTAGTTGGCCTGCTATGTCGATGAAGCTCCCTTCCGACATCCCAAATTTTGAAGGCCTTGTTGGAGAAGATCCTACAAATCATGTTCGATCTTTTCACATGTGGTGTTAGTCTAACTCCATTACCGATGAATCTATCCATCTTTGGTTGTTCCAACGTACGCTTACAAGTGAAGCTTCTAAGTGGTATGTTGATAAGGCCTCTTCCTCTCATACCACCTTTGCGACTCTTGCTCGGGCCTTTTTGTCTTATTTCCATCTTCCTCTTTGTTATGACACTGGTATCAAACTTTTGACTTCTTTCCGTTAATCATCTATGACCCGCCTATCCAATCATGTCTAGGAATGGTAGAGAAGAAAGAGCCTATGTCAATCCCCTACCTTTGAAGACCGTGTATACATAGAATGGTTCCTTAGATATCTCTTGCCTCCTATCAGGAAATATGTCGCATCGCATTTTCCTCAAACCGAAGAAGCTGCCCTCCAAATGGCGTTAAAATATGACCTGATCTACGCTCAGTCGGGTTATGTTTATATCGTTCTACCTGATCTTCCCAGACCCAGTGGTGCCAATGCACCGGGGGAACCTCATGTCGCCGATGGTATCTTTGGAGCTCTCTCTAATCCATACGCTCAACCTCCCATGGGCTATGGTTTTCCTTAGGGGGGGGCAGCACCTCCTGCACTTTTCCCCCTCCCTGTAGCATGTATCCAAGATACGACATGCCTCCTTTTTTTTCCCATTCTCTTGTTTACCACATAGTTACCCAACCTCCTTATCCATAGCTTGGTGCTCCAACTCCTCCAGCATTAGCACCTCCGCCTCCCTTGCCTTCTCAACCCCCGCAACAACAACCACCGCCCCCTCAGGAGTAGGTGTATGCACAACAGGGATTTGTGGCTACCCAACCACCTAAAGGACAGGTGGCCACTCAACCTCTTCCACCTGGTACCTTTGATTACCAGGTTCTCATGATGAACTCTGCTCAACCTCTAACCATAGACATTAATCTTCAGACTTAGTCCC
This sequence comes from Pinus albicaulis, assembly GCA_034641835.2. Classification (NCBI taxonomy): domain Eukaryota; kingdom Viridiplantae; phylum Streptophyta; class Pinopsida; order Pinales; family Pinaceae; genus Pinus; species Pinus albicaulis. Next base: position 982,613,750 of record CM076579.1, on the reverse strand, counting down.
ATCAGTACAACAAGCCTCCCACTACGTCTGTCCCTGACTCGCCTCCTTCGGTCTCTACAGAACCTCTTTCAACACCTAATGGTCCTTTGAATATTCCTCAGCCTAAGGTAGAGGTTCATACCAAGATCCCTAAAGGACCACTACGCCAAAATGCTGCTTCTGGCAAAGCTTCCCATTCGTATAGCATAGTATATGATTTGGCGCAATCTCCTGGTGCCATTTCAATGCTGGAACTCTTCTAGTCATGCCCTTCACAACGAAAAGCTCTAATATCTGCCATGGACGCTGTAGATCCTTCCGATGATTGATTTATTGTATTTGATGTTGAACGGTCAGAACATCCTCCTCTCCCTGCTTCCGTCACCTTCCAAATCCTAGTCAAGATCTGGAACTCCAACGTTTCCCGGTGCATTATTAATGAGGGGGCATCCACCTGTGTGATTTCCGCTTCAGTTTTATAACAACTCGAATCACCTGAGTTGGCTCCTTCGACAATCACTCTCCGAGTGTGGGATGGCCATGCCTCCCAACCCATTGGCTTATTCCGCAATTGTCCTATTACTCTTGCAAGCAAGACTATTTGTGTTAACGTATAAGTCATAGATTCCCCCTTAGATTACAACATTCTATTGGGTCGTAGCTACACCTATGCGTTGTCTGCTATCCCATCTGTGGTTCACCGCAAAATTTTCTTCCCTCATAATGGAAATATAGTCACCATTGACCAGTTGACATATTACGAATCGAAGTCTCAGACCTCCTTTGAGTCCACCATCTCTTCGGTGGCTAATAAGAAAACCATTGATCCTTTCACCAGTGTCTCACTCAGAGTCTACAAATATTCCTCATTGCTTTGTACTTTCCCTAGTCTTCCTCCTCCTATCTCTGATCCCATCTCATCGAATGTTTTCATGATGCAATCATCTCGGGCTGACCTCAAGCAGCCCGCCTCGGCTAGTCAACAGCCTCCTCGCCCTTCGCAACCTACTCCTAGCCCTTCGATTCAGCCTTCTGGACCTCCTCCTCCGAGCCCTTCAGCTGGTGTCCATGAGCCTCTTTACCCTCCTGGAACGATTCCTCTAGGCCTTAACCATTTAGGATCCATCCTGCCTAGCCATTACCCCTCTGGTCAGATACCGTTCCTAGCTCCTCCCCAGGAGTGTACATGGTACCTGTCATGGCTACCCTTTCTCTCCCTAACTTAACCCTTGGGATTTCCATCTGGTACCTTGATCATCCAGCCTCTACCCCGCCTAGCCAACCCAAACCTTATCTTGCTTTGACCCTGGTTCAACTGGTCCCCATGAATTCTCCCGCTGCAACAATGCCTTAGTCACCTCAATAGAAACCAACTCCTGTTGCGACTGCTTCGGGTAAGAAGGGCAAAGCTCACAAGGGGGCATCAAAGGACAAGGCTGCCCCGATAAACCCTACCTCTCCTTGGCCTCTAAAGCATACCATCTAATGTGCTTTGTGTGATTTTGTTGGTCACGCCACCCATACTTGTCTGGAGATTCCTCACCTCAAGTCCATGGTCAATGAGATGTTTTCGGATTCTGATATCCAAAAGGTATATGTCACTATACCAGATTCAGTCCCGAAACTCAAGTCTTTGTGAAAAAATCACCCTTGTGCTTTGTGTGATTTCCATGGCCACTATACTCACCTCTGTCCCTGCCATGAAGAGTACCGCTCTTCTTTGGAAGCGGTTCGCCAATTCAAGGCCAAGTGAAAAAAGTCCACTACTCCCTTATTTGCGCGTTTTTCTTCGGCACAACCAAAGGACACGAATGATCCTATTGACATTCCCCCTCCTGATGTCGAGATGATGGAGCCTTCGTCCACCATTTTATACCTATCATCATCCATGAGACCCTTAGTGGAAGTCCCCTTGGAGACTTCCCCTGATGTTTCACTTGACCTCCCTTCAGCGATCACCCTGGGCTCAACATCGGTAGATCCTTTATCTGCTTACTCTTCTGTCACCACTTGTGACGATGCACATGTGAACCTCTCTTCTCATGATGATGAGTTAGGTAGCTTCACTGCATCAGGTGGTATTTCTTCCACCAATCACCCCATCTTCTACTACGATGACGACATTATGAAAGTAGTCACCACCCCTGACTTTATCTATCCCCCTTACATCGAACCCATGCATTCGAACCACATACACCTTGTGGCCATTACATTGACACCCAATGTTTGGGTAAGGGGGGGCCCATATTTGATATACCAGGAGAAGAAATTCTCCACAACTCTCCTAGTGTATCTGGTTGTGTCGACTCTAGTACCATTATTCTTCCACATTTAGAAGAACCTCTAGAGTCCCATATCACTTCAGATCACTCTAGGGATGATACCCCTCATCCTTCACATTACATAAACAACCCAATCCCTTCAGCATTGTTGTTGACCAACCTGTCAGTTTTCTGGAAGAGCACCAGTTCATTATCCCCAAATCTTCTCTTTGGGAAGTGACACCATGTATGCCAATCTGGAAACTTAAATTCCATTTTATTCATATATGTAGTACCAAAAGAGATTGGTAATCCTCCATTCCCTTTCTCAAACTGCATAACCATAATGAAAACAAATGGCGCACCACATCATTAAAATGTGTTTAGATTCCCCTTTTTCTAAATACATTTTGGCATTCCCACAACATGCTTGGGGGCACCTATGCCCCTCAACCATAAAAATCCCATATCTCAGCCAAAAATAGCACTGAAACCCCCTTTCTATGACAGGTCACACTTTTCAAGTCATTCCCTGGGACAGGTCGCAGTTTTCTGCCCAGTACCTACTACCCAGGTCATAGAACAAACCCCAAAAAGTGTGACCTGGCCTATTCATGAGCTCTGGGTACCTAAACTAAACTTTCAATCCACTGAAATGAAAGAGTAGGATTAGGCCTCTTACCTGCAACTGATGGATCTCAATTCCAATGGTCGTTTTGTCTGCTATGATCACCGCAAGATTTAGGGCCTTCTCTCTTCACTACATTCACCATAGCTCCACCTGCGAATGAGTGTATTGGGAGGGAAAACGCCTTATTAAAAGAAACCCCCTGAATTTTCTTTCGCCTGCTGCAGCCAAACTGTAGCTCAGTTTGATGAACCATTTGTACTGTTGGAAAGCTCTCACCGAGCCCTCAAATGGGCATCTATTAGTTTTTAGTGATTTGATACTTCACCACGACACATTTTTTTCCAGGAAGAGTCACTTCACTCCTCCTCAAAATCTAATTTATTCACTTGCAACACTCGTACTGGGGGCACCACTTTGCCTCCATACTTTTCCATGCTCATTTCGACTTTCGTCATGAGTTACCATCTTGTATTCATTTTTTTACGGTCCCCATTAGACCTTTTCTGTGTGGCAGCACCATCGAGTCACCCTTTTTTAGAGCATTCAAGTTGATTCATCATTTCATTCATGGAGTCTATCCCGTGTCCCTTTGCATCCTACTATAGTCCTCCATCCTTCATTTCTTGGTCCCTCTCTTGTGTCGCACATTATGGCCTTCAGTCCCACTTTCCCCTATCCCTCATGATGTTGTGTCAGTTGCTACCAGGTCATCCATGCCCTTTATGCTCTAACAAGAGACATCGTCCGTTTGCTACTCAGTACCCCCCATTTTATCATCATCATTGGTGTCAGTCAGTCAATCACTCTACTATTTTCTCTCATGCCTTAGTGAGGATCCCTTATTTCCTCACCTATGGCGGACCTCCTTCTGTCGACATCAGCTCATTCATTCCAGAAGACAGGTCTAGAGGGCAGTGTACCTTGGTTCCAGCTTCCACTTTTGATCAGTGCCTCAGATCAGGCAAAGGGACTCCTTATTTCCCTTTGACTTGATTGTTTCTCAGCTCTAGCTCCTTTCAGCATGATCGAGATCCGTATACTTGATGGTTCATTGATGCAGCAACTGATATCGGTGATTCCCGAGTGTGTGTGAGATGTCTCAACCCTCATGAGGGGGTGGCCCTACAGGTAGCCCCCCACATACCTGGATGACTTATTCACATTAGCCTTCGATGCAGCTCTATATATTTGATGATGTCAGCCTTAGCCACTTGCAACGCCTTCTTGATTGTATATATCAATCATATTTCCAGAGTCTTTTTCTGTTTACAGGGGCATCTGGGTTGTATTTGTATCTCATGTACTCAGATATTATTGTACAAGTCCTGGCTGTTATCCCAGGAACAATATGTATGTGGGATTCATTATCATGTTATCTATCTGGCTCATGTTTATGCCAGCATATACTATATTGGCCAGTCCCGTCGTTTTCTGGATGCCTTATTTTTTGTACTATTGCCTCGGCGGGCATAGGTATGCCTCTCCCACCGCCTATAGTAGGTACTCACTCATCAAAGAGACTTTTCACACCTGTAAGTCTCGCCTCCTCAGGGTCTAGTTCTTTCATCACTTGGGTCTACCTTATACTCCTTTCTGTTTGACTTCCCCTTCGATGTCTAGTGATTGAGTTCTTACAAGATACTTCGGTCATACGATTAGCTCCTAACGCTTGCACTTTGGGGGGGAATCTGTTACACCATTTTTTGGTCATCTAACCCATTGTTATTAGATGGACCCAAGTACACCATGTAAGACCAATTTTATCCTAAGTAAAATCACATTCACTATGAAAAATAACTTAGTAAACCACCTTTATTAAGTTGTTTATGGTTTAAACAGGAAACCCCATGAGGAAATATTAAATAAATCTATATTTTTTTTTATTTTCCTCAGAGAATAATTAATTAAACAACATTTTGATTAATATTACTCGTTATATTTAACCCAAAACAAGGAAATTAATTATATAAATCATTATTTATCTTGTTATTTCCTAAAGAAGAGTTATTTAAACCTTATTTAAATAATATTCTTTGTTAAATATGACTAAATCACCCTTAAATAATTAAATAAATAATTATTTATTTATTTATTACTCAACCACATAATTAAAATGATAAATAAATCATTTATTTATTTATTGTTTACAAATAAAGGGATTTGACCCAAGTCAAATTCCTTTTCCCTCCAACAAATATAATAAAATATTCCATAAAAGTTGGATCTTGATTTGGTTAATAATATTTTAACTATGCACCAATATCTAGACTAATTCAATATTTTGTTATAAATAGAAGGGTTTTCCCATTCATTTATCACCTTTTGTTGCCTAAATATCACTCTAGATCTATAATTTTGGTCTGACTATTGATCCACCATCATAGTCATATTTTGCAACCATTTTTGTCTGGGTTTTCTACACCATCAAGAGAGAGGAATTCTAGATCTGAAGTGCGGAGGACTTTCAAGAACCCATCCCATTGAGGAGAACTGGGAACACCCTCCTGTGTTTTACTCCCAGGTGCCCCTAATACAAAATTCATTCAGCATATTCTTGTCTTGTCTATTGGATGCATGGAGAAAATATTGTTTTTTCTACTGTTTAATGTCTTCTAATGCATAGATCTAGATTTTTGCAGCATTTATCTTGATCACCTAACTGCAGATCTGAAGATATTGGCAGTCATCTATGCTATTAGGTCTATTGGTTATGCACAACTAAAGTGGTATTTTTTCGTACACTTGGAATTAAGATTCATACTAACAACTACAACAAACAGATGTTCATCAAAGAATTGATCTTCAACTGCTAGGGTGTCGTCCGACTTTGGAACCCTCGACAAGAAGTCTGCGACTACGTTTTCTTTTCTTGGATGAACTTTTATTGTTATATCAAATTCCTGTAATAACAATGACCAACGAGTTATTCTCCCATTCATGATTGGTTTATTGGATAAATATCTAATGGCAGAGTGATCAATATAAGGAGTACTTAATAACCAGTTATATAGTGCCCAAATTTATTAATAGCATAAATGATAGCTAGGAACTCCTTTTCGGTCACGGTATAATTTAATTTAGCAGGAGTGAGGTTTTTTTTTATATAATAAATGGCATAAGGTTTTCTGTCTTCTTCTTGGCCAAGGACTACTCCTATTGCTGTGTCAGATGCATCTGAAGAGATGTGAAAAGGCATTTTCCAGTTAGGCCCTCGTAGAATCAGTTTTGTCGAGACCAGTTTCTTCAAATATGCAAAATCAGTGTCACATTTGTCAGTCCAATGGAATTCAACATTTCTAGTTAATACATACAAAGGTGCAGCTATTTGTGAGAAATTATTTATAAATCTGAGATAATATTCTGCATATCCCAAAAAATTGTGTACCTCTGTCTATGTACAAGGTGTGGCTAATAGAAGGATTACCTCTATCTTAGCCGGATCTAACTGTATTCCTGATGCAGAAATGTAGTGACCTAGGATCACCCCCTCAGTCATCATCATGTGACATTTTTCATTGCTTAGACATAACCTAGCAGCAATACATCGCTCTAACACCTTTTCTAGCGTTTCTAGAGCTTGATCAAAGTCCTCCTCATATGGTGTAAAGTCATCCATATAGATTTCAAGCCCCTCATTTATTAAGTTAGAAAAAATTATGATTATGGCCCTATGAAATATGGCTAGAACATTGCATAACCCAAACAATAAAACTCTATAAGAAAAATTACCCCATGGTTAGGTAAAGGTTGTCTTATCCTGATCTTCGAGAGCTATTTGGATTTTATTGTAACCACTGAACCCGTCAAGGAAGGAAAAGAACCGTTTCCCTGCCAATGTGTCCAGGACTTTGTCAATGAAGGGGAGGGGGAAGTGGTATTTCTGCGTTGCTTTATTCAATTCTTTGTAATCTACACAGATTCTCCATTTCCCATTCTTTTTAGGAACAACTACCAAAGGGGAGACCCATTTGCTGTCTGAAATAGGATAAATGAAATTTACATCTAATGGATTTTGCAGTTCCTCTTTTAAAATATATTTTAAGTGCGGGTTTAGCTGTTGCTGAGGTTGTCTAATGGGACATATTTCCTTATCGGTATAAATGTGATGGGTGCATAACTGAGGGTCTAAACCCTTCACGTTTGGGTAATCCTAAGAAAATTCCCCTTGATACTTCCAAAGGAATTTTATGAGCTTTTTTTTTTGTCATCATCCAAATTCCATTAATATTCAGAATATTTCTTGGCTCAATCTCAATAAGTATGTTGTTACGTACAGCAGTTGTGGGAATATGTTGATCCTCAATGTCTGTCACGGGATCCTCTTGAGCTTCATCTTCGAGGAATTTTTTCAACATTTGGAATTTTAAATTTCCAAATGTGAGTGGCTGACTCATAAAATTATTGATTATGTCATCTTCAGTTTGATCCTTAAATTCAAGAGCTTCCACTAGTGTCAGGGGTGAACGAATGTTTTGCTCCCAATATGTACATGGATTCTTGTGAATTTTTACTATGGGTAAGCCTGGTTTGGCAGGCGGATAAATAATGATAATTTTTATAGAATCCCCTCTAGTGATAGTCATGATGCATGTTTGGTAGCCTATGTAAGCATTGGTTGTGGCCAACTAAGGTCACCCAAGAATCAATGGGTGCCCGTCCATCCTATTCTTTGGATTAATAACTAAAAAATTAGCTGTATATTCCCATGAGTCCATAGAGACCAGGATGTCCTGCAATATTCCTTCTGGTCTAATAATAGACCTGTCATCCAATTCCAACAATGTAGCCGTAGGTTGTAAAGCTTATATGCCCAGTCTTTCGTAGGCCCCTATAGTTAGGATGTTAATGGCTGCCCCTAAATCAGCCAATGTGTTTGGAAATTAGTGGCCCCAGATTTGTACAGTCACAATAGGATTTACTAGGTCTTCATATTTCATGGGTGGTTCCCTACCCAGTAACAAATCAAATAGCGCCCCTACTACATGAACGGTGGGCACAACCTTTGTTTTGTTTACTTGCTTTTTCCCACATAGTTATTTAATTGTCTTTGCATAGATGGGAATGCCTTGGATTTCCTGGAGGAGAGGAATATTGATACAGAGGTTTCTCAACTCCCCCAATATGTCAAAGTTTGAAGATATTATCGATCTGGGAAAAGTTAACCTTTCAGGGAATGGAGGCAGAGACATCCTAAGTTCTTCAGGTCTGTGTTGTTCGATCATTTCTTTATATTTTCCTACCTCTTTCCCTGTTATATTTTCTTGGATAGGTTCTGCTGAAGTCTCAATTCGGGACTGAGGTGGAGTCGTGGCTTCTATAGGTAAGATAGTATGTCTTGATCTCAGCCTTAGTTCGTTGCAATATTTTTGTTCAGTGCCAGAATTTGGATTTTCTATGATCTGAATTAGTTGAACCGGTCTATTGTTGGGATTAGGATTGGGTTGGGTTGGTAATTGGGGGTGTATGATAGGCTGGGAGTTATTTTGGACTGGGTATGGAACTGGCAGCGTAGGTTGATTTTTAGTTCCCACCCCCATTGGTAGGTTGGTCATTCCCAGGGGTCACTGCCAATTCCAATTACTTTTTTGAGGAGGAGGGTTTGGCCACTGGGCTTCATATGGAACATTTTTCCAGTAAGGGGGAGAAAAACGAAAGCTTGGCCAATTTTTCTCTGATGACGGTTGCATAGGCCAGGGTGGTATAGGAAATGAATGCTTTGGCCAAGTAGAAAAATGATTTTGATTCTGCCAAGCTGCTGCATGGTTTTTTTGGTTAAACTACGGAGATGAAAATAACTGAGGCAGGTCTTGTGGCATACATGGTCGTGCCTACAATTTTCGACGCTAATTCATTAGGTAGACTGGTTTTGTTTCTTCCTTTGTTTCCTTGTAAACTGCTTTCAGCCCGGGAAGTGAAGGACATTGGTCTGTGTTATGATCCTTAGTGCAAATGGCACAAGTCTGAACCATGTCTAAAGGGAATTCCCTTTGGCTATGCTTCTTCCGACATCATGGGCAAAAGATGGCCAAGTTGTTTTCTGCTATAGCTTGTTTCTACTTGGCTTGTAAAACGTCAAGTTGTGTTGTCAAGGTACCCAAAATGTCAGTTTTGAAATCTTCCAGTAGATTTCCAAACTCTACTCTAGTCATGTTGCCATTGGACTGCTTAAGATATTTTTTCATAGAATCACGCCCAATTGGCCGATTGCATGCACTGTCCCAAGAGCATCTAATACATTGTGAAATAATCTCATCATATTCTTCCTGGTAAATATATCCTTTTCCCATTATGTTAAGCATTTCAACTCGTTCTTCCTTCATTCCTTTAATCATTGTGGATTTTAAGACGTCCTTGGCATGGAAAATTTTATGGGCTAATATTCGCAGGTGGGCTAATTTTCCATGATTTTTCCTAAAAAAAGATTCACCAATTTCCATTTTTTATAAAAATGATTCACCCAATTTTTACAATATAAAATTATTTTACATTAAAACCGTGAACATTATATGGAGAGTATATATAAAATCATTACAAATTTGAATAATTTTACAAATACATAAATACACATTTTATAATTTTCATATTAGGGACTAGTGAGATTCGCCAATTTTTTAAACTTCAAGATAATTTTCCATCCTTAAAATTTTCCCTGGTCCTTGGATAGCATGGTATATGGAGACCTTTGCAAATTGTATTGAAATATTTCTATGTACTCTTCTAATGTTTCATTATCTTTTGCAGACATATTGAAGGTTTCATCTTTTAGGTCTCGGGTTCAGCAATAGTCTTTATATTTGTTAAGGAAAATGTTCTTCATTTGGTCCTAGTTATTGATGGTTCCCCCACCTAGTCCCATGACCTAGCGTAGTGTTATTCTTTTTAAGGTAGAGGGAAATAGTTTCAGCTTCTTAGGATCAGTGGTGTAACCATACCCCCTACATAAGACATCAAATTCAAATAGGAATGCATCAGGATCTTTCATAGTCAAACCATGGATGGTGGGAATGACGTGCAAGGGAATGGATTTCATAGGGGTGTTTTCAGCATGATCAACAATGGAGTATTCCAATGTTGATGTCTGCCTTTGATTCTAATTTTGATTATTTTCCATTTGATGGAAGAGGTGCTAGAAATATTCAGGGATTTATTGTTCTGGAGGAGTGATCCTGGGGGGTTTGGAAGGCGAATGCGGTGGAGCTTTACAACACTTCCTTGATCTAGGATCTTGAGTACCTTTGTCTCGACCACTCTTTCAGGTGATTTAGGTTCTGGAGCTTCTATTTTAATTATGCCCCTAGTTTCTCCTTCCCCCTCTTGTAAATTTCAATAACCTCCCTCTCTCGAAGGGTCAGTGCCTATATGATCGGCAGTTTAAAGGCTTCGCTCAGATCCTTCTGTTTCACTGTGAATCTTGGCGTGGGCTACAAATTTTGAGGCTGCGACTTGAGGGAGTGTGATAAGACTTTGAATGGAAATAGTTCTAGGTCCTAAAGATGCTTTAGATTCAACTTTCTTAATGATTTTGTCTATATATGTTGTTCTTCCAAGGATCACTGGTCCTTGGGATTGTGAGGATTTTTTAAATTTATTTTGAATTGTTTCTATCTTTTTCTTCCTAGTCATAAAACAAGAGCACCTATTCTACTGGTCTTTGAACAATTTTGCTAAGAAGCGGGCTAGAGAGAAAGCATTTTTCTTACCGGTACGCAGGTTCTTACCTCTCGTTTTTAATACCCAATTCTTCACAGCAATGGAGAAAGATGAATAAAGAATACAACTCTTAACACTCTCCCCGACAACGGCGCCAAAATTTTTTGGTGTCACGGAGGTGGCTTATTATAGGTAACCTTAGTGCTTCTCATTTAATTTTCAACCCAAGGTAAGTATTCTTATTTCAAGAGTGTCAGCACAATATATGCAAGTGAGATCAGCTTATAGTAACTCTATGTTGTTTATGAGAAGGATTATCTAATCTTCTGAATTCAATCAACTTAAATAGGAATGGTTTGGTAGATTATGGATAATTATTCTGTCTAGCTTAGGAAAGAGAAATATATGATTGAACAACATAATTATGGTATGAACAACAATCTTGATGAACTGAACAACAATCTAAATGAATTGAACAAATTTCTTAATGAATTGAACATCAATCTAAATTAGAGGAACAACAATTACTTATATAATTTTGCAATGGAATTCTCTTTGTAAACTAACTAATTAACATTAATCAACAATTGGACACCTCACTTTGTTGAAAGGAAAATTTAATCCACAAAGACAAGTAATCATTGAACAGTAATTATCCTACGATTTGTAAATCGATTGTAAAGGTGTTGGAAGAAAAATGGAAACATCTAATAGCTATGAAGAATTATTATATAAACCAGAAGATATGAATGCGATTATGCTGAATCAAGAAGTACAAATGATAAACTATGCTGAAGGAGGAAAAACTGTAACTTTATTGAGTAGAAAAGAATTTTACAACCACATCAGATAACTAGACATGGATTCTGTAACTAACGCACAGCATAGAAATTGGCGAGGAAAATCCCAGGGGTTGGGCCTGGACCACTAGAAGTTTTAACGCGATGAAAACCTAAAAAGGTAATTGCTCAAAACATCAAAGCTCTTAATTAACTCAAAGGATAATACAGGAATAAAACTTGACAGCTCTATCTTGATGCGTTGATTACAAAGCGAAAATTCCCATTCAACTCTCTATCTAGTTCATCCTTGGCCCTTTTAAAGGAATTTTCATGCAATGAGATAGTATTCTCCAAACGACAGTCGCTGCGCGTGGCTGTGGTTTGAGTCTTTGAGATTGAATCCGTCTCTTTGCCATCTGTCGACTCATACATTTGTGTTTTTCGGTTGTCTTTCGTTTGCCAATGGTTCAACTGCACTACCTTCCTATATACAGAGATAAAATAAGTCAAATTTCTGTTATAGAAATGATCCTTTTTTTCGTTAGCTCAATTGCTCTGATTTTCATAAATATTTTCTTTCTTTATTCTCAAAATGAGGAAGAATTCCTAATACTGTGTCATAATTTGAAGTAATTATTGGGTGAAAACATACCTTAATTCTGGCCCAACAACTATGACTGCATAATGTATGAATGATGATGATGCGCAAGAAAATGAATGTGATTCAAATCATATTTTCCCAGTAAATATCTTACTTGCAACCTTAAGACTGTCTGCCCACGGCTAAAACACCAATAACCTTGACCTCAATTTTTTATGCCCACGGCTGAAGAAACCATAACCCTGACCTCAGCGTTTGGTGCCCGTAGCTGAGGGTTTAATCAACCCTGAATCCTGACCGTACCCTGAAGAATGATTGCCCACAACTATACCAGCTCAATTGTGGCCTTGACACAACCTACCCGGGGTTATGGCTAGGCTCAACCGCTACCTGCCCATGGCCTACCCGTGGTTATGGCTAGGCTCAATTGCTACCTGCCCATGGCCTACCCACAGTTATGGCCCTAAACACCCATATCAGATGCAAGACCTTGCTTGTGATCCTGATCTCTTTTCAGGAGCTCCTTTTGACGTACATGTGCGAGCCAAAACATAACAATACGAACCCAATACATTAATATCATGAAGACGGTCTCATGAGAAAATGTGTCTTCATGAACTTGGGGTTGCTTCTATTTATAACTTTGTGAGTGACTGCTTGGGGATTTTACTGAATCCACATGCAGTTAGGTCGACCCATAAAATAATAAAATAATTCATAGCTTAACTTCTGCTTAACCGATTGGAGCAGTCTATAGGTCAATTTTGGTCCTCTCGAAAAGAGGAATGTAATGCAACTATAATCTCCAACGAATGGAGAAATCATATTCTGAACTATATTTATATGGGATTCTATATCATCATAGTGTATCCATGTCTTATCCAAATCATTCTCAGATAAATCTCTAAGGAGCTTCTACATAATGCCTCACAACTAGCCTTGCTAGTAGCATTGTATCTTACCTTGGTTGTGTTATGGACCTCTCGTCCAAGGTATCATGGTAGATATCATACTAAGGCAGCATCCAAATGCTCATCAATATTAATCCCAAACATCATTAGTTCATCCATGCAACTATATATCATGGGAGAAATATCTCAACCTTTAAAAGTAGAACAATTCATGCATATATATCAAAATATGTTTGGTGGAAATTATGAATGAAGCAGCTCAATCATAAATTCAATCATGTTCTATACACATCATATATGGGTGGATATTCGAAACATGACATCAATGATTCAATCAAATAACAGATGCAATGTCACGTTCAATAACATTTGAACTTTAAATGAGAGTGTCCAAGGATTGACATTACACAATGACATTTCAATAGTCTTTCAATATGGAATTTCTTTCCCAAATTCCAGAAATTGATTCATCATGAGATGATACACCATTGCGAGATTCAGAATCCATCTCCCTCTTACTTATATTTTCATAGGATTTTCACTTGTCAAGGATATACTATCAGTATGTATAATCAAAGCCATAATCAAAATCAAGGCCATACCTTGGAACTCATTATCATGACTTCACCAGATAACTGTCAAATATAGAAAAATCTGAATCGAGGAGCTTGCATCACACAACACTCTCTACAAGAATAATTCCTTACCATGCCAACATAACTAGCCTTACATAAATCAATGTTTTTTTAATGAATTTAGTTCATTGGATTTTATAAGACAAACAAAAACTATTATCAAATACATTGATTTCATAGTATCAATTATTTCAACCAGTGATAGGTAGAGCTCATATCAGGTCTTGAATTCATTTATTATCAAGCCATCAAATTTGTCATTTAACATGTCATTACAAGACATTTTCATTACTAGATGCAAGGGAATACATAGCAATGTTAAATCATGCATGTTCATACTAAGTCACAACAACCATTATGCTCGGAAAAAGGAGGCCAATACAAAACCAAATTTTTTAATACTCGCATATGACACCGAAGGTCACTATGCCCACATATCATTTCCATCAACTATCACCATATCAAATCATGTCAAATCAAAATGTGTGATCATGGTAATATATATAATTCTAGACATATCTCAATCATTAAGCATCACGTCAAAAGTTCCAAACACAGTTCATCAATAAAAATAAGCTAAAACATGTAGGAAAATCCTCAAACATAATGAAATATCCATATGAATGTCTCAGTCACCTACAAGCACAATTTTGGTTCAAACATATGAAATTTCCCTGCAGATAAAACTTACTGGTATTTGCAACACATCTGCATAACTGACATCTTCCAAGTGACCATCTAATTTCATGCTCAATTCCAACAATTCCAGAAATCAATTTACAATAACAAGACATGTCAGAGATGCCTTGATTCAGAGTATAGACTGAATTCATTGTACAAAATTTCAATTCCGTGTCTATCAAACATAGTCACCCTATGGGCCTTCCTTTGCATGAGTGAGGCTCAGACCTCTGCTATAGATCAACAAATTTAGATACTCATATATCATAGAAGATCATGTAATTTCATTTTCACTCATGTCATCAACCCGTCTTTACTAGAGTCGTGTAACATCAGATCTTGTTAGATCATAAATTCATATCTATCATGATCATCAACATTATGTCATCAATATTTCATCAAGTGCTAGACTTGAAAGATCAAAGCAACATGTTGATGTGACAGCACAACCTTATGAACAATACATCCACTTAAAGCTTTTAATTTCACCATATTCCATAACCATAGGAATTCATAGATCTTAAAAATCAATCTCAAATATATGCATCTATCATCATGGTTTCCAATACCATGTGTATCATGAACAATAGGATCAAGCTAGATTATTCAATATACCAAAAAATTTCATTCTCTCTTTCCATGAGCTTTCATCATGATTATCACAAGTATTATCAATACCATATCAATGAGGTAAACTTCTCCAACATATATTTCGCATATCAAGAGTCAAGAGTACCATTTACTAATTCAGAATCAAGATCTCAAAAACAATAGATGTTAGCCAAACATCAAGTTATTCCACTATATCCAAAATCAACAACAAGAAGCCTTGCATGATCAAGAGGATCATTGCAATCAAAAAATTCACTACCAGGTCCATGATTTCATCATAGGAAACATAAATCCCAATCAATCTTATGTGCATGCATGAGACATTTGAAAAAGATAAATTCTCAACATACCATAGGGCTTGCCTAGCCATCCAATGTTATAACTAAAACATAACAATAAAACAATGTCCTATGCATACCTAGTGGTATTACCTGTTCACCTTCACATAGGCAACTTGCAGTACTTAAGTCAATATTTACCTTTTGTAGATCTAGCCATCTTTCCTGCATTCAAAAATATCCTCAAGAGGGATCCACTCATCACATCACATCATGGAGGTTATAAATATCTAGGTGCTCAAATATACATGCAGGAAGTAATGACTAGAATCAATAATCAGATCCATGAGAATAAAAAAGAGTAGGGTCATGAATCAAGGAATACCTATATTCAATGAAATATGCTCCTCTCCCTCTTGAACCAAAATTCAAGAGCCCTCCATGGACCATAAAACAATTTTGCCTTCAATCAAAAACTTTATCAATAACTAGATCATCTATCAAATCAATCCATGTACCTGAGAATCTCCACATAGGCCATGCGAGGGTTTCATATACCAAATCTCAAGAATTTGTTAAGTCCCTATATTAATAGTGTAGTCCCTTATTATGTTAGTGTAGCCCCAATTATTTTTATTTTTGTACCCTTGTAACCCCCATATAGTTATTATTGTGCCCTTACATTATTATTGTTAGGTTGGTTAGGATTACATTGTGGCCCCATGGACTCCTATATATAGAAGGAGGTTTGGTCATTTGTATCATCCAAGAATTGTTCATTCATGTAATGTATTCGAGGTTTCCCCCTCGAAGTGTCTTATTTCTAAGGCATTGATATCTCTTTTCTTCTATTTTGGAGCTGGTTTCATAACATTTGGTATCAGAGCTTTGGATTCTAGGGCTTCGCTACACCAAATAGGTCATCGTGGAATGTTCGCTATAACATTTTTTCTGCGAAGATTCAGAAGCTAAAATTTTTAGAGCACGAAGCTGAAATCCTTAGGAACATATTTGCAAAATTTCAGAGCTTGGTTTGCAACATTTTCGGAGATATGATCTGTGGAAGTTAGGTCTTTTTCAGGCTCCCGAATTTCATCTCAAAGAGGTGATCGTGGGAAAATATTCATAACTCTCTCTTTGAGCATCGGATTGGAATTATGTAAAAAGTGGCTGGAAGTACACGGAATTTGGTTTCCTTTCTATCAATTTCAAATCCAAAGTAACAAACAATGACACGTGGCAAGCCATAAAATTTCTCTCTACTAAACTAGTCCATAATTAGGTCATTGTGGGATATTGGACATAACTTTGTCTTGAAGAATCCAAATCAGGTAAAACCTATGGCATTCAAAAGATAATTTAGAGGGCTACCATAGTGCCACATTTAAAATATTGAAGATATAAAATCACATAGATAATTCAGTTTCAATATTGAGCTCCTCAAAAGCAAGAAAAAGGTGTGTATTTGGTTTTTAAAATTGCATAACGTTTGTTTGAAAAAACAGTTTGAAGTGATTCCAAGGGCATATTTTAGAATTTTTATCAGTATTAGGTTCTATAATTCCTCAAAAAAATAATTCCATACCCATTAAGCCATCAAAAATCTATATTATGATGCATGAAGAGGAAGAATTGCAATATGAGATATCAAAATTACGGTACCAAGTGCAACAAATTTTGATCTTACGAAGAGAAACCAAAGATGACATAGATGGTTTAAAAGCAGAAATGGAGGATAATTTGGATGGTTTGAAGGATCAAATAATAGATAATATGGATGATAAATTATTGTAATATCACATCGAAAATCAACAACAAGTTCTCCAACTCTCAAAGGATAACCTAAATTTGGTGCAGAATCTAATGAAACAACAGGAAGATCAACATCACATCGAAACAAGTTCTGAAGCAGTCACGGAAACAAGAACTCGAAAAGTACGATCAATTTCAAAGTATCTCAGCAAGTGGAATAACTTTCCTGTAGAAGATTCCACATGGGAGGATGAAAATTTGATACAAAAGCATCAAGAAATAATCAAGTGTTGAGGACAACACTTTTTTGAAGGAGAGGGGCATGTTAAGTCCCTATATTAATAGTGTAGTCCCTTATTATGTTAGTGTAGCCCCCCTTATTGTTATTTTTGTACCCCTGTAACCCCCATATAGTTATTATTATGCCCTTGCATTATTATTTTTAGGTCAGCTAGGATTACATTGTGGCCCCACTAGGATTATATTGTGGCCCCATGGACTCCTATTTATAGAAGGAGGTTTTGGTCATTTTCATCATCCAAGAATTTTTCATTCATGTAATGTATTGGAGGTTTCCCCCTCTAAGTGGATTTTTTCTAAGGCATTGATATCTCTTTTCTTCTATTTTTGGAGTTGGTTTCACAACAAAATTTACCATAAAATAGGGTTTCTCTCAAACCCTTATCCACTAATTTCCTAGAGTTTACTTCATACCCTGGAATTATTTTAGGTCTCTACCATCCTCTTCTTGATTCCATAAAAGTGTCTCCATGTTATGAAACCAGCTCCAAAAATAGAAGAAAAGAGAGATCAACGCCTTAGAAATCAACCACTTCAAGGGGGAACCCTCCTCTACATTACATAAATGAACAATTCTTGTATGATTCAAATGAAAAAACCTCCTTCTATATATAGGAGTCCATGGGGTCACAATACAATCCTAGCCAACCTAACAATAATAATGTAAGGGCCAACAATGGCAATAGTGGGGTTTTCTGGGGCACAATAATAACAATATGGGGACTAGAGGGGTACAACAATAATAATAAGAGGGATACACTACAAAAATAAGAGACTACACTAATAATATAGGGACCTAACATGCCCCTCTCCTTCAAAAAAGTGTTTTCCTAAACGTTTGAGTAGATCTGGATGCTTTTGTATAAAATTCTCATCCTCCCTTGTGGAATCTTCAGTGGGTAAGTTCTTCCACTTGATGAGATACTTTGAAATTGATCGATGTAATAGCTGTCGAGTTCTTATTTACGTGATTGATTCAGGTTCCAATATAAATTTTCCTTCCTCATCAAGTTCTGTCAATATTGTTTGAACTGGAATTTTTTCACCTATAACCTTCTTTAATCATGAAACATGGAAAACTAGGTGCACTCAAGAAGAAGTAGGAAGCTCCAATTTTTACGCCATAGTACCAATATTTTGCAACACCTTGTCAGGACCATAGTACTTTCGCGATAATTTATTATCCTTCTTAGATTTCTTGAGGGACAACTTTTTGTATGGTTGTACCTATAAAAATACCCAATCTCCTACATCAAAACTTCTCTTACTGCAATGTTGATTTTCCTGTTGTTTCATTCGATTTTGTGCCAAATTTAGGTTATCCTTTAAGAGTTGGAGAAATTGTTGTTGATTCTCGATGTGATCTTCCACTGCTTAAACCTTAGAATTTTCTCTTAAATATGTTGTGATGGATGGTGCATGATATCCATAATGTGCCATAAATGGGGTCATTTTTGCTGTAATATGGAAGGAAGTGTTATACCACCATTCAAAAAGACGTACCACTTGACCCATTGTCTTTGTTTATTAGATACAAAAAAATGAAGATATCCTTCCAAACATTTGTTCACTATCTCAGTTTTCCCATTGGATTGAGGATGATAAGATGAGCTAAGGGCTATTTGAGTACCCAAACAAGAAAATAATTCCATCCAAAAATTTCCAATGAAAATGGGATCTTTGTCACTTAAAATAATATTTGGGTTTCCATGTAGCTTTTGAATTGTTTCCATAAATGCAGTAGCAACTGTACTTGCTTTAAATGGATGAGATAATGCACAAAAGTAAGCATACTTGGTAACTCTATCAACTACCACCATGATGATACTCTTTCCTTCGGACTTAAGTAAACCTATGATAAAATCCATTGAAAATTCCTCCCAACGTTCACCTTGAATGGGTAAAGGTTGTAGCAGACTCGAGGTCTTAACATTCTACCAAAAACTTTTGAATATCAAATTTAAGGCCATCCCAAAAAATTATTTCTTTACCCCGTGGTAATTTTTTTAAAATCCCAATTGTTACGAGCATAGCTACCCTAAGGTCTGGGTTGAGGGACCTAATAGAGTGGAAGACATATCATCACAAGAAGCACTCAAATTACAAGTCCTAATGCTTGAACTAGAAAATTGAGGATAGGTGACCTTACTAGTGTGTTCTACGTTTGAGGTTGATCCTGCAAGGTGCAAACCCTTCACTAATCCTCGGGCTTCAATACCTACAAATCAATGAAGACAAAGCACACAAAATAGTTACACAACATATATATCCTAGATGTCATCATTTTAGAACATATAATATCATAAAAATAACATGAAATTAACTATTACAAGATCATTCAACATGTATAGGAGACATATAAACAAGGACATCAGGAACAGGACAAAGCTTATTTTATTGAAAATGTAAAGATAAAGTAGATAAATCACCTGAGATATTCCATGGCTCCAAGTGAAACCATCCTCCGACTTTGTCCAACCCTAGCCTCACAAAGCTTCTTCCATAACATGTGCACAAATGATGTCACATAAATAGGGGGTGAACATCACAAGGAAACAAGGGTTTCCTAAACTTGGGAAGTGCAGGAGGCACAGGGAAATATCAGACTTGATCAGGGCTATAATAGGCTATAATATCAATAGCATTATCTCTCCTCCCTTAGGCCTTTCCCTTGAGGTGTATTTATACTTCCTCAAATCATTCTTTTCAGTTGGGAAGCAGTTTGGCCACAGGCGGGCGTAAGTAGTCTATAGGTAAAACCCGTAAACCTCACCCAATTAATAGGGTGTTTATTATTTTTTAATATTTTAAATTGTATACGAGGGTCAAATATGAGTGGAACCACGTCTGAGCGTGGAAACGTCTAGGTAGAGTCGCGTATGGAATTCAAAATACTATTTTTTAAGAAGTTTCACCTAGTCTGAATGGAAGGGTTTCCCAAGGCCAATGCATAAGTCATCAACTATATAGAGGTGATCAATTATTCTATAACATATGCCCCCTAATATATGAGGTCATAAGGGGTACATGATGGTTGGAATGTATTATGTGCATAAGAAATAATCTTGCGAGGACTAGAGAGGACTTCACCAGATTTCAACCTACCAAAAACTAGTGAAATAAATTGGAAAGAAATATCATGTCTCAGGTGGGAAACCCATGCTCAGTGAAGGAAAATAATGTCCACATATTAAGTATGGAGCAGATACAATATGTATACAAGTATAACTGAATTGTAAAGTACATAGTGAATCATCTGATCATTGCCCGAAAGTACATATCAAAATCATGTCCAAGTATCACATATAAAAGACTAATCAATTATGCTAAAAATATATCTAATCATTGAATTCACAACTGAATCTCCACGTACCAAATCATAAGTGGTGGAAAAATGTAATATTCCAAATTAGGAACAGTTACACTATTGGGAATAATTTGAGTTATTATCAATGTGGAGCTTCAAAAAATCATGAACATGGAAATGTAGATCAGTTCATTAGATGTAAAATTACATCATACCAAAAGATGAAAGAACCTCGGCAACAAGATGATCTATATTCTCCTTCCCGAGTGGGGAAATGCAGCAATATAGAGCATAAAATAGCTGTCTTCAGAAAATAACGCTATAAAGTGAGAAATGGGACTTGGATCCCTTAGAATAATTCATTAAAAACTCATATGCAGAATTGGAGGTGAAACAAATGAGACTAGATACCTTAAACAAATCTCCTCGGCTCAATACTGCTTAAAAACACCCCAATCCCATGACTTCTCTACAACAAAATTTCTGAAGACTGTGAGAGTATAATTCCCATGATGGTTTCTATATAAAATGATAAAAGAATAATGATATGGATATTTTATTAATCAAATAACAGAGAAATGGAGGTTTAACCTCTTTTACACAAAGAAAAAGACACCCGTCAAGGGTTTTCGGCAATATACATGTACAAAAAGCAGGACTGCAGAAAATAACGCAGTATACTGCAAATATGCATTAAAAATGGTTAAAGATGACATATTAAATCTTAATAATACATAAAATTACCCTATTCCTTATTATTATAACTCCTAGAGGGAAATAAACACCTCCTCAAATATTAGGGCAAAACAACAATGTTTAACCCAGCAACAATGCTCCTGCAGAAAAAGATGCAGTTTATGAAGATGAATGCACTATATATGTTGCTGGATTAGTGGAATTGAGCCAAATGATGAAATGGAAGCTAAAATACTTCCCTTTGATCCCTTAAGCAAGCTGATCCAAAGAAATGATGGAATTCCCGCATGAGAATTCTTTGCACTAAGCAGTGCAGCAAGTCCGGCTAAACAGCTGAAGCATGAAAATAGTTAGAAGACTAAAGACAGCTGAATACTGAATGAATGATCTCCTTGATACTATGCCCTCCTTTTATCTTTTCTGAGCTTCCTCACCCCAGACCCCACATAATGTTGAGGTGACTTCCTAGTGAAGATTCCTCCTCCAAAACTGCACTGTCCTAGTTGGCTTCCCTCCTTTTTGTAGCAGCATTGTTGACTTGGTCAACTAGGACTAATCCACCTGCAATGCCTCTTTTCACACTAAGGGATCTTCAATCTAGTTTTCATATGTTTGTTGACGCTGATCCTTGTTCACATTGAGCTAGTTTACTTGGGTAATCTCTTCCTCTTCAAGAAAGCATGTTGACATAGTCAAACTTGACTATGTCCTCATCTATTTTGCCCTTGTTTGCACCTGTAAGTGTAAATTATAGCTCCTAAAGTGATCTCCTTCCTTAACTAGGTGGAATTTATTCATATCTTTATTGTTCATGGGCCTCCTTTCCCATTTATTCCTCTCCTAAGTGAAAGCATCAAAATCTAATATTCCAATTTTCTTGTTTGCAAAATTTGGAATATTACGGTCCTCCCCTCCCAAATGTTGCTTGTCCTCAAGCAATTGCAAGGATAGGACTAAAGAGCATCTCCTTCTCCCCTATAGCAACCTCATAAGATGAAATCCTCCAAGGATCAAGGTGTTGCATCATCAATATATCTCCAAGTTGCCCCTCCCAAGTGTGCAAACCATATATTGGGGAACATCCCAAATAGCTGACATTATGTGACAATGAAACATCCATGGAGGCAAAAATGGGCGGTTTGAAGGTCCTCTTGAGGCATGAGGGCTGATATAGATTGGGATTCATCGTCCTTGTTTTGGGAAATAACTCCCTAGAGGTTTGTTGGGTCAAAACCCCCACAGAGCAGGGCATGCTATTCAAGAAGGTCTCACACAACCACACTTGTATGCTAAAAAATAGATAACATCGATAGCAGAACTCACCCGTAATCCTACGTTTGATGTAGATCTCGCGGGGTTCAAACCCCCAGCAGCCCTTCTTCCTCCTCAACCTGAAAATCAAGAAAGAACGTGCACGGAAATCTAGTTGTACATCATATATCTATCCTAAATGTCAGTGAAATCCATGTGAAACATCATATAAACCATAATAAATGCTTAAATAATAATCTTTTCACATATGCAAGCAGATATTGACACGTGAATTCAGGAACAAGATGGTTCTTCTTTATTACGAATAGCATGTACAGTAGTAAAAAGTGGAGAGATCACCTGAATCATTCCACGATCTTCGAACAGACCGTTGTCTGGATCCATCCCACCCTTGCCTCGCTAAGATACTTTCAATACTTGTGCACACGAGATGACATATAATGGATGAAAATCTCCAGGAAACAAGGGTTTCCTGTAAAAATCTCGGAAAGTGCAGGAGGCACGGGAAATCAGACTTGAATTGGGATTCCAACAGAGTATAATGTCTATAAATTTCTCTCTCCCTTAGGCCATGCCCATGAGGGGCTTTTATACTCCCTCAAAGTAGTTTCAATCAGTTGGAAACAGTTGGCCACGTGCTGGGGTGGTTGAACTACTGGAGTAACCATCAACCCAGCCCGAAAAAAGGGAATTTTTATATATTTTTTAATGGTTTTAATGGCATACATGGAAAAGTGTGTACGGACTCACGTATACACGCGGAAAATTTTGGGCATACCCGCGTATGGGACTTTTAACACTGTTTTTTATGAATTTTGTTCAAGTCTGTGGGAATGGGTGCCCAAGGCCAAAGAGACAATCATGAATCACATGAGGGTGAAAAATGATGCTATAACAAATGCCCCCTAATATATGAGGTCAGAAGGGGTACATGATGGCCGAAATGTATTATGCACATAGAAAGAACTTCGCAAGGACAAGAGAGGACTTCACCAGATTTCATCCTGCCAAAAACCAATGAAAAAAAAGAGAGAGTCAACGCATGCTGAGGTGGGCATGCCCATGCTCAGTCAAAAATACAACATATAGAAAGTACATAATGGATCCAAAATTTATACAAGTATAGCTGAACTGAAATTACACAATGAATCATCTAAGCATGGCCTGGAAGTACAAGTCGGAATCAAAGTCCAAGTATCACATATAGAAAGCTGATCAATGATGCTGAAACTGGATGTTTGATCATAAAAGTAACTGAATCTCCAAGTACCAAATCATAAGGGGTGGAACACATGGTACAATCATGCAACTTGGGAGCCAACATATAAGATGTTGTTGTACTGAAACTGCAACATATAAGGGTGGACGGTATCACTGGCAGAAACTGAATGGACTATCAAAAGTGAACCGAAAAATGCTGATGCAACCCAAGGTCTTCACCGATCTCGACAGCACAATTCTACATAATGGGAATAAATGAGCTTAAGTCGACCATGTGAGAAATCGTTGGATTACCGGTCAATAATGTAAATCGTTAACCAACGCAAGACAACCCACCAATAATGAAAATGAGTGTCAAGGTGCCCCAATACAATCTAACAAGTGCGAATGAATGAGTTGAAGTAGAACACTTGGAAGAATATACCAATCAGGAGGCAATGATGAATCCCCACTGTCGATAGCGAAGAGTCTGCCACTGATGACTGCAAACCCTAAGGTACTAACAAAAAGACTCTAGATCTTATTCCCAGAGCAATGAGTCGGAGTCGATGGGAAAAGATCTGCTGGAAGGAAGGCATTAAGGCATCCCACATCAGTCCAGCACGAGTGTAACCTGTAGGCCAAAATTTGGAAGGAATCGGACGAAGCAGAGTGACGGAACCAAACCGAAGTACGTTTTTGAAATGCACAAGATGAAGCTAACGCACGTAAGAAACCCTCTGAACCAACCAATAATGAAAGCTGACATAGAGGCGAGATATACACCGATAGGGTCAAATGGAAATCAAGGTACTGCACAAATCCCAAGTGTGATAATGTATGTTGACATCGAGCACAGGGGAAACCACTCAGTCAAAGACCCATAATGATGATCAAATGCTGAGCACAAGGTCACCTATCAATGATGGAAATAGGGCCAGGGTGCGACTCTAGGTTTACTCTCAGAGCAATGTGTCGTAGTCGATGAGAGACAAACCCGCCAGCAAGAAGTCAATGGGGACCTTCTCAAACCGGCACGAGCAGAAGACCAAAACATCTGATCTGATAGAACAAGATACTAACAAGACCGGGAAGGCCGACTGAATAATAAGTCAAGAGACACCGCAGAATGGCCGACTCTGGTTAGACTTCCCTTGAACAAAATCACGACTCGTGATGACCATGGCAATAAAAAGTGACACTGTATAAGTCTGTTATGCAGGAGGCAAAAACAAACTCTCCATATGATTGGAAGAGATAACCAACCAGGGGAGAACTGACCAGTGAAACAAGGCAAAGGCTGAACCTAGGTCAAAACTAAAACCATCCCAAATGAAGGAAATATATAAGTGTATGTGCTTTGTTCAAGGGCGACAAACTGACACTGTACTGCCATCAAATTACGAAGTTACATCCCGTTCCCACTCTTTTTGTTATATTTGATTTTTTTGTCTTTTTCATATAATAAGCCTGAAAAAGAATAAAAGAATGCTATGGTACAATGGATAGAACGAGTATCAAGAAAACAGATGCACTAGTTCCTGGGATTGGAACAATCCTATGCTCAATGCAAGGTGGCGAAAACTGGTCAGTGATACTCAGAGGAACGTTCCATCCATGGGTACAAAGGTGTCAAGTCGTGATAGCTAAGTGCATGCAATGTTTAACCTGTACAGACAGTCAAGGTCAAAAGTTGGCTTAAACATCGAGTCCACAATGAAGCCGGCTAAAGGCCAGGATAAAAAAGTAGCCAATATGCAATGCAGTAATACAACTCAACAACACCAAGGAGCCTCTAGGGTAATAGCCAGAAAAATAATAGTGGAGAAGAGGAAGAATGAAGCTTCAACACATAATTCATGGCGGGACTAAAGAGGACTCCCGGGCCTACTTAAAATGCAGCATGGGCAACAAGTGATAGTGAGGAACTAACTAGGAAGCCCATGTAAAGGAAGGCTCTACCACCAAGTCATGATTAAATAATTGGCGAGTGAAATGGGTGTAATACTCATGACCTGATGGGATCGACCCTATGGCAAGTGATCAGAATGGAGGCTAGTATGAAAAATGCAACGGAAAGTGGATTCCTAACCTATATGCTAGTGAAGATCATATACCTGCCATGACGGGTCAGCAATCATGGATCAAAACCGGAAAAAATCTCGAGTTCATCAAAATGTACCTGAAAATATACCAATCTGGGCACTTCCAAGCATCCGAGTTATGCAGCTTAATATAGATTGAAAAAATAAGCATAACAAACTTTTGCGAAAATTTTCAACTTTTTGGGCATAAATAGACAAGTTACCTCACATTTGGTTCATTGTGACTTGCTGAATTGGGAAAAAGAGCTCTAGAGAAAAAGCCTTTTTCGTCAAAACAGGAGAAATCGACCGTCGAACTTCGCCGAAATTGTTAGGTAAGCTCTTAATCCATCCTTGTTATCAATTTTGTCCATTTATAAGTGTAAAATTTGTAAATTTCACCGTAGGATTACTTGTTTAAAATTACAGTTCTACACATACGCGGGTTTATATTGACCAAGCCGCGTATATACACGACTGTGTACAGAGAAAGTCGCGTATGCGCAACCCGAAATGAAAAAACGTGATTCTAATAGACAAATTATTGAATTTTTGCAGGATGACTATATCATGGAGAGAACGTGAGCACAGTGACATTGAAAATGAAGTAATGTAGGACCAATTATCGCTCAATATTCTCCGAAATTGTGGATTGCTCAAATTTTTCAAAATTCCAAATATGAAGAGTAATGTCTGGTTGCTTGAAATGCTTGTGAATTATTGGGAACCGGAAGAAGATTGTTTCATAATAGATCAAATGCCCATACGTATCAAAGTGGAAGATATCTATTTTATTATTGGACTCTCCCAGAGGGGGGGGCCAGTAGAGTTACATGGCAAACCTTTGGGAGGGCTCACCGTGGAAGATTGCGTCCACGTCTACTGCGTAGAGGGTTCCAAGAAAGTTGGGACTCAAATTGCTATCAAATATTTAAGAGACTTGCACATGAAAATTCTCCTTTTTACCATTTGCAGGGTAGCAGGATCTGCTTCCCTACACCAGTCATCTAGGACTCAAATGAGTATAGCTGTGGAATGCTTAACTCATATATATGATTGGTGCACAACCCTACTAATAAACATGAAGCAACAATTGACATCCATCCGAAAAGCAAAGACAAAACATTTTGGATATGGTAAAATATTGATGACATTCTTCTTCGAGAAGATTCCTGGACTGAGACCCAAAGTGACCTCTTCTATCAGCAGTCCAAGGGACCCAAGAATTGCCCGATGGGCAAACTTGATGAAGAGACTAGGGGGAAGTGAAGTTCCCCGAACCACCTGGGATGATGAGTTCTTCCAATGGTGAGGAGAATAAATCATCGCTGTGGAGGACTATACCTATGCCAGGATGGATTTACGTGGCCATCCAGACCTTGTCATTCCACCTGGCGCGGCATGGGGTATAGTCGGTAAGATTGCAAGTTTTTTAACTTATACGATTTTTTTTTTGGATTTTTTCAATATGTATGAAAAAATAAAAAATGTTTTGATTGGATTCAAAGTGAATTACAATATCATAATGATCATGATACAAATATTGGACCAATCCATCCTGTTGGTTACCCACGACACAAGTGCCGCAGAGGCGAGGCGGAGACAGTAGACTCAGACAAAACCCTCCATGCTGTACAGAGGAACTTGGAGGGTTTAACCCGCCAAGTGCCTATGGCTGCAGTGGAAGATCTGCCCGAGGCCATCCAGAGGCAGGTAGTAGGAGTACCTTGTGACTAGGTGCGGTTATTCCACCGAGTCGCGACTGTGATTGTGTTCTATAGGAACACAACTTCTGGGCAGGGACCATAGGAGTAGATAGATATGATTTACTGGAGGATTGTATATTTTTTGAGATTTGAACATGATCGGGCATAAGCCCTAATTTTGTATAACTTATGGATCCAAATTTTGTAGAGTTTTTGAACATTCTAATGATATATATACAGCAATTTTTGATGTGATGTGACAAATGTATAAAAATGTATGATGTTTTTGATGATTAAATTTTAATGTATTGAATGATTAATATGCCAATCAATTGCTTGATTAGCTAATGAGTCTGCCATCCAATTGTCAGCTCAAGAAATATGAATGAAAGTTAAAAATTGAAATGATCTTTGTAACAAATGTACCCTCAAGAACAACCGGAGTAAAAATGGATCTCGAACCCGATAAGTATTGTTCAACTGCGACACCACCAGCTGGGAGTCCAAGAAAATTACCAACGAATCAACACCCAAAGATATTTCCTCCGAGAGTAGATAAATAACTGTAGTGTATTCTGCTATATTATTGGAAGCAGGACCAATGCAGACTCCTCTTGATACCAACAGCTGACTGGATGGATGATGAAGCACCCAAGCTGCAGAAGCCAACTTCCGGGTGTGTCTACTAGCACCATCGGCTAAACCAAAATGACTCATGACATCCGACACAACCTGCCAAAGTAGATCAAAAACATCACCATCCCATCAAAGATCGAAAAACCAGATATGTACAAAGCAAAAACTACTATATACAAAAGAAAAATGCTAGGCCGAAGCCTAGGCATAATACTTTTTCAAATAGAGCCCACTTCTAGGCTCCAGCAACTCATTTCCTTCAAAATCAACCAAGGTATATGCTCCTTTTTTAAGGAATTTTTTGACGATAAAGGGGCCATACCACATAGACTTAAACTTTCCTGCCCCCAGGGAATCTTTTTCTCAGGCATAGACCAAAACAAGGTCACCTTCCAAAAAAACCCTAGGCTTGACCGCCTTATCGTACTAAACTTTAACTCGGTTTTTATGCGCTTCATTCATCGTGGCGGCATCCCGACGCTGCTCATTGAGATGTTCCAGGTGAAGGAGACGTTCTTCAAGACTAGAAGTGTCAGGAAGAAGTTCAACAGCTAACTTAAGAGAAGGAATCTCACATTCAATGGGAAATACGGATTCCAACCCGTGAACTAGCTGAAACGGAGTAAAGCCAGTTGCATTTTTCACTGACGTCCTGTATGCCCAAAGTGCAGGATATAGCATGATATATCAGTTGGATCGAGCTTTATTGATTGTCCTTTGAAGAATAGTCTTCAAGTATTTATTCACGGCTTCCACTTGCCCATTGGCCTGAGGATAATACGGAGATGAATGCTCCTACCAGAAACCTAATTTTAGAGCCAACTCAGCCATCCTGCTATTATGAAAATGACTGCCATGATCAGTGACAATCTCTCTAGGGATACCAAAACGAGCAATAACCTGGTTGAAAAGAAAAAGAGCTGCAGTCTCACCATCATTCCCAAAATTAGGCATAGCCTCGACCCACTTCGTAAAGTAGTCTACTGCTAAAATAATGTACTTGTGACCTTTAGCCGAAGGGGGGTTACAAGTAGTATAATCAATACCCCACTTTGTAAAGGGACCGACAGTAATGACTGGAAAAAGCGGAGCTGGATGAGCGTGCATTTTTCGAGTATAGACTTGACATGGATGACACTTTTTGACCGAATCCACACAATCTTTAAAAATCAAAGGCCAAAATTACCCAGCACGCAAGATCTTTTGGGTTGTAGCAAGCCCAGATAAATGACCACCACAAGCTCCACTATGGGAATCATTCAGCACAGCCTCAGCTTCTTTGAGAGTTTAGCAACATCTCAGGATTGAATCAACCCCTCGACGGTATAACGCAACTTACAGCGCTCATCTTTCGAAAAAGTAGAGGGAAACTTCGCAGTCTGAAGATACACAATAATATCTCCATACCAAGGATCCTGTGGAGAGATGAGGAACAACTGTTCATCCGGGAAGGATTCATCATAGACTATCTCTTCTCCACAGGGCAACTCAGAAATCAATTCTGCGAAAACTAATGATTTCTTGGACTTGGCAGACATAAACTCAAGGTCAAATTCCTGCAAAATCACAATCCATCTATTTTATTTGCCCCCAATCACTTGCCTACTGAGAACAAACTGAAATGGATTGGCTGCTTCTAAAACATAAGTTTTTCGTAGAAGAATGTAATGTCTGAGTCGCTGCACAGCATGAACAGCTTCTAAAGCCAGTTTTTCTATCGGATTATACCAGAGTTCAGGTCCTACCAAGCCTCGACTAAGATAGTATATAACATGCTCTACAAGAGCATCATCTTCCTGAACCAGAACCATACCGATGGTAGATTCTGCTGCTACAAGATACAAAATGAAATCCCTGTTATAATCAGGTGGACTCAATAAAGGAGCAGAGATCAATGCTTTTTTCAAAGCATCGAATGAGCGCTGAGCGAAGTCATCCCAAAAAAATGGAACTCCCTTCTTCAACAATCTCATAAATCCTTTGGTAACTTCAACATAATTCACGATAAACCTCCGAATAAAATTAGCTTTTCCTTGTAGACTTTGAAGTTGACAAATAGACGACGGGGAGGCAACCGAAGTATTGCCTCTACCTTGAAGGGATCTACCCTAATCCCTTCCCTATACACAATGAATCCCAATAACTGACCGGATGTGACCACGAAAACACACTTGTTCGGATTTAACCTAATCTTATAGAAACGACATCGTTCAAATACTCAGGATGATCCGTTCTCTTTCGAGAATGAGCAGCTAAATCATCCAAATATGCCTCTATAATATGTTTGATGTCGTGGAAGGCATATGAAATTGACCGCTAAAAGGTAGCCCCAGCATTTTTAAGACCAAAAGGCATCTTCTTGTAAGAAAAAGTACTCCAGGGACAAATAAAGGCAGTCTTATGCTGATCTTCATGACGGATAGTAATCTGATTATATCCGGAGAAACCGTCCATGAAGGAGAAAATCTCATTACCGGCACACTCATCAATAATCTGATCTATAAATGGTGTGGGGTAATTATCTTTCGGACATGCTTTATTAATGTCTCTGAAATCGATGCAAACTCGAATTGTTCCTTTTTTCTTATCTACTGGAACAGGGTTCGAAACCCATTCAGTCAAAGGAACAAGGAAAATAAATCCCGCCTTAAGCAGCTTTTCCACCTCGGCTTTGATAGCTGCAGCCTTCCTAGGATTGACCAGATGAAGTTTTTTCCTCACAGGCTTAGAATTTTCGTAAGTCTTGATCTCATGCTGGACAATAGATGGATCTATACCAGGCATTTCCTCATAAGACCAAGCGAACACATCCCTATACTCTTTAAAGAGATTGGTATAAATCTGAATCTCTTCAGGGGAACATTTAGCTCCGATGAAAACATTCTCTATAACATTGGGATCCCTGGAAATGTTCACCGGGATAGTTGGAGAAATCACAGCCATGTTCCCTTCAGCATATACCTGTGTTGGTGCTAAAGGGTTCAGGACTGGACGAACAGGACCAGGAGACACAGGACTTGGAAAACTTGATTCAACTTCGCTCAAATCAGGTAAAAAATAAGATCGATGATGCAAGTCATCCCACGGTCTATCTATACCAGTCATAGCTTCCAGGATGGCCTCTTCAGATGGAAGAGTGGTATCAAGGCAATCTTGGGCAGAAGAAGAACTAAGTGTCCAAGCCGGAGCCACATCTCCATCCAATTCCTCCGGAGAAAGAGGAGCTGGAATGGACTCTGGAGAGTCAACAATAGATTGATAAGAAATCTCAGCTGCAGACATCGGAAATGCCATTCCACCCACTTGACCTTCCGCTAATGTGGTTGTAGGGGAAGGTAAGGTCCAAGGGTCCAAAAAATAATGAGTTCTGAAGAACTCTCTTTGAAGAGGAGCCTTGGAGGATGAAATTTCATTTATATGAATAGTAGGAGGTGGAATATCAAAAGTACCCATCAACGAAGAATACATTCCAACCCCTAAATTCTCAACAGGCAACTTGGCCTTATCCAACTTTGGAATAGTCGAGTCAGCAGATGCATTTGAGTCTACAGGAGGACAGTCTAGTTGATCCACCGTAACAATCCTTCCTTCGTGAGGGAAAAAAATAATCCGAAATAATGAAGATGCAATCTCATAAATCCAATTTCTCCCCAACAGAAGGTTGTAGTCCAAGCTTGCATCAACTATCTCAACCTCTATATTTACAGTTTTTCCCCCAACACAGATGGGAAAATCTGGGACAATACCATGTGGTCTGTGAGAATGACCATCAAACACAGTCAGAAGAGTAGCATATGGAACAGCTGCGGGAGATCCAATTCCCTTCCAATATGTGAGAGACATCACACATGTGGAAGCACCCTCATCAAAGACCGTCCGGAAAATATTGCATTTCCGGTACGATGATTTAATATGAAAATCCATATGATGGGGGAGTCTCTTTTTAAAATTAGTCATATTGAATGTAATCATAAGAGAGTTCTTTGGATCGACAGCCCCAAGAGTAGTGAGCAGAGCACTGCGCTGAGCCTGACAAGACTGGGGCACCTCAAGAGCCGACATGGCACAAGGACTCTGCACCAGATCTTCCACAATAGAGTAGTTCTGGGCAGCCTTGGCATTTGGATTAATCATCGTACACTTAGTAGATGCTTTGGGCATCTGAGGTATAGGCTCAATAGTAGGATTCGTGATGTGAAGCGGCTCAGTAGCATCGGGAGCACCCTTGGCTTTCGAAGACTCGTCTTCACCATAATCACGGGATCTCGTGGCGACATCCACATGAGCACTCATCATGAATATGTTTGATGGAATTTCCCCTTCCTGGGTGCCCCCAGAGGAAGCCCTAGTATTTTGATTCGCGCCAACAACTAGCTGTTGCCCTTGGGGAAAAGGGTTTGTCAACACAGCCTGGGAACTAGAAGAACCCTGCTGAGCTAACAAGCGTTGCGCATCCTGAATTTTAGGGCAAAGGTGAGTAAGATGGTCTCCAATACATAACTTGCATGGAAACTTCACTTTCTTTTTATCCTTTGGACCCTCACCAACATGCTTGTTGGATTTTGCATTACCCTTCCCATTCTTTCCCTTTTTCTTATTACGTCCCTTCTTCTTCCCTTCGAATTTTTTATTTTCTTTAGGGTTAGAAGTCTAAACGACATTCACCGACAAAGATTGAGAAGGCGATGATTCAGCAGGCACAGCCTGACCAGAAGGAGCAGATTGTATATACAACTGTTGCAATTGATTAAGCAGGTTAGCTGCACCACTATTGACCGACCCAATAAGTCCATCACCATGAGGACCGGGATTAGTCTTGGATAAGTCCAATTTAGAGCGAGGAGAATTAGGAAAATATTTATGAAGGACCCCAGACTGAGAATATATCAATTCAAGCTGTTGGGCCCTAAAAATGGCCTGCTCCTCGGAAAATACCCCGGAGAGGGATACATCCTTAGAAATATCTGACTGCAGAGACTTCAGAAACCATTCCAAAAGGAATTCTCCTAGAATATGAGCTTTAATAAGCCTCCTTCTCCTCCATTCCTGAATATGATCAGAAATGTGGGTTGCATCGTCCTGTTTAAAACTAGCTAGGAGTTCAGTCCCGGCATCATAACGGACAGGCAACTGGAAATGATTTAGAAATGTTGTAGCCAGATCTCCAAACGTAGCAAAACTGCCCCCAGTTAACTCAATATACCACTTGGCAGTGTTTCCAGTGAAGGTGCGTTGAAACAATCTCAACCTAATCGAGTCGTCGATCAGGGAGTTAGAAGAACACCATAAATGGAAGGTGGTGATATGGTCAGCCAGGTCCTCTCCATTCTTGCCCTCAAACTTTGGAATGTCTGAAGGTTGTTTGGTGGGAACCGGAGGCCACCCCGGACTATATCGGATCAGATCATTCGTCAATTTCGACAGATATGGCAAGTTTAACATTGCCAGAAAATGTAAACGAGGCGGAGCCTGAGGATTCCATCCTTGATGGGATGAATTCCCTACATTCTAAAAAGAATACCCTGGATTTGATAAGGCACTAGGTTTCCAAAAAGAACTCATATAAAATTTTGGGCCAAATGACCCAACATTTGGAGAAAGACCCCCTCCCAACGTAGAGTTACCAAATACCGGACCAGTCCCCTCCCCCAAAGTAATGAATGAAGAGGAAAGCCCCTGATAGGGGTTCTAAGCATTAGAAAGAGGGGAAAAATTCTGGTAAGCACTCGACGAAGGGAAAGAAGCATTCTCTTGGTGACCAGCATAAAACTGATTCCCTGCCCCCGCTGTTGTAAATACAGGGTTCCAACCTGTAAAAGTAGTCGAACTCTGACCTCCAGAACAAGGGTTAAAACTCTGATTCTGAGAAGTAAAAGGAAAATACCCTAAAGAAGGATTTGAACTAGGAATATGGCCAGTTCCAAAGGGGAACCCTTGACAAGAAGCTGACCCACTAGCCATGGAAGACATGGGTGTAGATGCAGCTGCAGCAGCAGAAAAGGAAAAAGAAGGAATCCCACTAGTGGGCATTCCAAAACAAAAGCGACCAGATTGAGAAGCATGTGCTTGGGTGAGACCAGAGCCAAACAAAACAGTACTAGAAGCAATCAAAGATATAGCAATAGTGCCTCCTCCTTCAACTGAAGCAGGAGTCTGAATGCCTGCAGCACTCACAGTAGAAGTCGCGTTCCCAGTCGTGGCAATCAAAAGGTATGAATAAAATGGAGGATCTTCTGGTCTCTCTGACTTAGGTCTGATGCATTCAACAACAAATGGATAATCAGGAGGAAGAGGAGATGGAAGTGACTAAGGAGACTCAGTTACGTCCTCTATTTCTATTCCTAACTCTCCCGGAAATAAGACTCTCGAGGTGAGCGGAGTGCTCCTCTCGAAACCAACACCACGACCAACTACGAAACCTTCAATCCCTTATGGAGGATCACTCTCCACTGTGTCAGATACCACCGGGTGGTATTCACCTGCTATGTTACTCCTACGCCTTCTTGAAGAAGGCTCTGCACTCTTGGAAGATAACCCTCTGATTCTCCTCGATCGACGAGGCGCTTGATCAACCACTTTAACAAATTTTAATTAGACTCAAAAAAAATATAAAGCTAAGCAAGCTAGGATCAAAGAGAACTCACTACAAAAATCCCTAAGATACAGCCAAGCAAGCAGCCTTCAGGTATTTTCACTCTAGGTGATTAGGACCGGACACCAAAATACGGGAAAGTGAAAAATAGGACCTCCCGATAGTAGTCTGGGATAATTACGGTCCAGACATACTAGCGAAGGTAACAGAAATAGTTACGCCGACCTCCTAACAACAGCCTTTGCCGGCACAAGTACCCAAGCTTCGCAAGGGCACCCCCCAGAAGTACTGCTGGAAGTGATACGACATCTGCCTCAGGTACCATGGGTATTGCCCCCCGTAGTCACCTGTGTGGAACCTAGGAACGGAAACTATGGGCACCAATCTGTGTCAGAAGCCGGGCGGAACGGTCTTGAGGCAAGATCCAGCAAATCAGAGAGGGGGTATCTCTCTTCTCGGCCTTCACTTCCCCTCGCGCTTGACTCTCTGGAGGAGAGCTTTCCCAGTCCACCTAATGGAGTTGGATTTCGCTAATAAACTTCTATGTTTTAGTTTGAGCAGCCTTGGAGAGTTAACTCTCCACTCACCTAATCCAAGGCCCTACAACCTAGCTAGTTAGTGTATGACACTTAATAAAAACTTGCTAGTTGTTTTTAAATTATAGTGCTTATTTTAATTGGCTGTTATATTATGTCAATGGGATATGGAAATGAAACTTGTGGTGTTTTATGACGCAGAAAAGAAATTAATGAAAACCAAACTACATGCAAATGCAGTAATTGCCTTTCGATGAAAAGAAATTTCTACATAGGTTCTACGAGACTAAAAAAAAAAAAAATATTCTTTTCAAATATCAAACTCACACTCGCAAAATCTATGAAAAAGACTATAAATGCTTAAGTGCACATAATGAAAATCACTAAGAGCATGCAAATTCTAAGATGCAAAATCTAACAAAGCAAAGAGAAATTTCCCAAAAATCCTTCAGTTTTATAACTTTTCTGTTGTCCACAAAACTAGTTCCAAAATCAGAAACTCTAGTATAAAGACACTAAAATATGCTTGAGACAAGAGGAAGAAACCAATGACAATTCCCTTCCCAAATCAAGTCAAAAACCAAAGGCAAGAAATCTCAACAAAGCTTCAAAAGATGTAACGAAACGAAAACAAAAATGCAAAACAAAAGAAAATGACAAAACAAAATGTTTTTTGAGCTTTTGAATTTTATAAAAAAGAAGAGCTCTAAGAGACCAAGAAAACTATCCAATTACCAAGCCAAACAACTCTGAATTTCAAGCAAAACTTCAAAAATGCTCCAAATCTTATAGTGCCACTTAGTAGCAAGATTTATATGAGTAAAAGAAGACAAGAAACTCAGTAACTCAGCCCATAAGAATAGTACAACCTTGCAGCAATCAAAAACTTCAAAGAACCAAGAAAGACTTCTTCAAAAATTGCAACAAGACCTAGTCAAATGAACTCAAGAAAACTAACCGAAAGCAGGAAAAAATCCAAGTGCAAAGCAAAACATAAAATGAGGAAAGAGTATATGAGCAAAAGCTCTCTATTCTGATTAAGCAGAACAGCCAAGAATCCCCAGAAAGAGATCTTGGTACTCGAACCAGAAATGCAAGCACTAAAAAACAAGATTTTCCTAATAAGCCAGTCTTCCACCAAACAAGAGAGAAAAAGACTGACTACCACTATCAACACAATCCAGAGGCTATAAAGACACTGCAGGAATAGGTCTGCATAGGCAGACAAGACTAAAAAGTCAAGAAATCAAAAATTTCAAAATTTTCCCAGGCATACGCTACTTATCAGCTTTTCAAAAAGCATGCATACGCGCCTGTGTCAAAGGAAACCTGCGTATACGCGACTCCCTTTAACAAAAACTGCATGTATATGCAACTGTGTACAGGAAAACTCCCATATATAAAGGTAAATAATGAAAAATAAAAAAGATTAAGCCTGGATAAAGAACCGGGTCTTCAGTCTGACTGAGAAAAAGTTAACTGGACTGGAAATAATAGTTAAAACTGTTGGAAACCTTTCAAACAGCTGAAACCACCCAACAGGGGAATCACAAGAATGTGATCCCAGCGGAGTTGCCAGTTCTGTTTCGGGAAATAACTCCCTAGAGGTTTTTTGTGTCAAAACCCCCACAGAGCAGGGCATGCTATTCAAGAAGGACTCACACAACCACACTTGTATCCTAAAAACTAGATAACATCGATAGTAGAACTCACCCGTAATCCTACGTTTGATGTAGATCACACGGGTTTCAAACCCCCAGCAGCCCTTCTTCCTCCTCAACCTGAAAATCAAGAAAGAACGTGCACAGAAATCTAGTTGTACAACATATATCTATCCTAAATGTCAGTGAAATCCATGTGAAACATCATATAAACCATAATAAATGCTTAAATAATAATCTTTTCACATATGCAAGTAGATATTGACACGTGAATTCAGGAACAAGATGGTTCTTCTTTATTACGAACAGCATGTACAGTAGTAAAAAGTGGAGAGATCACCTGAATCCTTCCACGATCTTCGAACAGACCGTTGTCTGGATCCATCCCACCCTTGCCTCGCTAAGATACTTTCAATACTTGTGCACACGAGATGACATATAATGGATGAACATCTCCAGGAAACAAGGGTTTCCTGTAAAAATCTCGGAAAGTGCAGGAGGCACGGGAAATCAGACTTGA
The DNA here is from genome assembly GCA_034641835.2 of Pinus albicaulis. NCBI lineage: Eukaryota > Viridiplantae > Streptophyta > Pinopsida > Pinales > Pinaceae > Pinus > Pinus albicaulis. Next base: position 982,576,467 of record CM076579.1, on the reverse strand, counting down.
ATTGGGATTCCAACAGAGTATAATGTCTATAAATTTCTCTCTCCCTTAGGCCATGCCCATGAGGGGCTTTTATACTCCCTCAAAGTAGTTTCAATTAGTTGGAAACAGTTGGCCACGTGCTGGGGTGGTTGAACTACTAGAGTAACCATCAACCCAGCCCGAAAAAAGGAAATTTTTATATATTTTTTAATGGTTCTAATGGCATGCGCGGAAAAGTGTGTATGGACTCGCGTATACACGCGGAAAAGTCTGGGCATACCCGCGTATGGGACTTTTAACATTGTTTTTTATGAATTTTGTTCAAGTCTGTGGGAATGGGTGCCCAAGGCTAAAGAGACAATCATGAATCACATGAGGGTGAAAAATGATGCTATAACAGTCCCCCTTTAAATCTCTCCTCCCCAAGCTATCAACCAAACAAAATGAGTCACCCTCCAGGTTGGCAACTCATGAAGGATATCTTCCACCTTGAGCTCATGCAGAATAGGTTGGCTTAAAATCTGAATATGGTAGACAATATATCCTACCCCACGCTGTCTTCCTCTCCACTTAAGATAAGTGTAGAGAATTTGTTGATCTTGGGTTTCCATAATGTTTCCCTCAAATGGCAAGAAGGAAACTAGACCTCCAAAGGTCCCTCTCCCTGTGTTGTGCATCAAGCTGGCCCAAACCATCTCATACATGATGGATAAGAAATCGCCATCATAGGGCATCCCATCCATCTCATGGCCCTCCTCATAAAGAAAAAAAAACTTTGCTAGAGAGGCCATGTTTCTTCCCATGTTCCCCTTAGAACATGTGATGCAAAAAGTGTGGGGATCCTCCTCCCCAAAGAACACATCCACTCCATGTGTTCCTTCTCAAATCATGCTCCTCATATAGGCAAGAATAATATCAACAAATAGGATCATGATTATCATCATAATGAGAGAAATACTGAAGGTTTTATGTGGTGCCGGAGAGTACCAACAGTCTCCCAAGTGGTCATAGCGTAGTCTTTCCCACTGTAGCTTCAGACAATAGCGTGGCAAGTTGTTTCTCGACAGATGGCTAGTTGTGTAAGTCACCACATCTACTAGAAAATAGTGGATGGCTGAATGTATCAACTGAGCATACAAGGAGTAACCAAACACTTGCCCCAGATAATATAGTATATGGTTGTCTCCATCATAATAGCCGGCCTAAAATTGTCCATGGAGCCTAAAGAGAAACTTGCCTCTTTGTAGAGAAATGCACTGCAAGGAAATGGTAAGAGTATACAAATATTGTGTGGAACAATCAATTAATGTCAAAACAGAATTCTTACCATGTAATGAAAGCAGGATGGTGACTAAATCCACAGATAGATCCTCCATAGTGGTATGACATATCCATATGAAGAGGAATGAACCACATGTTGCATGAATATCCTCCTTCTCATGCTTGGAAATCCAATTCAAGGAGAACATACCACAATAACCAATGAGTCCATCCACCACTCTACCAATCTCACCTCCTCTATGCCCACCAAGTGCATCAAATATGAAGTGATCCTGGGAACACTCCATCAACAATCTCATGCTCCAAAGTGACAGCGTTGTTGGCCTATGCAAATAGGCTTCGGCCAACTCATAAATCTATCCTCTGACATGTTCAATTTCAAATACTCCTCTCATAATTTTTCCATCTCCTCCCATTGCAACATCATGCAAAATGTGAGAGCAAATCTGCCCTTGCTCTCTCTCAATCCTCCAAAGAAACAATTGTCTCTTTTCTGCCCCATCATACCTCCATCATACAACTCATGTGGTGAAAACATAATGATTACATCATCATAATGCATCCACACTCCTTGCTGCCCCATGATGCAAGTACCCTGCCAAATACTCTCCTCCCACATACCCTTGGAAAAAGGATATGTTTCATGATGGCCAAACTCTCTCAAGAGCAGCCAACGCAGTTTTTCCTCTTGCTGCCTAGTATCATATATTTGCAAGTAGCTCTCCAGCTTCTTGCTCTCTATCCACCTCCATTTATCCACCAATGGATGTCTCCTACCATTCTCCATCTTGGTACTCCTCCAACGAAGATTACCATCCTCCCATATCATATTTTTCTCCTTGCATTCCATGGGATGCTGAAATGCATCTCTTTGGAGATATCCTAGAAAAGATCTCACAACGATGGTCATCTTGAACCCATAAGGATCCAAGTGGGCTGAAGGCAAAGCCTCCTCACTACTACCTCTTGACAGCGTTTTAACCCTCCCCCAGGGTGTTTTGGCTATCCCATGTCTCAAGTCCTAGATGATCATTTGATTCTACATAAATTTGTTCGAAGCAAACTTCACTCCATCCTCCAAGTTCAAGAATCCCTCCAAAATATCACACTCCAACCTCAAGGGTTGTGTTCAACTCAACAGGGTTCCATGATAATGATGGTTCATCTACTTCTTGAACCATTCAAGCTTGCATAGCGCAATGCAATCCTACTACTCTACCTCAGCAATAATGTTTGATCCTGGGCCATCTGAAGACATATTTCCACAATTTTTAGAAATATTTGCTGCAATAAGTAAAATTGGAAATCCCTCATACCTTGGCGAGATGTGGGAACCTCTTTTAGAGTTGTAAGGGCTCCTCCTTCCAATGTAATGGCTGCCCTAATTACTGATGTAGAAGATTTCTCTCCCAAGGCTATGATAGCGCTGGTACTTGTCTCCTCCCGTGGTGGTGTGGGCTTACTCTCCTCTGACCTTCCTCCATCAAAGGTTCTAATCAGCCCTTGAGTGAAATCAAGGAAATAATTCACTCTTGTATGGCTTAAGTGACTAAACCACCAAGCATTGGCTTCACCCTCCAGGTGCGGCACTGCAACTTCTACTGCCTCCTTCTCTACCACTGGATGAAGTAGGAAGAATGCCTCAAGATTCCTTGCCCAAGCTCTTGCTATAGTTGACCCATCAAATGTAGACAATAGGAATCTATTGCCTTTAATTTCCCCTTGGCTGCAGGGTCTTCTCTCTTTTCTCAGTTGAATGAACTGAGGAAAATTTAGGGTCTCTTTGAAAGCCCTAGGTTTGCACTTGTATTCTACCAAATACCCACTCAGGATTTCATGCTCTAAGTAGTCTCCTTTCTCTTCACTTCCTCTATGAGAACAAGAATTGCATGCATCTTATTTTTCCTCCTAAAACCTTCTAGAGGTCTCACTACAACTCTCTCCTCCTTGAAACCCTCTTGGAGTTTCAATGCATTTCTCTTCTTATTTCTTATTAGATCTGAAAATGGATGAGAGTAATCTCATACTCTCCATAATTTTGTTCTCCTCTTCTTCTTATATTTTGATTGGATCTGAAATCCACAGGATGGGCCAAGATGGCAGCTCTGATACCACTGTAATATTCCAAATTAGGAACAGCTACACTATTGGGAATAATTTGAGTTATTACCAATGCGGAGCTTCAGAAAATAATGAAAATGGAAATTTAGAGCAGCTCATTAGATGTAAAATAACATCATACCAGCAGATGAAAGAACCTCAGCAACAAGATGATCTATATTCTCCTTCCCGAGTGGGGAAATGCAGCAATATAGAGCATAAAACAGCTATCTTCAAAAGAAAAAAAATGTTATAAAAGTGAGAAATGGGACTTGGATCCCTTATAATACATCATGTAAAACTCACATGTATAATTGGAGGTGAAACAAATGAGACTAGCTACCTTAAACAAATATCCCTAGCTCAATACTGCTTAAAAACACCCTGATCCCATGACTTCTCTACAACAGAATTTATGAAGACTGTGAGAGCATAATTCCCATGAGGTTTTCTATAGAAAATTATAAAATAAGACTAATATGGATATTTTATTAATAAAATAATAGATAAATTGAGGTTTAACCTCTTTTACACAAAGAAAAAGACACCTAACAAGGGTTTCCGGCAATATACATGTACAAAAAGTAGGAATGCAGAAAATAATGCAGTCTACTACGACTCTGCATTAAACATGGATGAATATGACATATTAAAGCTTAATAATAAATAAAATGGCCCTAGGCCTTCTTATTAGAACTCTCGGAGGGAAATAAACACCTCCTCCTCAAATACTAGGGAAAAACAACAATGTTTAACCCAGCAACAATGCTCCTGCAGAAAAAGACGCAGTTTCTAAAGATGAATACGTTGTAGGTGTTTTTGGCTGATTGGCCTTGAGCCAAATGATGAAATGGAATCTCAAATCCTTCCCTTTGATCTTTTAAGCAAGCTGATCCAAAGAAAGGATGGAATTCCCGCATGAGAATTCTTTGCACTAAGTAGTGCAGCAAGTCCGGCTAAACAGCTGAAGCATGAAAATATTCAGAAGACCAAAGATAGCTAAATAATGAATGAATGATCTCCTTGATGCTATGACCTCCTTTTATCTTTTGTGAGCTTCCTCACCCTAGACCCCACACAATGTTGAGGTGAATTCCTAGTGAAGATTCCTCCTCCAAAACTGCGTTGTCCTAGTTGGCCTCCCTCTTTTTCGTAGTAGCATTTTTGACTTGGTCAACTGGGACTAATCCACCTGCAATGCCTCTTTTCACACTAAAGGATTTTCAATCTAATTCTCATATGTGTGTTTAGGCTGATCCTTGTTCACATTGAGCTAGTTTACTTGGGTGATCTCTTCCTCCTCAAGAATGCATGTTGACATAGTCAAACTTGACTATGTCCTCATCTATTTTGCCCTTGTTCACACCTGTAAGTGTAAAGTCCAACTCCTAAAGTGATATCCTTCCTTAATAAGGTGGAATTTATTCATATCTTTATTTTTTCATGGGCCACCTTTCCCATATATTCCTCTCCTAAGTGAAATCATCAAAATCTAATATTCCAATTTGCTTGTTTGCAAAATTTGGAATACTACAAAAAAGTGGTACTGCATGCAACTCGGGTGCCAACATATAAGATGCTGATGTGATGAACTGAAACATATAAGGGTGGATGGTGTCACTGGAAAAAAACTTAAGGAGTTGTCAAAGTGAACCAGAACATGTTGATGCAAACCCAAGGTATTCATTGGTCACTATGGCACAATTCTACACAATGGGAACAAATGAGCTAAGGTCGACCATGTGATAAATCGTTTGATTATTGGTCATTGATGTATACTATTAAAAAACACGAGACAACTCACCAATAATGATGATGAGAGTCAAGGTGCCCCAATACAATCTAACAAGTGCAAATAAATGAGTTGAAGTTGAACACCTGAGAGAATCTACCAATCAGGAGACATTGATGTATTCTCACTATTGATAACGACGGAATCTGCCATTGATGACTACAAACCCTAAGGTACTGACAAAATGACTATAGACCTTATTTCCAGAGAAATTAGTTGGAGTCGATAGGAAAATATCTGCTAGAAGGAAGGCATTAATGCATCCCACATCAATCTAGCGCGAGTGTAACCTACAGGCCAAAATTTGGAAGGAATCAAATGAAGAAAAGTGAAGTAACCAACTTGAAGTACGTTTTCGGCATGCACAAAATGTACCTAGCGCATGAAATAAACCCTCTGAACCAACCAATAATGAAATATGACAAAGAGTCGAGGAATCCACCGATAGGGTCAAATGGAAACCAAGGCACTGCAAAAATCCCAGGTGTGATAATGTAAGCTGAAGAGATCCATGGTGCTTATCAAATGATAAGCACAAGGTCACCTATCAATGATGTAAATAGGGCCATGGTGTAGCTCTAGGTTTTCTCTCAGAGAAATTTGTCGAAGTCAATAAGAGACAAACCCGCCAGAAAGAAGTCAAGGCCCAGACCTTTTCAAACCAGTACAAGCAAAGGACCAAATAGCTAATTTGATAGAACAAGAATCTGACAGACCAGGATGGCCGATTGAAAAATGAGTCAAGAGACACCGCAAAAATACTGACTCGGGTTTACTATCCTTGAACAAAATCACGACTCATTTTGACTATGGCAGCATATGATAACTTTGTATAATTTTTTCATGCGGGAGGCATAAACAAACCCTCCATATGATTGGAAGAGATAACCAACCGGGGGCCCTACTAACTCGATAACAAGGTTATGGATTCTTCTTAGTCAAAACTAAACCCATCCCAAATGGAGAAAAGACTTGGATTTTTTTGTGCTTTGTTCAAGGGTGACACAACTGACTCTTTAGGTGCCATCAAATGTGGAATTAATGTCTCGTTCCCACTCTTTTTGGGATATTTTTTTATTTTTTATTTTTTCATATTTAATGTCTGAAAAGGAATAAAATAATTCCTATAGTATAATAAATAGAACAAGTGTCGATAAATAGATGCACTAGTTCTTGGGATAGGAACAATCCTATGCTCAATGCAAGGTGGAAAAAAATGGTAAGTGACACTCATAGGAATTTTCCATCCATGGGAAAAGGTGTCAAGTTGTGAAGGATAAGTGATTACACTATTGAATTTGCAGAAAGACATGGTCAAAAGATGGCTGAAACACGAGTCCAAATGAAGCCGACTAATGGACAAGATATACAAATGGTCAATATGAAATGCAATGAACAACTCAACAATAAAAATGAGAGCCTCTAGGGTATATGGCTAGAAAAAGATAGAAGAAGAAGAAGAAGAATGAAGCTTCAATGCATAAGTCATGGTGGGACTAAAGAGGACTCCCAAGCCTACAAAATTTGCAGCATGGGTGACATATGCTAGCAAGGATCTAACTAAGAAGCGCATGTAGAGGATGGCTCTACCATCATATCATGATTTATAAGTCAGTGAGTGAAAATTGGATTAATAATCATAACATAATGGGGTCGACCCTATGGAAATATTTCAGAATGGAGGCTAGTACGCATAAGTGCAACAAAAAGTGAATTCCCTAACCTATATGCCAGTTCAGAACAAAATACCTGCCATGACAAGTCATCGGTCATGGAACCGAAGCGAAAATGGAATCATCTTGAAATCACCAGAATGGACCTAAAAACAACCTATCCCAACACTTACAAGCCAAAAGGTTAAACAGTTGTGAACAAAATCAAAAAATCAACACAAAATAAATTTGCGAATTTTTTTTAATTCAGGGCATAAATAGACCTTTTGGACTCACATTTGGTCCTTTGAGTTGTGAAGAAATTGTGAAAGTGCTATGGAGAAAAAAATCCCCTTCTTGGAAATAGAAAAATTACCCACCGAATCGATCAAAATATTTCAGGTAAGCCTCATACTCAGCTTAGTCATTAAGTTCTTTATCAATTCAAGCAATTTTTTTGGATTTTCACCAATGAACTCGCGTATAGATGTGACTGTGTCTGAATGAACTCGTGTATGCATAGAGATAATTTTTAAAATGGATTTCTAAATGGATTTTTAATGAAATGATGGAGGATGACCATAAGATGGAGAGAAAGAGAGCATAGCACTATTGATAATGAGGTCATGGAAGACCAGTTGTCATTGGATATACTCCTGGGTTGTGGATTATTGAAATTCTTCAAAATGCCAAACATGAAAACGAACACAAGATTGCTCGAGATTCTTGTAAGTTATTGGGATCCGGATGAGGATTGTTTCATGATAGATCATATGCCACTAAGGATTTAAATTGAGGACATTTACTTCATAACTGGACTCTCTCAGAGAGGGGAACCAATAAATTTGCAGAGCAAGCCCACAGGAGGGTTAAATGTCGAGTATTATATTCGGATTTATTGTGTTGAGGGTACTCAAAAGGTCAGGACAGAGATCAAAATTAAATATGTGCAATGTTTTCACATGAAGATACTTATTTTCACCATTTTGAGGGTAGCCGGATAAACTTCCTTACACTAAGATTCACAAGGAAGCATGAGCATGGTAGTGGATTGTTTGGCTACATTGTATGATTGGTGCACAACCTTACTAAAAAACTTGAAGAAGCAAGTGACCTTAATCCAAAAGAATAAGACAAAGCATTTTGGTTATGGTACCATCCTATGTACATTCTTCCTTGAGAGGATTCTAGGGCTTCGCCCCAAGATCATCTCTAGCATCAACAACCCTTTTGATCCACGGATAGCTAGATGGGAAGATCTGATGAAGAGACTGGGGGTGGTGAGGTCCCCCAGACTACTTGGGATGATGATTTCTTCCTTTGGTGGGGAGAACAATTCATCGCAGTAGAAGACTATCCCTACGCTAGCATGGATTTCAGGGGAGATCTAGATTTGACCCTTCCACCCACTGCAACATGGGGGGCGATTGGTAAGATCACACAATGATTTTTTTGATTATATGATATTTTTTTTTTATCTTCAAATGATATGAAAATTAAAAATATATTGTTAGGACAATATTACTTACAAATTTTATAGATCATGTTGTAGACATGGGACCAGTGAGACCTGAGGGCTTCTCGAGGCACAGGCGCTATGGAAGAGCAGCTGAGGATGTCGTAGAAGACCCAAGGAGGACACTCCATGCTATTTAGAGAAACTTGGAGAGCTTGACTCACCAAGTCCCTATGGCTTCCATAGAGGACCTCTCAAAGGCTATACAAAGACGTCTGGTTGGAGTACCATGCAATTGGGTGCGATTGTTATACCATGTGGCGATAGCTATAGTGTTCTTCTGAAACACCTATCCTAGGTAGGGCCCACATGGATATATTTTATTGACCAGATTTTATTTATCGGATGATTATAATAATTTTTTTTGATGAACATGGTCAAGCATAATCCCTAATTTTGTAGGGCATAATTTCCCGATTTTTGTATATTTTGAACATAACTCTGATATATATATATATATATATATACTGTGATTTATATGATGTGATTGTCCCAAATGTACAATGATGTTTAATGTTTTTGATATTTTAATGTATTGAATGATTAATATGCCAATCAATTGCTTTATTAGCTAATGAGTCTGAAAAACAAATTTTATGAACGAGGAATGTGAATGAATGTAACATATTGAAATGAGCGCTGTAACAAACACACTCTTAGAAATAATCGATGTAAAAATGGGTATGTGACATGATAGGTGTTATTTAATTATGAAACCACCAGTTGCGAATCGAAGTATACTACTAACGAATCAACACTGAGAGATATTTCCTCCAAAAGTAGGTGGACCACTGTAGTGTACTTTACCACATTATTTGAAGCAAGACCAATACATGCACCCCTTGAGACTAGCAACTGACTGAATGGATAGTAAATTCCCCAAGCCGCGGAAGCAAGATTCTGGGTATGTCGACTAGCACCATCGACAAAGCCAAAATGACTCATCTCATCAAAAAACACCTGCCAAAGCAGATCAAAATCATCAAAGTCACATCAAAAATTGATAGACAGACATGTAAAAAAATACAATATATACAAACAAAGAAAATTCCAGGCAAAATCTTAGGCATGATACTTCTTCAAATAGAGCCCATTTCTGGGCTCCCTCAACTCGTTTCCGTCGAAATCAACCAAGGCATCAGCTCCCTTCTTCAAGACCTTTTTAACAATGAAAGGGCCAAACCACATGGAATTAAATTTTCCTACCCCCAAGGCATCCTTGTCTTGAGCATAAACTAAAACAAGGTCACCTTCGGAGAAAACCATAGGTTTGACTGCCTTATCATACTAAACCTTCACTCATTTCTTTTGAGCCTTGTTCGTCGTAGCTGCATCTCAGTGCTACTCATTGATATGTTATAGATAAACAAGGCATTCTTCGAGACTTGAAGTGTCAGGAAGAAGCTTGACTGCCAACTTAAGGGAAGGAATCTCACATTCAACAGGAAAGGAGTGAACCCGGTTGCAATTTTAACAAACATCTGGTATGCCCAAAGTGCAGGATACAACATGACATTCCAATTGGACCTGAATTTATTAATTATCTGTTGAAGGATAACCTTTAAGGACTTGTTTATGGCTTCAACCTGCCCATTTTCCTGAGGATAACATGGAGATTAATGCTCCTGCCGAAAGCCCAATTTAGTAGCCAATTCATCCATCATGGTGTTATGAAAATGACTGCCATGTTCAGTGAAAATCTCTTCGGGAATACCAAAGCGAGAAATGACTCAGTTGAACAGAAACAAGGTTAATGTTTCACCATCGTTCTCAAAATTAGGCATAGCCTCAGCCCACTTCGTAAATTATTCTACTGCTATGATAATATACTTATGACCCTTTTCCAAAGGTGGGTTACAAGTAGTAAAATCAATACCCCACTTTGTCAACGGACTGAAAATGACAATAGGAAAGAGCAGAGCTAGATGAGTGTGCATTTTTTGAGTATAGACTTGGAAAGGATGACATTTTTTGATCGCCTCAACACTATCCTACACGCAAAATATTTTGGGTTGTAGCGAGCCCAGATAAATGACCACCACAAGATCCACTGTGGCAATCATTTAGCACAACCTCAACTTCTTCGAGAGTCAAGAAATGTTTAAGGATCGAATCGACCCCGTGACGATATCAAGTGATGCAAATTTTGACACTCATATTTCGAAAAAGCTAAGGGAAAAATCGAAGTCTGCAGATAAACAATGGGATCTCCATACAAGGATCCTATGAAGAAATGATGAAAATATATGAATCAGGGAATGAATCTTCATAAAAAATATCATCTCCACAGGGCTACTTAGAGATCAACTCTGCAAATACCAAAGATTTATTGGATTTGGCAGACGAGAATTCAAGATCAAACTCTTGTAAAATGACAATTCATCGATTGTATTTGCCCCTAATCACTCACCTACTAAGAACAAATTGAAATGGATTAACTGCCGCAAAAACATAATTTTTTCGAAGAAGGATATAATGCCTGAGCCGCCGGAAAACATGGACAACTACTAAAGCTAATTTCTCAATGGGAGAATACCACGGTTCAGCACCCACCAAGCCTTGACTAAGGTAGTAAATAACATGCTCACAAAGAGCATCATACTTCTAAACCAAAACCATACTGATAGTAGATTATGCTATAGCGAGATACAAAAGGAATTCTATGCTATATGTTAGCACCCGAATTGGGCCCCAGGCTGAAAGGGAAAAACAGGATAACAACTAAACCACGCTCAGCCTTGTAGCTAGCCCTACAAGGACAGGAGAGGGCTCTCTCCGTGAAAGAATATTCAATGGAAAAATATAAATGGACTGATATTAGGCTAGATAAAATGATGGGAAAATGGTTTAATAAAATGAATGAATGAATTTCAGGGATGTGTGGGATAAAAGGGACAGTTGGAACCGGGAATTAAATCAGGACACAGGGTATTTCATGGGGCAAGATAGGCAGGAAAATTAGCAAATAAAGCTAAATAGGGAAGGGATGGACAGACCAATGAGGAGCTGAAAAGGGCAAAGTAAATGGATCCTTTTCAAATAGAAAGAAACAACACAGAGCATGAACGATTTCTCAAGGAAGAGCATATAAAATGGATTCTACCTTTCTATCTTGAAAGCATTCAAAGGAAATGTTTATGGATGAATGGAACACATAACAATTCACATATGAAACAAAGGAGAAAAAAAATATGCTAAATCTCATACCATGTGGATCCCACAAATCAGAGCTGCATCTCTTATTAATTCCTGTCAAATTGTACAATGGAGTGCAAGATGTTTCTTCCACACTATTCCCCTACTTTCTCAGTTACTGACTTCAGACCTCAGACTGCTTACAAATGATTCATAATTACAATAAATACACTGAAATGTGGGAACGTAGATCCACAGAAAAGGGAGTTGTTCTAACAGCTAAAGAACTGAAATACAATCATAGTAAAGAAATACAACAATCTGCCCCTGAAAATAAGGGACATCATTTCATTTTACCACTTTGGATATTTCGCTGTTATGTTGTATGAAATAAAATAGGTAATCCGATGAACAAATTTCCTATTTTGCTGCTGCTGTAACAATATTTGCTTATTTTAGTTCTCGGCCTTTTGACTGTCGCTTGCTTTCCTTTATTGTTTGGAGAAAACTGACTTTTCTAAATAATATGCCTTTGAAATAAAATACAATGAATTTATGCCTTCGTGAATGGAAAAACTAATCTTTTAAATGGAACAAAGGAAACGGGACCCACATTACAATTGCAATCGGAGTGGGCTGGGCGGAGGGATATAATTATAATATGGCGCCATCGCAATCGAAATCAGAAGGACCGGGGAAGGGGAGTAGGCAGGACTCGCGTATTAATCGCAATTGGGATTGGAGGGGGAAGACATATGTGAAACACAACCAAAATCCTCCGATGCGATTTGGGATTATGCCTTTGTAACAGACAAAATGGGAAAATTTTAATTTTTACAAAGGAGAAGGGCATTTTGTAATGAATGGCGGAGGAATTAAATGGTGGGACCGGGGATTATACATCGCAATCGGGGATCGGAAACGGGAGTAGGATGGAGTGGTATATATGAAATCTCTGATGCGATTGGAAAGGGGGGAATGGGGAAAACCTTTGTAAAAATGAAAATAAAACAAGATTTGGATTTAACAAAGGGAATGGCCCTTTATATTATAAATGGGCGGAAGTACTGTATGGTGGGTCCGGGGTCAATCGCAATCGCAATATCGTAGGGGAGGAGGCGAAACACATATGGGAATGCCGATGCTGATAGCCCAATTAACTGTGAGCCGTCATCTCGATGGGGGATAGATCAACGGTGGGGAGATCAATTGGAGGTTTTGCCATCAGGGGAGCGGATCGGGTAATCGGAGGGAGGGGTGTGATCGGGAGATCAGAGGAAGGGGTGCGATCGGGTAATCGAAGGGAGGGGTGCGATTGATCGATCGGAGGATGATGTGATTGATCGATCAGAGGTTGTTGCGATTGGCTGATGGGAGGAGGGATGCGATCGAGAGATTGGAGATATCTGCAATTGGAGTGATCGGGGCATACGTTAATATTTGCGATGCGATTGAAAGGTTTCGGAAGGGTGGGATGTAAGTCTTAAACTTTGTTATAAAGTTTAAGGGGTTATGGAAAAGGGAAAGTGGTTTATAACGGCGGGGGGTTATATATATATATATATACGAACCTTTGAAATATTTAACATAAGGTTCCAATGGGAAATGGAGGGGAAGTGGTTGAGAACGGCGGAACTTTATAATGGACTTTGATATTGTTTATTATAAAGTTCTACAAGGTATGGTGGGGAAGTGGTTTATGGAATAAATCACATATGTATTTAAAAGCTTTATAATGTGATTTTATAATCGGAAAGGGGGAAAAGGGATTATTTAAAGGAATATTAAACTTTAATAATACAAGGTTTAATGGGAAATAGGGGGTATATGAGGATATAGGGATTTTTACTTCACTTAAGCATAAATTTCAATCCAGAAGTAAGTTTTGAGAGTGTAGTATATCGTTGGAAAGCTCTTTCCGGTCTCTTTCTGATGGATCTACTTGGAAGATGATTTGGCGCTGAACATGCTGCGAAAAACTCTTCCGAAGGCAGGGAAATCACTTTATGGAGATAACAGCTTCTGAATTGTGACTTATTACATATGATGATATAAAATTACATAATGAATGATAATAATAAAGGAAAAATATCATGTTTTCACCTCAAAACATGGTTTTGAGGTGAAAATTACATCCAGCTGAATAAAATGTCTCTTTGATCTTCCAGGTGCTATGACTTTGAATTTATTGACTTCCTCACGACCTTGCTGATATTATTGACATTTGACTCATTAATTTGACCATGGTGAGACCCTAGAAACTAATGAGACCCATCCTATGACCTACTGATATGAAAAGTGACTAATGACTAAAGACCATAGAAAGGAAAATCAGCAAGTACCTTATGAGGGAAAACTGATAAAAAATTACTACCATCAATGAATCCATTACCTAGCGGAATGGTGAAATTTATTCGGTATGAGACACCTAATATGCAAATGCAAAAGAGCAGTTTTGATCACTGATGGCAGTATGACTAGACCGACACTAACATTGGCTCCAATGGGGATGGTAGCTCCTTGGAGGTGCCAAGAACACCGTAGACCAAGTAGCCTTATCCATTGGGCATGGAGTCAAAAATGTAAACTGACACAAATGCAAACTGACTCTGGCTCTAGACTAAGACTGAAAACTGAAATGAAACCAAACCATACACATATCACCCAAGTTTTATAGCCTTCACCTCAGGCCCCAAAATTGAATGACTGTGCATTTGAATTCTGATCAAAATAACATGGTATATACAATGATGATGAGATATATTCTAATTTCATGTCTTCAACAATGGTAGTGCTTCAATAGCCTACCATTTACTGATCCACCCGGACAATCCTGGCCATCCATTTCTGAAATCAAGAAGGCATTCTGTCCCCTGTATGCTGTAATTCTGTATGGTCCCTTCCAAAGGTTGTCAAACTTACCGTGCTTCCCTTTGTCTTCATTTCTTGCATCCCATTTCAACACTACATCATCTAGCTAAAACTTTTCTGCTTTTGTCTTCCTGTCATAGATCTTTTTAATCTTGTCCTGCAACTGACTCGTCGTGGCACTTGGCTGGCTGAAGGTGGATCATCCTCGGTTGATCCTTCTCCCCTTTCTTGTAACAATATCATAACTGGAACTATAAGAGAAGTAGGAAAGACAACATCAGTACCATAAACCAGCTCAAAAGGTGACATACCTATTGATTTTTTACTGTTGACTCTGTCTGCCCACAGTGCGTTGATAAGCTTTCGGTGCCAATTTATTTTGTTTGCCTCCAACATTTTCTTAATTATATTCATCAGGGACTTGTTCGATGACTCTTCTAGGCCGTTACCTTGTGGATAATATGTTGTTGAATGGCCCAGCACGATGTTGTATTTTTCACAGAAATTGATCATTTTATTTTATCTGAACGCGGCTGCATTATCTGTCATAATTTTACATGGGCATCCAAAATGGGATAAAATATTCAATTCCAGGAATTGAATAATTACCGTGTTTGTTGCTTGTCTGGCAAGGATGGCCTCGATCCATTTTGTAAAGTAATCTATCCCAGTCAATATCCATAGATTTTGTGCTGAGGGCCAGCGGGGATGTATTTCTCCTATGAGTCGAGCCCCCATTCTTTGAAAAGTGGAATTCTTTGAAGCAGGTTTCATGAAGTGGAAAACAATTTCTTCTTCCCTTGGAAGATCTTGTTAGGTATAGTCTTATCCAAAACAAGTGACCACCACAGTCACCTTTATGGAAATCATGCATTACCTTTTGAGCTTCTTCTTCAACCAGACAATTTAGAAAATTGCCTCCTGGATCCTTCCAAAACAGAGCACTGTTTAAAATGAAATACTTTGCAGATTTAAGCTTTAGAGATCTACCTTTACTCTTAGACATGCTTGGAGGAGGTGACAGATGCTGAAGAACATACACAATATCTGAATACCAAGGGGACTGCAGAAAAATATTTGAAATGGGAACCAAAAAACCTTCATCTTCCTCTTCCGACATTTCTAAAATGAGGTTTATATCTAAAGCACGCAGATTTGATTGGACCATCAATTTCGCCAAGCCTTGGCCCTTGATCAACTTTGTGGGCTTGATCTCTAGATCATACTCCAACATAGCTGCTATCCATTTGTCCCTTCGACCTTCTGGATCATTTTGCGTGAGCACATCGTTCACTGCTGCATTAGGGACATATGCTATAGTGTGTGAATGCAAAATATAGACCCTAAAATCTTTCAATGCCTTGATAAGAGCCAATGCCTATTTTTCAATAATATTATATCTTAAAGCAACATCTCTAATAGTCCTACTGAAAAAGGCAATTGGATTTTCTACTCCATCTCTCTTTCGCATTATAACAACAGCCATAGTATGCTTAGATGCAAATGAAAATATGATAAAATCTTGAGTATAGTCAGGACTGATCAAAACTGGGGCATTAGACAAAGCAAAATTTACCAGATTGAATGACTTGATAGCTTCTTCACTCCACTTAATAGTGTTGTCTTTCTTCAACATATTGGTCATTTCTCTTAAATGCTCAACCAGATTAGGTATAAATCTGTGCAAGAAGTTCATCTTACCATTGAAGGCCTGGATCTCTTTCTTGTTCCGTGGAAGATCTATGAGCTGAATAGCCTCCACTCTAGCTGGATCTCTACGGATGACATCTTTAGAGATGATATGCCTGAGAAATTTTCCCTCATTCATGGCCAAAAGGCTCTTCTTGGGATTGAGAGAAATCCCAAACTTTCTGCAACACTGAAAAACCACTCTTAGATGGTGCAAATGCTCATCATTTGAACCTGAAAACACTGTCAAATAATCCAAATAAACAACAAGAAAAACATCCTTTTCATTTGCAAAAGCAATGTCCATTGCACACTAGAAGGTATCTCCAGCATTCTTCAGTCCAAAGGGCATCTTGGCATACTGGAGGGTTCCCCAGGGTGTTGTGAAGGCATTTTTATCTTGGTCCTTCTCATGCACCAAGATCTAATTGTAGCCTGAGTAGCAATCAAGTAGTGACATCCTAGATGCTCCAACTACTCTCTACAGAATATGGTCCATTTTCGAAAGTGGGTAATTATCCTTTAAGGATGCCTTATTCAAGTTCCGAAAATCTATACACAATCTTATTTCTCCAGTCTTTTTACGCACTGGGACCAAATTCGAAATCCAATCAGAAAATCTAATAGGAACTATGACTCCTGCTTTGTACAACCTATTTACCTCCTTTTCAATTGGTGGAAGCAGCTTTGGATTTATTCTTCTCAACTTCTATCTGAAAGGCTTCTGATCCGGCTCGATAGGAATTGTGTGATGAATTATGTTCTTATCGTACACTTTAAAATCTGAATAATCCCATGCAAATACATCAGAAAATTTAGAAAGAAACTTAACATACTTGTCCTTTACCTGAGGGGATAACGCCTTTCAAAATTTGACAAAATTGGGCTGGTCAGCTGTTCTGATATTCACCTCTTCAACTCCTTTTTCCGTGGGCACCAAGCTTGGCTTCTTGACATCATCCTGTCGAAAAGTTGAATTGGGCCCAGGGCAAGGAAAAAGCAAGGGATAACAACTAAACCACGCTCAGCCTTGTAGCTAGCCCTACAAGGACAAGAGAGGGCTCTCTCCGTGAAAGAATATTCAATGGAAAAATATAAATGGACTGATATTAGGCTAGATAAAATGATGGGAAAATGGTTTAATAAAATGAATGAATGAATTTCAGGGATGTGTGGGATAAAAGGGACAGTTGGAACCGGGAATTAAATCAGGACACAGGGTATTTCATGGGGCAAGATAGGCAGGAAAATTAGCAAATAAAGCTAAATAGGGAAGGGATGGACAGACCAATGAGGAGCTGAAAAGGGCAAAGTAAATGGATCCTTTTCAAATAGAAAGAAACAACACAGAGCATGAACGATTTCTCAAGGAAGAGCATATAAAATGGATTCTACCTTTCTATCTTGAAAGCATTCAAAGGAAATGTTTATGGATGAATGGAACACATAACAATTCACATATGAAACAAAGGAGAAAAAAAATATGCTAAATCTCATACCATGTGGATCCC
Organism: Pinus albicaulis; assembly: GCA_034641835.2. Lineage (NCBI taxonomy): Eukaryota > Viridiplantae > Streptophyta > Pinopsida > Pinales > Pinaceae > Pinus > Pinus albicaulis. The sequence continues at coordinate 982,558,941 of CM076579.1, read as the reverse complement.
ACAAATCAGAGCTGCATCTCTTATTAATTCCTGTCAAATTGTACAATGGAGTGCAAGATGTTTCTTCCACACTATTCCCCTACTTTCTCAGTTACTGACTTCAGACCTCAGACTGCTTACAAATGATTCATAATTACAATAAATACACTGAAATGTGGGAACGTAGATCCACAGAAAAGGGAGTTGTTCTAACAGCTAAAGAACTGAAATACAATCATAGTAAAGAAATACAACAATCTGCCCCTGAAAATAAGGGACATCATTTCATTTTACCACTTTGGATATTTCGCTGTTATGTTGTATGAAATAAAATAGGTAATCCGATGAACAAATTTCCTATTTTGCTGCTGCTGTAACAATATTTGCTTATTTTAGTTCTCGGCCTTTTGACTGTCGCTTGCTTTCCTTTATTGTTTGGAGAAAACTGACTTTTCTAAATAATATGCCTTTGAAATAAAATACAATGAATTTATGCCTTCGTGAATGGAAAAACTAATCTTTTAAATGGAACAAAGGAAACGGGACCCACATTACAATTGCAATCGGAGTGGGCTGGGCGGAGGGATATAATTATAATATGGCGCCATCGCAATCGAAATCAGAAGGACCGGGGAAGGGGAGTAGGCAGGACTCGCGTATTAATCGCAATTGGGATTGGAGGGGGAAGACATATGTGAAACACAACCAAAATCCTCCGATGCGATTTGGGATTATGCCTTTGTAACAGACAAAATGGGAAAATTTTAATTTTTACAAAGGAGAAGGGCATTTTGTAATGAATGGCGGAGGAATTAAATGGTGGGACCGGGGATTATACATCGCAATCGGGGATCGGAAACGGGAGTAGGATGGAGTGGTATATATGAAATCTCTGATGCGATTGGAAAGGGGGGAATGGGGAAAACCTTTGTAAAAATGAAAATAAAACAAGATTTGGATTTAACAAAGGGAATGGCCCTTTATATTATAAATGGGCGGAAGTACTGTATGGTGGGTCCGGGGTCAATCGCAATCGCAATATCGTAGGGGAGGAGGCGAAACACATATGGGAATGCCGATGCTGATAGCCCAATTAACTGTGAGCCGTCATCTCGATGGGGGATAGATCAACGGTGGGGAGATCAATTGGAGGTTTTGCCATCAGGGGAGCGGATCGGGTAATCGGAGGGAGGGGTGTGATCGGGAGATCAGAGGAAGGGGTGCGATCGGGTAATCGAAGGGAGGGGTGCGATTGATCGATCGGAGAATGATACGATTGATCGATTGGAGCTTGTTGCGATTGACCGATCGGAGGAGGGATGCAATCTGGAGATCGGAGATATTTGTGATTGGAGTGATCGGGGCATACATTAGTATTTGCGATGCGATCGAAAGGTTTCGGAAGGGCGGGATGTAAGTCTTAAACTTTGTTATAAAGTTTAAGGGGTTATGGAAAAGGGAAAGTGGTTTATAACGGCGGGGGGTTATATATATATATATATATATATATATATATATATATATATATATATATATACGAACCTTTGAAATATTTAACATAAGGTTCCAAAGGGAAATGGAGGGGAAGTGGTTGGGAACGGTGGAACTTTGTAATGGACTTTGATATTGTTTATTATAAATTTCTACAAGGTATGGTTGGGGAAGTGGTTTATACATCAATCGCATATTTATTTAAAATAATTTATAATGTGATTTTGTAATCGGAAAGAGGAAAAGGGATTTTTTAAGGGAAATATTAAAACTTTAATAATACAAAGTTTGAAGGAAAAATAAGAAATAGGGGGTATATGAGGATATAAGGACTTTTACTTCACTTAAGCATAAATTTCAATCCAGAAGTCAGTTTTGAGAGTGTAGTATACCGTTGGAAAGCTCTTTTTGGGCTCTTTTTGATGGATCTACTTGGAGGATGATTTGGCACTGAACATGCTATGGAAAACGCTTCTGAAGGTAGGGACATCACTTTGTGGAGATAGCAACTTCTGAATTGTGACTTATTACATATGATGATATAAAATTACATAATGAATGATAATAATAAAGGCAGAATGTCATGTTTTCACCTCAAAACATGGTTTTGAGGTAAAAATTACATCAAGCTGGATAAACTGTTTCTTTGATCTTCCTGGTGCAGTGACTTTGAATTTATTGACTTTCCTCATGACCTTGCTGATATTATTGACATTTGACTCATTAATTTGACCATGGTGAGACCCTAGAAACTAATGATACCCATCCTATGAACTACTTATATGATTTTGAGAATGAAAGTGACTAATTATGACTAAAGACCATAGAAAGGAAAATCAGCAAGTACGTCATGAGGGAAAACTACCATCAATGAATCCATGACCTAGCGGAATGGTGAAATTTATTCGGTATGAGACGCCTAATATGCAAATGCAAAAGAGTAATTTTGATCACTGATGGCAGTATGACTATACTGACACTAACATTATAATCAGGTGGACTCAATAATGAAGTAGAGGTAAATGCATTTTTCAAAGCATCGAGTGAGCGTTGAGCAAAGTCATCCCAAAAGAATGGAACTCCTTTCTTGAACAACCTCATAAATCCTTTTGTCACCTCGACATAATTAACGATAAATCTCCTTAAGAAATTGGCTTTTCCTTGTAGACTTTCAAGCTGACGAATCGAAGATGGGGGAGGCAACTGAAGTATTGCCTCAACCTTGAAGGGATCCACCCAAATCCCTTCCATAGACATGATGAATCCCAACAACTGACCGAATGTGACGGACGAAAACACACTTATTATGGTTCAACCAAATTTTATAATGACAACACGGTTCAAAAAATTGTCGAAGGTGAGAGGGATGATCAATTCTCTTTCGAGAACGATAAACTAAATCATCTAAATATGCTTCGATAATATTCTTGATGTCATGGAAAGCATAGGACATGGCCCGCTGAAAAGTATCTCCAGCATTTGTAAGGCCAAAAGGCATATTTTTGTATGAAAATGTACCCCAGGGGAAAATAAAAGCAGTCTTGTGCTGATCTTCAGGATGGATAGTGATCTGATTGTATCCCGAGAAACCGTCCATGAAGGATAAAATATCATTCCCTGCACCCTCATTAATAATCTAATCAATAAATGGTGTGGGGTAATTATCTTTTGGACATGCCCTATTTAAATTTGTCAAATTAATGTAAACTTAGATCATTCCTTGTTTCTAGTCCATATGCATTGGATTCGAAACCCACTCAGTTAAAGGAACAGGGTATCTGAAACTCGCCTTAAGCAACTTCTCAACATCGGCGTTGATAGTTGTTTCCTTCCTAGGATTTACTAGATGAATCTTATGCCAGATAGGCTCATAATTTTCATAAGTCTTGATCTCATGCTGGACAATAAATGGATAAATTCTAGGCATTTCCTCATAATACCAAGCAAACACATCCCAAAATTCTCTAAATAGATCGGTGTAAGTTTGAATCTCTTCAGGGGAACATTCAACTCTAA